>JAWNPL010000041.1:0-520000 GCA_035047545.1 Drosophila paranaensis
TTATTTTTATACCCTGAACCCATTGAAAATGGGAAAATCAGGGTATAATGTTTTTGTTGAAATGTATGTAACAGGGAGAAGGAGGCGTGGCAGACCCCATAAAGTATATATATTCTTGGTCAGGGAGAGTAGCCGAGTCGATTTAGCCCTGTCCGTCTGTCCGTCCGTCCGTCCGTCCGTCCGTCCGTCCGTCCGTCCGTCCGTCTGTCCGTATGTATGAACGCGTCGTTCTCAGAACCTATAAGAGCTTGAAATTTTTTATGTAAGTTCCTGTATATCACGAAAAGATCGAGTTTGTTCAAAAAAATCGATGACTGTCTTAAAAAACATTATCCGAGAGAGCATTACGTCAGAGCAGGAAAATTTTATTCGAGAAAAACAATAAATAAATATCGGTTGTGTACTGTTGCTACAGTGTCTTGTCCAAGACACGGTGACCGTGAGAATAAAACTGAACTAAAATTGGTGTTTTAAAAACATCTGCAAAGTGGGGCTCCGGCCAACGGCGATTAACTGGTGTCCGTGATAAGAGTTGGAATTTGGTACGAATAAACCGCAGAATGGATGAACGAATGGCTGCAATAAGGGCGAAAGTCAATCTTTCGACCCTGAGACCAATCGATCTGGCTCTCGTTCAGGGGCCAATCCGCCAAGGACCAAAGCGAAAGCAGCAAACATCGCCAATTCCTATATGCAAAAAACCAGCTTTGTCTGATCAGCCAAGCACTAGCAAAGCCGCAGCTGAAGCAGCCAAACAAAACCGCTTTGCACTATTGGATGAAGATGAAATTGAAGACTGCGAAATGCAAACAGCCACAACACCAACTGAAAAAACAGCAGAGAAACCGAAACCACGACCGCCTCCTATATGGTGCCCAGAGATTAGATCTATTGCACATCTGCAAGATATTATAGATGAAGCTATTGATCCAAGATCTTACGTCATCAAACCCAAAAAAAATAAAACCCAAAAAATAATAATATAGCGATGACTACCGTGCAGTAGTGAAACAACTAACCAATCGAGGTCTAAAGTTTCACTGCTATCAACTAAAAGAAGACAAGCCCTACAGAGTTTGTTTAAAAGGACTCCACTCGAGCACAGACATTGAAGATATAAGAAAAGAACTAGGCTTAAAGGGTCACAATGTTGTCAATATTTTCAACCCGCGTAGCCGTATCGATAAAATCCCTTTAAATATCTTCTTCGTGGATTTGGAACAAGCAACAAACAATAAGCAAATTCATGATTTGCCTATTATTGCCCGTCAAAGGTGCACTGTTGAATTACCAAGGAAATTCAACGATTTGACCCAATGCCACCGCTGTCAGGAATTTGGGCACACAAAGCGCTACTGCCACAGAGACCCCACGTGTGTGAGATGCGCCGGGAAGCACGACTCTAAAGACTGCACTCGTCCAAAGGACCAACCTCCTACCTGTGTCCATTGTGAAGAGCAACACCCGGCCAACTATAAAGGTTGCCTCACCTATAAGAGGTTATTCAAATTGCAGGCCCCTGCGCAAAAACACAACCCGATAAAAGGCTTTAACGGTGCTCAGCGCCGCTTAGAAATTTCACAGCCGCAGTTCTCGAACAACAGTATGAACGCTACAGCATTACCAGGAAATGGCATATCATATGCCCAAGTAGTTAGAGGAAAAAACTCCCAACCAGAACCTGGCAAGCCCGATGCGGGAATTATGGAGATTCTGCAACAGCAGCAGCAACAATTTGAAGTAATCCATGCAGAACTTAGAGCAATGCGAGAGGTGCAAGCCCAACAAGCAACAGTGATGACCAGCTTAATGGCTCTAATCACTAAGCTCAGCTCCAAATAATGTCCCTACGCGTAGGAATTTGGAACGCTAATGGCTTGCGCAATAAAGCGCAGGAATTAGCAGTTTTTCTCCTACAAAAGGACATAGATATAATGCTCATTGCAGAAAGTCGTGAATGCCCGACATTTAAAATTTATGGGTATGAGCACTATCAGGCCCATGGTGGAGGAACAAACAGCTTCGGTGGATCATCGCTCTTGGTTCGGTCAACACTGGTACATACACCTCTACTTCCTCATGCTAACGCAACACTGCAGTTTTCAGCCATTACAATTCCAACATCAATTGGAGAAATAGATATAGCGTCGATTTATTGTCCACCAAACAGTGATCTTTCCGTGGAGGATATTACTCAGATTCTAAGCCGAGGTAGCAACAAATGTATAATTGGAGGCGACTGGAATGGATGGCACCCTTTTTGGGGAAGCAGTAGGTCAAACCAGCGAGGAGAGGTAATATTTGATGCAATTCAAAGGTGTCAATATTCCATCCTGGCTACTGGAGCCCCTACACGCTACCCAATGAATGGGCAATGTCCCTCTGCAATAGACTTCGCTGTATACAAAGGCATCTGCGACCGTCAACTCAGCATTGATGATTACTTGGAGATGTCATCTGACCATCTGCCGCTGGTTGTTATAGTTCATGCGCAGCCACAGCTCTTTCCATCCAGACAACGGCTCCTGCCTGCAGGATCAAATCTGGCAAAATTTAAGGTTGCTCTGCAATCGTCGCTGGACCCGGAAATTGAGCTACGCACTGCTGAAGATGTGGAATACGCAGCAACTAAACTGCATGACGCGATAAAAGAAGCGGCGTATTTAGCCGCACCATCCTCCCGATCAACACAAAGTCCATCTTTATACAATACAGCCCTCACCCCGCATGCTCAAAATCTTCTTGAGTATAAAAGGTGGACAAGGAGCCGATGGATCCGTACCCGGACAGAAAGTAATAAGAGAAGATACAATGAAGCCACCCGACAGCTCAAAGAAGTCCTGGCCCAGCTGCAAAACAGGCGTATTAGTGAGGCACTTGAACGAGCGGATGCTGCCGGTGCAGAATTCCAGCTGTGGCGATATACACGCAATATTAAAAGGCAGCCATTACGTCGTCATCCTATTCGTAATGGTACTGGAGTGTGGCTAACGGGAGACGAAGCTCAAGCTGAGGCATTTGCTGACCACCTAGAGGAGCAATTCTCGCCGGTGATAACAACTGGTCCAGCAGAACTAGAAGACATACGAGAAATAGTGAGCTCTCCTATTGCAGGATCTCTAGCAATCGAGCCATGCACAAAGGAAGAAGTCGTCAACCTTATAAAAAAGGTAAAAGTTAAACAAGTAAGAGTGCTCTAGTCGAGACTGCTCGACAAAGAGATCCCCTGAACCCTGCGAAGAACTGCGATTCCTAAGAGCCGCTAACATTCTCCGTTACTTTTATATGTATGTACATATGTAGCAAGCAATACATACACACACACACACAGACGCACGCACAAGAACACACACACAGACGCACGCACCAACACACAATCTGCTAACTCTGCATTATGACTCATCAGCTTCGCTGCTGCTGCAAGACGCCGATAATATGAGATATTAAATGTTTAATAACTTTTTTTCTAGTCGAACGATTTTGATCAAATTTGTGGGGCGTGATCATGACATTCATATGTGTGTATGTGCCCAAGCACAAGTCTCTAGTACTTGAAATGCGTGATTTAGCAATTTGAGGCGAAGGGGCAATTTGAGGGCGTGGCATCCAAAATTTAACAAAAACCGAAATTGCAGAAGGCTCAAATAACACTAAATGCAAAATTTGAAGACTCTAGCTAGAAAGATGAATTAAATAGAATTTTATAACTAAATGAAGATATCGGTTTTTAATCGATAACATTAAAACGATTATAGTTATCGAATATTTGAAACAAACTCGATCGAATCGTACAATACACGGACTTCCAAAAAAATTTGAAGTCTCTAGCTCTTATATCTTCTGAGATCGACGCGTTCAAACATACGGACAGACGGACAGACGGACAGACGGACAGACAGACAGACGGACAGGGCTAAATCGACTCGGCTTCTCTCCCTGATCAAGAATATATATACTTTATGGGGTCTGCCACGCCTCCTTCTGCCTGTTACATACATTTTCACAAAACCATTATACCCTTTTTTCCCATTTTCAATGGGTTCAGGGTATAAAAAGCGCCGGGATATGATCGTATAGATGGCAAAGTACTTAGGGCCCTGCCAAGTTCAACCATTGACTTTTTCGTAGTTCTGTGCAACGCCATACTTCGCATTCAACACTTTCCAGCTTGCTGGAAACGTGCTGAAATAGTCATGATTCCGAAACCTGGCAAACCCGAAAAGGAAATAACTTCCTATAGACCAATCAGCTTGCTACCGGTACTCTCCAAAATATTTGAAAGAATTTTGATGAGTAGACTGCTGAGCGAACTGAGAGAGAAAAACGCTATACCAGATCACCAATTTGGATTTAGGAGACAGCACGGCACGCCAGAACAAATACACCGAGTGGTCCAACACATTTTAGGCGCGTTCGAAGAAAAGGAATACTGCTGTGCAGTATTTCTACACATCAAGCAGGCATTCGACCGAGTTTGGCATCTGGGACTGTTAAAGAATATAAAAGACACTCTACCCAGTTCCTCCTTCAAGATATTGGCTTCCTATCTAGCAGAACGAACTTTTCAAGTGGTAAAAGGGCAAGCAACATCGTCGACTCGTTCCGTCAGAGCAGGTGTGCCTCAAGGCAGCGTACTTGGCCCTATATTGTACACTCTGTTCACCGCTGACATGCCGCTACCTCCATCCAATAATGGTATGCTGATCGCCACATATGCTGATGATACCGCTATTCTCAGTCGGAATAAGTCGCCACATGTTGCCTCCATTAAGATGCAAACGTACCTACACGAGCTCCATAGATGGCACAAACGCTGGAGCATCGCTGTGAACACTCAAAAATCAGTGCACACCACGTTCACACTAAGAAAAGGTGACTGCCCAGACGTAACACTCGGACATACAATACCGAGGGCTAATAAAGTTAACTATCTGGGAGTCACTCTGGACAAGAGACTGACGTACGGTGCCCACATAAGCCAGATGGTGAAGAGGTGCCAATTTAAATTAAAAAAACTTGATTGGATGCTAAGGAGCGAGAGTAAACTGTCTCTCTCAAGCAAAAGGATTATTTATAACGCGATTGTGGCACCAGTGTTCACATACGCTATTCCACTATGGGGATCAGCTGCCCAAACGCACATTAAACAAGTAAGAACGTTGCTGTCGGACGCAACCCACAGCGAAATACTATTTCACGCCCCAACAGCACACAGGGGCATCTATCACATTACATTTTTTTTAAATTTAACCTTAAATCCCCACTGTCGCCGCTCAAATTAGCTGCAGATTAAAACTTTTCATTGGAGGTAGCCAGACAGTTTCAATTAGAATCGAAGCTTAGAGATGCCACCTCTCTCGATTTATCTCGATTGCCTTACCTTAGCAAGAACACGCACCTAAATCGAGAGATGTGGCATCTCTCCAAATAAGAGAGGTGGCACCTCTCAAAATGAGAGAGGGGGCAACTCTGAAAATGTGATATACATAAGTTCGTTGGCGAGGTGTGGCATCGAACCCCGGTGCGGTCATGTTGATATTTTTGTTACATTTTCTTTATTTAGTTATTTTGTATTAATAAAATATTCTTTTCTAACACATATATATAATTTGGCAAATCAAAAGACAAGGTCAAAGGTCACAAAGTCATTATGTGGCGCGTTATTGGCTCAGAAGCTGCAGATGTTTCAGTTTTGATTTGCCACGCCCCCAGTGGCCGTAGACAAATAATTTTTGGCATGTGCATAGAGTGGGCGTTTAAGAATATAACTGTAAAGTTTGGATGCTTACATTCGAAAAATGCGAAAATTACAGGGTATTTTTCTGTATGTCACGCCCCTTTTGGGGCGAAACAATAATTTTTGGGGAATCGATAGATGAGGCTCTCAGTAACCTAGCATCCAATTTTGAAGCTTCTAGCACTAAAACTGTGGGAGATATAAGCTGATATTTGTTGCCACGCCCCCTGAAGGCGTAGATATATCCGCCATAGCTTATCGGTCGTGGGATGTTAACCCGAGTATATATACCAAGTCTCAAGTCTCTAGCATCAATAGTGCTCAAAATATAACGAAACTAGTAAAATCACTATATATTCAGATCCGATTTGCCACGCCCCTAGTAGGCGTGGCCATACAATTTTTTGGGCGATCTTTATAGGATCGTAACAGTAACCCACGTGCCAAATTTGGGCGTTCTAGCTTTAAAACTGTAGAAGATGCAGTTTGACCCGATTTGCCACGCCCCCAATGGGCGTAGATATATCCGCCATAGCTTTTTGATTTTGGGACGTCGACATGAGTGTTCAGTTAAAATCCCAACTCTCTAGCCCTTCTAGAAGTAGTGTTTCTGAGATACAGGAAAATGCATTTTCCGATTTGCCACGCCCCTAGTGGGCGTATCGGGAAAATCTTGACACTTTATCAGACGAGGGTATACACGAGTATATATTTCAAATTTCAAGTCTCTAGCTTCAATAGCGTCGAAATGGTTTGCGTTCATACGGACAGACGGACAGACGGACAGACGGACGGACAGCATGACGGACATTGCACAAAACCAATATACTATATCACTACGTGAAATAGTATAAAAAGTGCAAATTTTGCAGAATAAAGCTCTAAGAAGATGGACCGGAGCAGAATGGTTCGTAAGAAACGCAACGCTTCATACCGACCTTAAGATGCCGACAATAGCAGAGCTCATAGGCAGACATAGTGCAAGGTACACGGACAGATTGGAAGCGCACCCAAACCAACTGGCATCTAATCTGGTCAACAACCAATGTAGGAGAAGACTTAAAAGACTGCATCCCCTCGATCGTCGGGGAATTTAAATATAAAAAAAAAAAAAAAAAAAAAACTACATATAAATTAGAATAATTATAACAGGCGTACCTGCCAAAAAACAAATGTTAAGGGAAAAAAGATAAATGCGCTATAGAGTCTCTGACAACAAGCAGCAAATAAATTCACACATACATATCTAAAAAAAAAAAAAAAAAAAAAAAAAAAAAAAAAAACTGTCTTAATTTTAATGTTATCGATTAAAAACGAAATCGATGCTCAGTTATATAATTATATATAATTCATCTTTATAGCTAGAGTCTTCAAATTTTGCATTTAGTGTTATGTGATCATTGTACAATTTCGGTTTTTAATAAATTTTGGATGCCACGCCCCCTTCGCCTCAAATTTGTAAGTCCCGTATTTCAAATACTACAGACTTGTGCTTTGGCACATATATACATATGGATGACATGATCACGCCCAATAAGTTTGATCAAAATCGTTACTCTAGAAAAAAAGTTATTAAACATTAAATTTCCCATAGCATTGCCATGCAAAGCAGCCAAAGAACAGCTGACTCAGCGACTTTGTGTGTGTGCGCGCCTGTTCGTGTGTGTGTATGTTTGGCTTGTAATGAACGTACATATGCATATGTATATAAAAGAAACAAAGAATGCTTGGAATAACGGTTCTTCATAGGGTTTAGGGTATACCCTTGTCGAGCGGTCTCGACTAGAGTTTTCTTACTTGTTATTTTTATACCCTGAACCCATTGAAAATGGGAAAATCAGGGTATAATGTTTTTGTTGGAGGGCGTATGTATGTAACAGGCAGAAGGAGGCGTGGCAGACCCCATAAAGTATATATATTCTTGATCAGGATGACAAGCCGAGTTGATATAGCCATGTCCGTCTGTCCGTCTGTCCGTCTGTCTGTCCGTATGTATGAACGCGTCGTTCTCAGAACCTATAAGAGCTAGAGACTTGAAATTTTTTATGTAGGTCCGTGAATAGCACGAAAAGATCGAGTTTGTTAAAAAAAGTCGATAACTATTTTAATTTAATTGTTATCGATTAAAAACATTATCGAATGTTAGTTATAAAATTATATCTCCCACGTCTTTATAGCTAGAGACCCCAACTTTTTTTGTAAGTTTTATATTTATTTTCTCTAATTTTGGTTTTTGTTAAATTTTGGATACCGGCTCCACATTTCCCCAAATATTTAAATTGAGGTTAGTTGCACTCAAAGCCAGTAAATGAATGGGTTTACATTTTTAAAAATTGGAAAAAATGTAATAAAATATGTTGAACATAAGCTGAAAATTTCATTCAAATCCATTAATTCGCGCAGAAGTTATTAAACAAAACGTTTGGCCAATCGGCCAAACACGTGACCAGCAAAACAAAGCAAACTGTTTTCCTATACATGTGCACACATACACACATACACATTGAGCTGCGTGCATCTAGCAAGTTCTAAAACCCGCAAGTTTTAGTGCACATATTTCCAATAGATGCTATGATTTGCGAATTATCAGCTGCTCAGTTGGTTCGAAACTTGGATGGCGCTATTCAATCGAACCATAGATGACGCTATTAGCTAAACAATTGAAATGAATTGAATTTAGTTTTCTGTGCGTTTATACGAAATGCTAATTATGCAGTATTTTAACGCAGATAGCGCGGGGTTTAGGGTATCTCCTAGTCGGGACCGCCGACTAGAGTTTTCTTACTTGTTATACCCTGAACCCATTGAAAATGGGAAAATCAGGGTATAATGTTTTTGTTGGAGGGCGTATGTATGTAACAGGCAGAAGGAGGCGTGGCAGACCCCATAAAGTATATATATTCTTGATCAGGATGACAAGCCGAGTTGATATAGCCATGTCCGTCTGTTCGTCCGTCCGTCTGTCCGTCTGATTGTCCGTATATATGAACGCGTCGTTCTCAGAACCTATAAGAGCTAGAGACTTCAAAATTTTTATGTAGGTTCCTGTATAGCACGAAAAGATCAAGTTTGTTAAAAAAAATCGATAACTGTCTTAATTAAAATATTTCAAATCCGAGAGAAGTGTGCTTTGGCACATACACACATATGGATGACATGATCATGCCCAACAAAATCGTTGCTCTAGGAAAGAAGTTATTAAGCATTTAATTTCCCATAACATTGCCATACAAATACATAGCAGCCAAAGAACAGCTGACGCACCGACTGGTGTTTGTGTGTGCGTTCGCCTGTGTATGTGTGTGTATGTTTTGCTTGCAATGAACGTACATATGCATGTGTATATAAAAGAAACAAAGAATGCTTGGAATAGCGGTTCTTCGCAGGGTTCAGGGGATCTCTTAGTCGAGCGGTCTCGACTAGAGTTTTCTTACTTGTTGCTTTTGCACAGGACTAAGCAACCCTTGTAGTTAGCGGGATGCTGTAGCTCACAGTGAAAGCAAGTAGGCGCTTGGTCCTTTTCCCTTGAGCAGTCCTTAGATGCATGTTTGCCGGCACATCTCACACACCTGGGGGCTTTGTGGCACTATAGCTGTGGCTGTCCAAACTCCTGACAGTGGTGGCATTGCCTGAGGTGCAACGTTGCCTGCAAATAAACCGGAGATCCATAATTTGTGTGTAGCCTTTTGCTTCAAGTTATTTTCTGATTTGCTGGATATCGGTGCTCGAATGTAGGCCTTTGAGGCAAACTCTATAAGGTTTGTATTCCTTTAGCTGGTAGCAATGAAACTCCAGCTTAACTTTAGTGAAGTGGCTTATTAAAGCACGATAATCCCCGCTGCATTGAGTTAGGACACCAATGTCGTTTCGACTTGTTTTAATGACTTTGGCTCAATTGCTCTTTCGATTATCTGCTGCAATTTTGCCACAGATGTGAAGCCTGGCACCAAATAGGAGGGGGGCGAGTCTTCGGTTGCTCAACAGGCCGACAGTGACCACGCTATCGGATTAGTTGGTGTATCACAGATGTCTTCCTCATCGTCTTCAAGCATTGCAAAGCGATTTTGTGATGCTGCTACAGCTTTGCTGGTGCTTTACTGGCCGACAACAAGCCATTTTGTACCTGTTTGCGGCGATCTTTGCAGTTTGCGTTTATGCTTGTTGCTGGTATCTTGAACAGAAGCTATGTATATCGATATCCATGGGACTTAGCAAAGGCAAATTTAGTAGTTCACCGTTACCGAATTGCAGTGAGCAAGCAACGCAAAAATGTAAACAATGCTTGCACTGTTTCGTTGTTGCAACTAGAGCTCTGCAGCAAGAAAGCAAAGCTGATAAGATGTAAACACAAACTATTTGATTTCTGTCCGATAGCACGTCTTTACTCATCGAGCGAGTGATCGCGAACGATATCAAACTACTTGAGGAAAATGTGGTCCGTTTGACCGTTATTCACTTGTCCGTAGTCATATCAGATACCGCGCTCAGTTTCTTGGAGAACGGTCGCTGGGCCAATTCCCAGATAAACAATGCTGAAGGCAATCTTTACCTATTGGGAGAAATAAGAAACATCTGCATAGATATAAGTACAGGTTGAGGCTGAACCGCATTAGCTGAGGATGTGTTAGCAATAAACAGAATCACTAAGCGAAGTACTGCCTAAGGAATGAAATTCTGAACTCAGATCAGCGTATTTGCAAGTCGACCCTTCCCTTGGGGCTTTTTTGTTGTATTTGTATTCTAGTTTTAGTTTATATATTGTGTAAGCTGCTCATCAGTATTTACGGTTACTTATTTTAATCATCAAATATTTTCCAACTGCAATTTTTGCAAATTTGTTTTTGGCCATGTGTTGCCTTCGTGTGAACGGCGTGACATAAGATGATTTTAGGACATTGACTCATTGGCCATTCTCAATATTGGCTAGCTTGCTGTCTGTGTTGTCCTGTGTTGAGTCTGTGGACTCAAGGTGGTTTCACTTTAATACTGAGAGAGAAAAAATAGCACCATGCGAGGCACATTATTGTGTGCAGGGAGGCGTGAGATACAATTCTTTGGCAGCCATTGTTGGCTGCTGCCCTTTCAATTTAGCTCGTTTACTTTCACTTGTCCGCGTTCATGATTATAGTGAAGTGCCGAGGCTTCGGGCCTAGCCCGGCGATTTGGGCGTGGCGGGCAGCTGTTTGACCCCAGTGCAAATGAAATGCGAGTCGCGTACATAAAGCAAGTCCAAGTAATTGAATTTGCTGCTGCTCAGGGCTTAAAAATTCATTACTAAACTGCCAGCCGAACGTAACCCTAGCCCCTGTGCCTGCCCTTGGCACTCGCGGGAGTCAGATGCATGCTCCACCACGATCGGCCACGACAACAAAGACCCGATGCAATCATCAAATCAATATTTGCCGTTCAGCTGGCCAATCTATTTCAAATGAAACAAGTAAGAGTGCTCTAGTCGAGACTGCTCGACAAAGAGATCCCCTGAACCCTGCGAAGAACTGCGATTCCTAAGAGCCGCTAACATTCTCCGTTACTTTTATATGTATGTACATATGTAGCAAGCAATACATACACACACACAGACGCACGCACAACACTGTTAAAAGATACCATAGGTTATGCAAAGACGAGCTCCATTACTTTGGCTGTTAATTAACAGGGGTCTTGTGACGTCACAGTTTCCCATTCTGCTCTGTTATCCCAACTGAAGTGTTACTCAATCGTGCACGCACAAGAACACACACACACACACAAGCACGAAATCTGCTAACTGTGCATTATGACTCATCAGCTTCGCTGCTGCTGCAAGACGCCGATAATATGAGATATTAAATGTTTAATAACTTTTTTTCTAGTCGAACGATTTTGATCAAATTTGTGGAGCGTGATCATGACATTCATATGTGTGTATGTTCCAAAGCACAAGTCTCTAGTACTTGAAATACGTGATTTAGCAATTTGAGGCGAAGGGGCAATTTGAGGGCGTGGCATCCAAAATTTAACAAAAACCGAAATTGCAGAAGGCTCAAATAACACTAAATGCAAAATTTGAAGACTCTAGCTAGAAAGATGAATTAAATAGAATTTTATAACTAAATGAAGATATCGGTTTTTAATCGATAACATTAAAACGATTATAGTTATCGAATATTTGAAACAAACTCGATCGAATCGTACTATACACGAACTTCCAAAAAAAATTTGAAGTCTCTAGCTCTTATATCTTCGGAGATCGACGCGTTCAAACATACGGACAGACGGACAGACGGACAGACGGACAGACGGACAGACGGACAGACGGACAGACGGACAGACAGACAGACGGACAGGGCTCAATCGACTCGGCTTCTCTCCCTGATCAAGAATATATATACTTTGTGGGGTCTGCCACGCCTCCTTCTGCCTGTTACATACATTTTCACAAAACCATTATACCCTTTTTTCCCATTTTCAATGGGTTCAGGGTATAACAAGTCAACGACTTAAATTTTATTGCTTTTAGTTGGGCCTTTGACATCTGCGAAAGGTAAACATGAGCCCATATGACGGCCCCATCTACCTTTAGTTCCATTTCAACGCGTACAGCAATAAAACAAAGCGGGACTTTTACAGTCAAATTCAAATATGGATGCGGAACGGAATGTCATGACTTCACAATTATAGCTTTGAGCATTTTCAGTCGAGTCAAAAAGAACGCTGACAGGACAGTTGGAATCGACCAGGCGGATATTGTTATTTATTTAAACAAAAGAGCAACTTTTATGTTTTAGGTTTTATATTCCCGATGAAGTAACATTTCCCGAAATTAGCATTCCGTTGTCATGTTGCTACTTCTTGCCTTTGGGCAATCTCCAAAGCAACCAAAATTCATAATAAATCAATGAAAATTATAACTTGTAATAGTCGCAGTTCGGCAGCTGCGAAAGATTGAACGTAAGCTTAACTTAAGCTGAGCTCGCAATCTGTGTACTAAAAGCTTGACCGCTTGCAAGTGTGTGGAAAAGAACGAGTTCTGGCGGAATTCCCAAGTCGAAATCATAAAGTCCACTATAGGCATTACAGGTATGTTCATAGGTGCCAATTCTGGACGAATAAATTGATAATCAAACCCTCTAACATTTGGCAGCTAAGAGCCCTCTCAGGCTGGTCACAGATTTTATAAAAAAGAACAAAGCCAGCCCGTGATACGGGCATCCTTTTAATTCGGGCCACACATTATTGGTCAAAACGATTGTTAATTTTGAATGAAGCATAATAATAATAAAGGAAAACTATTCGTGTTGCTTGTCAGAGAGATACAAGTGTTCGAAGTCGTCAAATCTCCTTTTTTCAATTTTCAAGAAGGACTAGGTCGTACTCGATTCATCCAGCATTATATATGTATACATATATGAAGATGTTGGGTAATACACGTCCCGTTAAAAAACGTTTGTATCCACTCACATAGCCAGGCAGTGTAAACTCTTTTGCATGGGGAAATCGACCGAATTTTAGAGCTTGATGTCATAGAACCAGCGAATAAGCAAGTCCATTAACTGCCTTTAACATTCCTTTTGGCTTATGTAATGCTCCAGCCACGATGTGGCGTAATACCCCCAGATCTTCGCTTTTGTGTTTGGATATTTGGATGATATGCGTATAGTTTCTGAGAGTTTTTCAGCTCGCAAAGCCAATTTAGCTCTGAATATTGAGAAAAGTAATTTCTGGGTAAAAAGCATTAGGCGGACGACAGAGTGCCGGCGTGAAGCGATGCGATGCGATGCGAGAAGCGATCAAATTTGCCGCGACCTGCAAAGCATTGGCATGACACAGTGAAAGCTTTTAGCAAAGAGAGAAAGACTGCGAGTCTTCTGATTTTACTCTCAGTTGCAGTCAGCTGTATTTAATGCTGTTATGATTTTTTCATATACAAACGGAGTTCATTTAATTGTAGTACTTGAAATGCGGGACTTACAAATTTGAGGCGAAGGGGGCGTGGCATCCAAAATTTATTAAAAACCGAAATTGTGCAATGATCACATAACACTAAATGCATGCAATGGAGACTGTAGCTATAAAGATGAATTACATATAATTATATAACGGAGCATCGATTTCGTTTTTAATCGATAACATTAAAATTAAGACAGTTGTCGATTTTTTTAACAAACTCGATCTTTTCGTGCTATACAGGAACCTACATAAAAAATTTCAAGTCTCTAGCTCTTATAGGTTATGAGAACGACGCGTTCATACATACGGACAGACGGACGGACAGACGGACAGGGCTAAATCGACTCGGCTACTCTCCCTGACCAAGAATATATATACTTTATGGGGTCTGCCACGCCTCCTTCTCCCTGTTACATACATTTCAACAAAAACATTATACCCTGATTTTCCCATTTTCAATGGGTTCAGGGTATAAAAACGTTTGAAATGCTACAGTCTGAGGAAATTCTCTCAGAATTTTAATGCTAAGTTGGCACCGAAATTCATAAAATACCTGTTAAAGAATTCACAATTAATCACAGATTCACAGATTATCTTCTGTGTAATGGTCGCAGTTCGGTAAACTAAAAATAAAATTTAGTACAGAGAGAATTTAAGAAATACGTTACGCTTAAGTTGATGCGCAAAGTTTGAGCGTAAGCTTAACTGAAGCTAGTAGCTGAGCTGAATGCGCTCCGCCGCAATTAATTATATGAATAATTATTTTAAAAAGTAAATAATATAACACTAATTTACGGGCTACACGATTATATAGGGTGGTACAAATTTGTGTAGAGAATCTCAAACAAACCACGCCAAATAAATGCATTGTATGGACGGTAAAGATCGCGGGGATCGACCAACAACTTACATCTCCACTACTTTAATAATTAATGTTTTTTATCCGTAGTCAAAATTTTTGCCTTTTATTCCCTATTATTAGGGACTCTATGGCATAGAGTCTGTCGGACACAGCACAAACCCTCCGCTGTAATTTGGAGCTCTATCAGGGAAAAACAACACAGGTTTGAGCTGAGAAGCGCGTACTGCATAGAATATGCATTTTGCATGATAAACCCGTTAAACATGCATTTTCTACAAATTTAGACAGAAGAAGTCAAGTGAATAATAATAATAATGCTGAATAATAATTATTCACTGTCGGAAAGAACTTTAAAAAATGTTAATTTGTAGTTTTAATATCTGAAATATGTATAATCTATTTTTGGGATACATAAGTATAATTTTCTTTATGAATGAATGGAGAAAGATTGACCACGACTTTGTACACCTAAAGTGGATACAGTACTTAGCTGTCGATCAACAAATTATGGTTTGGGCCGCTGTCACAACTTAAAGTAGATTGCGATATGTTATCGCGGAAACGCTTTCAGAAAGAGCCGACACCATCTTACAGAACAATGTCGCTTGAGCTCATCAGCCGCGCAACCAATGGACGATAATGATCCGAGCTACCAAAAAATATTGAATCATCATCAATTAGAAAAAAGCTCGTGAAAAATATGAATTTCTGAATTTCTGAATTTTTAAAAATCTTTATTGTAGAAGTCTGGATAAAGCATTGATGCGAATGGAAAGCCATGTGAGATTTAATGAAACCAAGGAGCAATATTGAAGTTGAAGATACATATGTACACACATTATCCCCAAATCAAAAATCAGCGTATTGACAGTATTAAATTGGGATATCTCAAGTTAATTAACAGATGAAGGCGAAGTACGTCTGACGAGCTTCACTGTAATGTTATTTTTGGAACGCAGTGCGAAGCCAGTGTGGAACACGAACTCATCGGGATCGACGAGAGGCAACACTTTGAACATTTTAAGTACCACTATGAGCAGTGTTTTCATTTCGAGCATGGCAACCTTTTGGCCTGTTGAAAATGGAAATTTAGATATCTCTTTGATTATTTATCCCAATCGAACTTACCCATGCAGTTGCGCTGACCCGCACTGAAGGGTAGATGTGTCGATCACAAACTTATCTGGCGAAGTCCAATACTTGGGATTGCGATGCAACTCGAAGATATTCAGGACCATCTGCGCCCCGGCGGGTAATATCAGACCATTGGCCAACTCTATTTCCGTTGCTGTGCAACGACTCAAAAGGGGTACCGAGGGAAACAGGCGCATCGTCTCCTTGATGAAGCACTCCAAATACTTAACTTTAGAGAGCTGATTATTGTCCATGTAATTAACATCATCTGAAATGGCGATAAATGGCATGAATGCTGAAGTAAAGGCCTTTTCAGCAAGTCTTACCAGATATATGCTCAGTTATCTCCTGATAACAAAATTCTTGTTTGTCTTGGTGCAATGACATGTTCATTAGTGCAAATATCAAGGCAATTGAAGTAGTATCGTAGCCCTCAAATATTAGTGTATCCACCTCTTCGCAAATTCCCGCATGGTCGATCAAACCCTCCTTTTCCGCTAAGATCAGACTGTCTAGCATGGCAAAGCATTGCTTTTTGTTGATATATTATATAAAGAAACTAGATTTCAGTCTACCCTCATCGATTTCACTTATCATCTGGCTCTTGAGAGCTTCGCGTTTCATGAACTTCTTGCTCCAGAAGTTTTCTACGCTTGGCTATTATTTCACTTGAGAAATCATGAATTTCTTTTAAGAATCGCTTGTCCTCCCTGGCACCGAACAAATTATACAAAGTATAAGTTGCTGACGCGCTTTATAAAGATCCTTTCTATCATATTAAAGCTTTTCCGATAACGATCCCCCTTGGCAGCCATGTCATCCAGCTTGATGCCCATGGCCGTCTCTGCAAGTAAATATTTGAGTCACATTTCCGGATGAAGCGGCCACTGTAAAACCCACCACAAATGCTGTTTAGAGTAAACCTTGGTATGAGCTCACTTAGAGAGATGCAAGTCTCGTCTTTTCCCTCAAATTGCTGCACGAATTTAAAGCTTTCGGCTCTATAAGGAGAATTGATATTATAATATTTAAAATTTATATCAGATGACTCACTTGAAAATTTCTCCAAATTGGCTCAAGATATTGAAATGAAAGGTTGGAGTGAGCATCTTGCGTCTTGAGTGCCATTTCTGTCCTGTAAGTTTTAATATTTAGTCAATTTGAACACCATCAAGTTCTGTCTGCTGTTTACCTGTCGATGTTAGCAGTCCAGTGTGTAGAACCGGATGCAAAAACTTGTACATCAGTCCCTTAGTGATCAGGGCTTTATCGTTTACTACTCGAAATACAGAATAGGGCTTTGCCCATGCTGTATTCAATGTAGCTGCGACTCATTTTCCTGACTCGATTGCGCGTGTCATTAAACATGTCAGCTAAGGGGTCGGATTGCAGCTCGTTCAAAGTCTCTAAACTATCTATGTATCGTACCATTATTTCTGCCATACAAATCAAAAGAGTTTCTAAATATAGTTCGTCCCTCGGCTATCGGAGCTATACGCTCCACGGGTCGTCCATCCTTAGTTCGCACCCGCTTGGCGAAGAAGGCCAGCACGTAGTATTCCTTATTGATTCTATACAACCAGACGAGGAGCGTGACCAGTCCGAGTAACAGCAGCAAACTTAAACCCATTCTGAAGGAGTCGAACAATACGTTTTACCTCGCCGAACAAGCGCTAAGCATTGACTAAAGCAACGATCACGACAATTTATTAAATATGTCTCTTCGGGCACTAAACGTAGTCTTTGTCGTACTCAAAAATGGAAATACGATTATTTTGTTGTTTATGTGAGCTGCCGTCGCGAAGAGCAGAACGATAAGAACCCAGAAATAAAATTGATTAATTTTTAAAAAATACAGCCGTCTCATGGTTAGACGTTAGTTCGACAGTTAAGGCTAGCCTCATCATGATGAGAATAGGATGGAAAATACTAATTTTAATATTTGCTGTGTAACTCTGAAATGCTTTAAATAATTTTGTTAAATATTCATGTGGAATCGAAAATGGTTTTTATAGAACACAAAATACTTTTTGTATAATTTAGTATAAGTTTTTATTTATTGCAATCGTTAATAAAGTATCTTTTAAAGCATATTCAATTTTAAAATGAGTATTTTGTCCGTCCCGATCGCCGTTATTAAATTTACAGATATGAAATTCGGAACATCAGAAATGCTATTTTTGACAAGATCAACTAACTTTAGCTGACATATCTCAGCGTATAGGGAGGGTGGCAAATCGAGTAATACTGTACAGTTTTACAGCTAGATCTCGAAAGATCCTATTCAGATCAACAATGATGTATATATATGTATATCGCAAATCCTATCTGACAATGTAAAGATGTTGATATTTGATAGGATATTTTGACTCCTACAGGTGCTAGAGAGTCATGGCTTTGGGATTCTTCTTCTATAAGAGGAAGAGAGCGAAGTGCAGTCACGCTCTCAACCTTGTGCATCTGATACCGAATAGATGTTGAAAACGTTTCGCGATTGCATATGAAAACTGATATTCGTTTGATAAATCATCATGACATTGCAACGGAAATATCATAGCACTAGTTAGATTTGTTAGATATATACATATGATGTGTTTACTGATTCATACCAGGTCCATTTTCCTATTTATGGTGCGATCTAACAGAGGTGTGTAATTATTGTATACTCGAATTTAAAATGCAATTAAATTTAAGGTATAAAAATGCCAAAGCGAAGGCACAAATATCATTTTGAAGCTGAACGCAGACGATGTGGTTCCAAATGAAGTTTCTGTACACCTCGTTTATTGTGATTCTATTCGTAGTCTGGTCGAGTGCTCTAAACTATATTTTCGTTGCCGAAAATGAGGATTTCTTCAGCGAATGTGAAAATGCTAAAAGTAATGTTTACAGTATGAACGGACTCGTCGATAAATCAAATTTGTCTTTTGCGTTGAATGATGATGTAGTCTTCGTTTCGGGAAATGTGACCTTCATCTGGGCTATTCAAGCTGGCGATCGTATTCAAGTATTTTTTGCTCTTACATATATTATTCGCCTCAAAATAATAATGGGTATTTATTTTTCTCAGGCGAGTTTTACAGCGTTTAAGTATGATCGCGGAATCTGGCAGCGAACTCCATACATCATGAAAATCCGTGACTTCACATCAACTCTGTTCGACGAGGATCAACAGTTTTACAAGTATTGGGTGCGGCATATAGCTAACAAGGAACAAGTCAGAAACAAAATGTTTTACCCAGGAGTAGGTATTCCAAAACTTTATATTCGATTTACTAATGCTTGCTAATATCATACAGACTAAACTGATTCACAAGCCGTTTGGCATAAATGTGACTGTGGAATTCACTGGAATGCCATTAAGTGGTCGCTACAAGGTTATTACCGCACTGAAGGCCTTTGACTCGAATAACCTGCAGCGTGACACGAGCATCTGCTTCGAAGTAATTGGAGACGTTAACAGGCTGTAGATTCATGAAGTGAATGAATCAGATCAATTATATTGTATATTCACCAAATACTTCAAAATGTTATTCACGAACTATAAATAACAATATATGCATTGGTTACCTATTGAATTTGGTTCTGATTGTGATATCTATAGGGAGCTGACTTCTTTACCAACAAATATTAGTGTTTGTGACTTTTAAATCATTTAAAATAGACTCTTTAAAGCACCTATTTATTGAACAATATTATTTGCTCTATAGAGTATAATTTGAGGCATCTGAAAATCGTGATGAGCTGCTGACTTTGCAGCCCTGAAAATTTGCGGTTGTCTGGAAGTTGGAAATAAAAGAAATTTCAAATTTAAATATCTTGAGGCAATTTGAATACTTGAATAAATCAGAAAGGGAATAAAGTGTAAGCCGTCAATGTTTTGCTCAATTTGCTTTAAAATCGATTTTAACCAGACAACGTATTTTTTAAATTACGCAGAAGCTGCGGAGTTTTGGCTTCATATAATAATCGCCTAGCTGATAGATAGCCTTGAAAGTTAAATGAAAAGAAGGAAGAGTCAATCAAGAATAAATTAAGAACTTTATTGGATACATTCCAGGTGAAAACGCTTCGGAGGCCCACAGCAAGTTGTATGAGAAAGATAGAAGTTTGCATGCAAGCAAAGTAGTCGTCTATCAAATATCGCGTAGATGTACGTCCACATATGATATGATGTACTAATCAATGACTTACTAAATTAAAATATAAATAAATTAATAAAATATATTGAGAGTATAGACACAAATAATAATTCAAAACTTAGATTAATTGCTGGTGTGTAAATTTTGTTTTCAAGGACATTTACTTATATGGCGCAGGAAAGAAGGCATGGATCGGTCGGTCAAAAATTATTAATTTCTCTGGCCATGTTTATACTACAACCATAATGTGTACAAAGTTTCAGGTTTTTGCCTACTATTGCCAAAACTTTTGCCATTTTAAAGATCTGGAGGGCGAAAAAGCATGAGAGATGAATGAAAAATTGTTTGATTGGATTTTCGTTTGTTTCAAGTGAAAACTTATACATACATGTATGTATTTAACTAACGAATATATACTTTATGAGGTCTGCGAAGCCTCCTTCTTACATATGTATATTACATAAAAAAGTCGGAAAACAGGACAATAAACTTTTGTTTTTCCAAACTTGTATTTATTAGTGTTTCATTCCAATAATCTTAAGGCATTGCCAATAAAATGATCAGTGGCCTCTTCCCTAAACGCGTATGTCGCCATTGATCCTATGAGAGCCAAACACTAACACTAACCTTAAAACTCTTATATTTCCAGATTTAGGAATCTATTCATAACTAGGAACAGGCGACCGTTTACGTTTCTATCTTGTCTGCTGGCATAAGATAGATTACAGAGTCAAAATTCGTGAATTCTCTTGCAAAGTTTAGAGCGCACTAGCGAATTTGGGAAAGTGCGATGTTTCACTGTTAACTTAACAGACCGCTTTAACTTAACATAACGCTCTACATAACCTACCAAAATTAACAGTTAACAGCAGCGCAGTTAACAGTGACAATTGAGTAACACTGGTATCTTTTAACAGTGCAGTTAGCGAGCGTGTGTGTGTGTGTGTGTGTGTGTGTGTGTGTCTGGCTATAAATACGCAGCAACGACCCACGATTCACCGCAGTTGATTTTCGAACTCCGATGAGTGTCGTCGCACTGTCTGCCTGTGGCTCTTATTAAACCAACATATCTTGGTTGAGCCGATAACTACTCAGTAGGGAATGCAATATTATTATTGCATTGCTAATTTGCAATTATATGAAATGATTTGACATTGCAAAAGAGATGAATGTTCAATATGAGGCTGCTCATTTTGTCTAAAATATTATTCTGCTTTCGATCGTTTACAACATCGAATTGATTTAAAACAGAAAATAAAATGGATTGTCCAGTAATTAGAAAAGAGATTATACTGTTTTAAAAATCCTGTGGTGTTCAGCCCCAATTACCAAAGCTTGTTGCCCTTCGAATAGCTGTTGCGACTTTATTCGAAAACAGTTTTTGAGGCTTATTTTATGGGTGGATGGACAAGTTATCCGCAGTGATATTTAATGGATCTACTATTGTGGTCGGTCGCATTACCAATTTGTTGGTTCGTACGAAATCCTGAATCTATACAAGACTTATCATTTTTATAAGATGGAGAACATCTAAAAAATAAGGACTCCTCCTTATGTCCCTAGGTCCCTTTCGAAGTGCCTCTCTCATGTCTCATGTACCATTGAGCATGACATTTTCGGCTTAAGATCTTCGATTAGACACTCTAATTTTATTTAAATTTGAGTTTGCTCTAAAGCTGTGAATATCGATGGGCATCTTTGCAGATGGGGCTTTCGGATGAACTTGTATATCGTGCTTTTTGCCGAGCGATGCAAGTAGCCATGGCGTAGCTCCAACCGTCGGGCCATGGCACATTGGGCGCTAGCGCCGAATTTTGCATTAAATTATCATTATTTTTGTAGAGTTTCGTATTTGGTTATTTTTTAATTACATCCACGTCTACACCTTTTTCGCTTATCTATTGGGTTTTTGTCAGAATCATTATGTACTTTCCATTTCTGAATAACAACTCTTTCCATGCATGTAAGATTATATTTAAATTAAAATCATATCTAAATAATAATTTTAAAATGAGTATTTTGTCCGTCCCGATCGCCGTTATTAAATTTACAGATATGAAATTCGGAACATCAGAAATGCTATTTTTGACAAGATCAACTAACTTTAGCTGACATATCTCAGCGTATAGGGAGGGTGGCAAATCGAGTAATACTGTACAGTTTTACAGCTAGATCTCGAAAGATCCTATTCAGATCAACAATGATGTATATATATGTATATCGCAAATCCTATCTGACAATGTAAAGATGTTGATATTTGATAGGATATTTTGACTCCTACAGGTGCTAGAGAGTCATGGCTTTGGGATTCTTCTTCTATAAGAGGAAGAGAGCGAAGTGCAGTCACGCTCTCAACCTTGTGCATCTGATACCGAATAGATGTTGAAAACGTTTCGCGATTGCATATGAAAACTGATATTCGTTTGATAAATCATCATGACATTGCAACGGAAATATCATAGCACTAGTTAGATTTGTTAGATATATACATATGATGTGTTTACTGATTCATACCAGGTCCATTTTCCTATTTATGGTGCGATCTAACAGAGGTGTGTAATTATTGTATACTCGAATTTAAAATGCAATTAAATTTAAGGTATAAAAATGCCAAAGCGAAGGCACAAATATCATTTTGAAGCTGAACGCAGACGATGTGGTTCCAAATGAAGTTTCTGTAGCGAATTTGGGAAAGTGCGATGTTTCACTGTTAACTTAACAGACCGCTTTAACTTAACATAACGCTCTACATAACCTACCAAAATTAACAGTTAACAGCAGCGCAGTTAACAGTGACAATTGAGTAACACTGGTATCTTTTAACAGTGCAGTTAGCGAGCGTGTGTGTGTGTGTGTGTGTGTGTGTGTGTGTCTGGCTATAAATACGCAGCAACGACCCACGATTCACCGCAGTTGATTTTCGAACTCCGATGAGTGTCGTCGCACTGTCTGCCTGTGGCTCTTATTAAACCAACATATCTTGGTTGAGCCGATAACTACTCAGTAGGGAATGCAATATTATTATTGCATTGCTAATTTGCAATTATATGAAATGATTTGACATTGCAAAAGAGATGAATGTTCAATATGAGGCTGCTCATTTTGTCTAAAATATTATTCTGCTTTCGATCGTTTACAACATCGAATTGATTTAAAACAGAAAATAAAATGGATTGTCCAGTAATTAGAAAAGAGATTATACTGTTTTAAAAATCCTGTGGTGTTCAGCCCCAATTACCAAAGCTTGTTGCCCTTCGAATAGCTGTTGCGACTTTATTCGAAAACAGTTTTTGAGGCTTATTTTATGGGTGGATGGACAAGTTATCCGCAGTGATATTTAATGGATCTACTATTGTGGTCGGTCGCATTACCAATTTGTTGGTTCGTACGAAATCCTGAATCTATACAAGACTTATCATTTTTATAAGATGGAGAACATCTAAAAAATAAGGACTCCTCCTTATGTCCCTAGGTCCCTTTCGAAGTGCCTCTCTCATGTCTCATGTACCATTGAGCATGACATTTTCGGCTTAAGATCTTCGATTAGACACTCTAATTTTATTTAAATTTGAGTTTGCTCTAAAGCTGTGAATATCGATGGGCATCTTTGCAGATGGGGCTTTCGGATGAACTTGTATATCGTGCTTTTTGCCGAGCGATGCAAGTAGCCATGGCGTAGCTCCAACCGTCGGGCCATGGCACATTGGGCGCTAGCGCCGAATTTTGCATTAAATTATCATTATTTTTGTAGAGTTTCGTATTTGGTTATTTTTTAATTACATCCACGTCTACACCTTTTTCGCTTATCTATTGGGTTTTTGTCAGAATCATTATGTACTTTCCATTTCTGAATAACAACTCTTTCCATGCATGTAAGATTATATTTAAATTAAAATCATATCTAAATAATATTAATAAAATATATATATTATTGATATCGAGTGTCGCGACTTAGCAACTTGCACATAACTATACGGTGGAAATGTGGAACCAGAAAGTGTTTTCGTATGTATTTTCATTTCATCGAAACTCATATGAGTTATTGCATTTAAAATTTTAATAGCTGGTACTAAAATTCCGGGGCGTCCGCAGCAGTCGATGTCCTTGTGGACTGGCATAGCATAAACACTTAATTTTTTAAGTAAATATTTTAAGGCTGTTTTCAATGTTATTTCTATGAAACTCTTTTTCACGGGCATTGCCTCTGCCACTTAGAGCAGCTTAAGATATGGGAAGCAGTATTATCATTTGAATTTTTCGCTTCCATTTCTGCTTCAAAACTTTTTCCAACTCGCAAAGTAGTGCAAACGTCGAGCTCGGCAGACTTGGCACATTCTAAATGTCATAAGCGGCATTAAGTTGCTCTTAGAGTCCCTTCAACTTTACCTGTACCTTCTGTTTCCTTGTTGGTAACGGATCGGCACACTTCGCACATTCCGAATACCATTGGCTGTGGTTTTCGATGCGCCCTGGCATCGGTGGCGTTGAGCTACATCCGTTGCCTTAAAGGCCTTTCAACTTTAACTTTTTGGTTGCCAAGAGCAGTGAGTTTCAGTATTCTAGCATTGTTAGGACTTGAGTTTAATTCAACCTCAAAGAGGTCAAGTGGCTCCTTAGTGAAACGAAATTTAATTTCTCTTAGGAATCATACCGAGTATCTCGGTAAGTTTAAGTGGTCTCCGATCCACTTATCTGGGGTTGAGTGGTGCGAGAGCCGGACAACAGTCCTGTATCTACTCTCGCCTTTTAGTTTAAGTGTGTGGCACCCAATCTTACTTCTGTGGCAGTATTTTAGCAGTTATAGGAGAAGTGTAAGAAGCGATGACCTTGCAAAGACTACGTATAAAATGTTTAAAATACTGGATAAATTTGAAAACGACAATGTACAATAGTAAACAATATCTGTTCTCATAGGGGCATGTATGTAAAAGCAGCTATAAGACAGTCAAGACTAATAGTATTATTTTGGGATTTATTTTGAGAAAGCGTATGAGAACGCTCCATCCTATTCCTGGTTGCATTACGCCTATTCTCAGCAACCCTATTGTCAGCATTGCTACGATATTGGCTAACTCGCTGTGATACACTTCTATTGGCGTCGAAAGCTTCATGTCGTGCTTGAATGCGAGCACTTTGCGTTGCATTTGTCTTACGTGCCTGCTCAACGATTCTACGAATCGGATCGTCTCTAACCTGCGATCTTAAGTTTATGTCTCTTGCTCTTTATAAAATGCGCTGTCTAATGTCTTGTCTTTAGCGATCTGTTGCCTAACGGAAAAATTGACTCGTCTAGACGCGTGGTCCTCAGTATTCTGTCGCTGCTCATTTGCCCCATAAGCTGAGTCTTGTCGGCGCGAATTACCAGTCCACAGTGGTTGGGTTTGTATGGAGCGCGCGGCCAAAAGTACTTCTAGAGGAGATAAAAATCTGACACCTTTTCCGAAATTCAATAAAAATATATAAATAAAAAACAAAAAAAATTTATCATATTCAACCTCCTTCAAAAGTTACACCCACTACAGTGGTCGCGCTTGTATAGAGCGAGTGACAAAAAATGTTTGTTATGGAGATATCATTTTGAAATGTTTTCCAAATTTGTGTAAAGAATTAATAAGTAATAAAAGATGTCTCAAGTCATACATATTCTTTGCCACCCTCCTTCACCCCTATAGACGCACGCTAAGAAAAAAACTATAAAAAAGTCGTTAATTTCTGTCGGCTTTGCGTTGCATATGTAACATTTACACGAAGATGTTTGGCTTAGAGCACTACAAATTACTTTCCGCTTTTTAGGACATCATCTATAGTTATTAACTGCAGTGGTACATAAGAAGTTACAAATAAACTCGAATCGTCCATATTTATCCCGGTTTTTTGCTTATATTCGGAATGAATGAATGCCGTCAAAGCCCCACTTCTCAATTAACATTAAATTATAATCACCAACGGATTGAAGAACTTCTGCTTGAAGTTGCACAATTCTCGAGGCTGTATGATCTACCAAGCTCTGTAGTTCAACTTCAGCTTGCGATTCGCTGACACTGATGTTCTCAGGATAGCTGATGCTTTGGCTGCCAGAAGCTTTTCGTAGCTAGGTAATAAGTTAAACGACATTTTACTATTTATAAATGTGCGTATAGTCAAATATTGATGTTTGCTCATATTACTCTCCACGAGAATAGATAAAACTTCATCTGCACTAAATTCACTTATAAAAATTATCCGCCAAATTCAAATTCAAAATAAATATAGTTGAATTCGCAAACTGAAACAACCACAAACAACGAAGACAACGAAAAACAACAGACGTCGTTGGTTTTTTTACGTTAGTTCAGACATCCGCAAATTTCCGCAGCTAAACTAAACGCATTTATTACCGGGAAAGTCAGACAAATACAATGACATATAACTCCGTTGTGGAATTTTGTGGAATCACAACTAAAAGTCTAACTAAATATAAAAAAGACATTCACAAAACAAAAAAGATTAAAACAAATAAATAGATTACACAACAACATTTTAATTAGTTGGCTAATTATTAATATCAGAATTTAAAGCAAATACCTTCAACTTCAAAATGTTCATGTTAGACAATTAAATTTGGTACACTCAATATGACGTCCGACATGTTTGAAGTGCATGTATTTAAATGTGTAAAAAGCTTACTGAGCGCTGCAGCTGCGCGAAAACGAACACGTGTTCATGATTTCAATGCGATTTTTAGAATGTCCCGTTGCAAATCCAAATAAAATCGGGTAGCCATTCAGTAGTTTGGACATTTATTAGACAATATGATTACATTTTGTCAACATATTTTGTGATTTATTTTTTACTTTTAGCCTATGGGCGCAACCACTGTGCAGTCGGAGCTGTTTACTGGTGTAATACGGTACATGTGTATGTACTTTGCTGCCATGCGGCGATATATGTATGTATGTATACATGTGTGTGAAAATGAAGAATGCTTAGACCTATGCATATAAATTATACCAAGTACGCAGTCTCGTGTCTCGAGTCTGCGATGGTGCAGAGGACGAAAAGGGTGTGCGGTGTTGGGTTGGTAACTCGCGCAGTGTCGTGCTCTTTCTCTATCTGCCTAGTCTGGCTTTGATCTGAAAGTCTACTTAAAGTATTGTTTCTACGAACTTGGTCTCGCTGTCTTTTTCTACTTCTCTCATTTCGTCTACGCTCTCGTTGAGACTACAATATTCACTCTCTCCTGCTCAGAATATTCAGCACTAGACCAATTTAACAAATTTCTATTTCGTTGTCTCTGAGACCTATTAGAAGCTGATATTCTGTCCTAGGCATTTTAAAAATTTTTAAATAAAATTCATTGAATTTTAATTGATTAAGATATATATATATATTTTATATTGATTTTTTATAAAAAAATAATAAATGTGTCTTTACTCTTTTAGAATACTTCAGAGAAGTATTAGTATGTTTTCAATCGAAGATTGATATTTAATACTTTTGACTCCATAGAATATGTCTATACAAGATAGAAATTGTTTGTTGTCTACCATGTAAAAATCAATAACATATTTTTTTATCTAGGATTTTGAGTTTCTGGAGTTAATTCGAAAATTTTGCAAGGAAACTTCAGCTTTTATTTCTGAGAAAGTTACGTTTTTAGGCCTGCACTCCAGTTTCGGGTTTGGCCTTCGTAAGATTTCAACCATCCACCACTACGATGTATAGGTAAAGCAGATGCAAAGAAGGGCTATTTAGTCTTTACAAATTATAAATTGATTTATTCACGCGTCGTTTTATATGTTCAGCAGTACTCGCTCTTTTGGCACTGGTCTCCACACTGACCAATGCGCATTCTGCGCCTGAATCAAAGGTTATCGGAAAAAGCACATTTCGGTGCGTTGTTGGTTCTTGAGTAGAGATGTGACCCTGCTCATTACATCGATAACATGTTTTGACTTTAACACTATCTTGGTTTTCAATGATGTTCTCCAGATGTCGATGGCTTCTTCACTCTGCATTCCGTCTTCTAATGTCCAAGCTTTCCACAAGAGTAACACTTGATCGGTAGCGTTTTTGCGCTAAACATTATAATAATCGTCTGAGTTCATTTTCTATCAAACGAAAAGACTTTTAACTCGGACTATAAGAGTCGTCTGTTAATCGCTGTAATCTGCGGTCATAATTTGCCAAATGATCTAGCACTACCGATGCAGCAATTTCCTCGTGGTCCATATCACGCCATTTTGTAGTCAGTGACGTAAATAGCCGAATCGCACAATCAGCGAGACACTCATCCGTATTTGGGAGACTGTTTAGAAAATTTAAAATGGTTGCCGCTGGTGTTTCAGCATTTTCATACCTTTACTCAAAAAGTGGCTTAAACTGCTGTCATGTGATGCCTGGATAGTAAATCTGCGATAAACACTGCGACGAGCTGCCTTGCAGCTGCTTTCGTGTCGAATGATGTCCACTGTAGCGCACCACAGCCTAGCTTCGGTACAGCCCACGTCAGAATTAAATTTGACGACGCTTGCAAAGCTTTTGCCAATTCTACGAAGTATCTATTCTGTTGATCTAGCAAGACTCGAAATTGTTCCTCCATGTTGGTCTAGAGTTAGATCCCAATTCTGATATCGACGCTTTGGATAATATTGGATTAACTTATATTTCGTTGTGGCGCAGCGAGTCTTTACGCGAATTTTATACAAAATTTTAGGATGTCGCCTCAAGTGGGCCATAATCTAAAGGAAATAACTTTAAATTGTCCTTTTTTCAATTTTTATTTGCCCAATAATATATGGGTCGGACCGTAAAAGCAAAAAATTCATACGCTCTTGTGGAAGTCAACCATCACACTGGCAATCATCATAATTCCTTCAGCAAAGCTTCACTTATGCGAATGCGCCTTTCGATTGTCGCAGACATAAAATATGTTTGGCCACCACTTGTAACAATTTCAAGTTAGTTGCCGGCTTCCAAAAGTCTCAAATTCCCATATTTGGACAAGTAGTTGTGGCATAATATTTTTCTATCTCTAACTCGATCGCATTGTTTTCAAGTTTTAGTGTCTTTGGTTGATTTGTATCGAAATACTCCTGGAATTCATAGTTCGTATTTGGCGAAGAGTTTTCAATTTTCGAGACGTCAGCTGTGTCATTTGCGATTTCAGAAATTTCAAGCATCATGCTTTTGACGGTTTCCAAAACATGATTTTTTTTCATCAAGCAAAAAATCAACCAAATGCACTGCGTTTTCAGCCGCATTTCCAAAGAACTTAAAGTTTTTGGTTTTAGTTGTTCTATATCATTGGAATAAAATATTTCTGATTTACATTGTTTTTTAAGCTTTTCATACCATAATGCATATAAATGAATAGTTGGCTCTTTTTCAGACCATACTTTGTCGGAAAAATCTTTCAACGGTTATAAAAATGTAAACTTTTGATTTTTTGCTGAACGTCACAAATACCTCCAAGCATAATAATGGGTTCAGTTGCGAAATCATGACTTTATTCCATCCTACGCTTCAAATGTATTTGAACCTCAGCTTCACCCTTGGAAGAGACGTTACATTGGTTACAGGAATAGGTACATTGACCACTGCTCCTTTAATGGCATTTTGACAGCCATACCCTAAAGACTATTATCATGAAAGGAAGACATGGGGAGATAAGCCTTTCTTCTAACGGCGTTAAGCCCTTATAGTAATTCGGAAGATCTAGAAAATCTCAGCCATTTGTAATCAAAGCTTTTGGTTTTTTGCCTAACCCAATATTGTGGCTACATTTCTTGCAGAAGCTATATTTATTATTTTCTGATGGAAATCTTGAAGTTAGATGTAAAATATCTGAAGCTACTTCAGCACTAAACTTATTTTCAATAGCCTCACGTGAAATTTTGTCCACTTGATGTGGAAACCACAAATCTGTAAGGCTAATCCAAACCTGATCAGGTCCCCTGCCAACTGTCGTATTAAAAGCAGCTATAAGACAGTCAAGACTAATAGTATTATTTTGGGATTTATTTTGAGAAAGCGTATGAGAACGCTCCATCCTATTCCTGGTTGCATTACGCCTATTCTCAGCAACCCTATTGTCAGCATTGCTACGATATTGGCTAACTCGCTGTGATACACTTCTATTGCCGTCGAAAGCTTCATGTCGTGCTTGAATGCGAGCACTTTGCGTTGCATTTGTCTTACGTGCCTGCTCAACGATTCTACGAATCGGATCGTCTCTAACCTGCGATCTTAAGTTTATGTCTCTTGCCCTTTCTAAAAGGCGCTGTCCAATGTCTTGTCTTTGGCGATCTGTTGCCTAACGGAAAAATTGACTTGTCTAGACCGCGTGGTCCTCAGTATTCTGTCGCTGCTCATTTGCCCCATAAGCTGAGTCTTGTCAGCGCGAATTACCAGTCGGAGCTGTTTACTGGTGTAATACGGTACATGTGTATGTACTTTGCTGCCTTGCGGCGACATATGTATGTATGTATACATGTGTGTGAAAATGAATAATGTCTGATCATGTCTTTTCTCAGACCTATGCATATAAATTATTCCAAGTACGCAGTCTCGTGTCTCGAGTCTGCGATGGTGCAGAGGACGAAAAGGGTGAGCGGTGTTGGGTTGGTAACTCGCGCAGTGTCGTGCTCTTTCTCTATCTGCCTAGTCTGGCTTTGATCTGAAAGTCTACTTAAAGTATTGTTTCTAGGAACTTGGTTTCGCTGTCTTTTTCTACTTTTCTCATTTCGTCTACGCTCTCGTTGAGACTACAATATTCACTCTCTCCTGCTCAGAATATTCAGCACTAGACCAATTTAACAAATTTCTATTTCGTTGTCTCTGAGACCTATTAGAAGCTGATATTCTGTCCTAGGCATTTTAAAAATGTTTAAATAAAATTCATTGAATTTTAATTGATTAAGATATATATATATTTTATATTGATTTTTTATAAAAATAATAACTGTGTCTTTACTCCTTTAGAATACTTCAGAGAAGTATTATTTTTGACTCCATAGAATATGTCTATACAAGATAGAAATTGTTTGTTGTCTACCATGTAAAAATCAATAACATATTTTTTTATCTAGGATTTTGAGTTTCTGGAGTTAATTCGAAAATTTTGCAAGGAAACTTCAGCTTTTATTTCTGAGAAAGTTACGTTTTTAGGCCTGCACTCCAGTTTCGGGTTTGGCCTTCGTAAGATTTCAACCATCCACCACTACGATGTATAGGTAAAGCAGATGCAAAGAAGGGCTATTTAGTCTTTACAAATTATAAATTGATTTATTCACGCGTCGTTTTATATGTTCAGCAGTACTCGCTCTTTTGGCACTGGTCTCCACACTGACCAATGCGCATTCTGCGCCTGAATCAAAGGTTATCGGAAAAAGCACATTTCGGTGCGTTGTTGGTTCTTGAGTAGAGATGTGACCCTGCTCATTACATCGATAACATGTTTTGACTTTAACACTATCTTGGTTTTCAATGATGTTCTCCAGATGTCGATGGCTTCTTCACTCTGCATTCCGTCTTCTAATGTCCAAGCTTTCCACAAGAGTAACACTTGATCGGTAGCGTTTTTGCGCTAAACATTATAATAATCGTCTGAGTTCATTTTCTATCAAACGAAAAGACTTTTAACTCGGACTATAAGAGTCGTCTGTTAATCGCTGTAATCTGCGGTCATAATTTGCCAAATGATCTAGCACTACCGATGCAGCAATTTCCTCGTGGTCCATATCACGCCATTTTGTAGTCAGTGACGTAAATAGCCGAATCGCACAATCAGCGAGACACTCATCAGTATTTGGGGGACTGTTTAGAAAATTTAAAATGGTTGCCGCTGGTGTTTCAGCATTTTCATACCTTTACTCAAAAAGTGGCTTAAACTGCTTTCATGTGATGCCTGGATAGTAAATCTGCGATAAACACTGCGACGAGCTGCAGCTGCTTTCGTGTCGAATGATGTCCACTGTAGCGCACCACAGCCTAGCTTCGGTACAGCCCACGTCAGAATTAAATTTGACGACGCTTGCAAAGCTTTTGCCAATTATAAGAAGTATCTATTTTGTTGATCTAGCAAGACTCGAAATTGTTCCTCCATGTTGGTCTAGAGTTAGATCCCAATTCTTATATCGACGCTTTGGATAATATTGGATTATCTTATATTTCGTTGTGGCGCAGCGAGTCTACGCGAGTTTTATAAAAAATTTTAGGATGTCGCCTCAAGTGGGCCATAATCTGAAGGAAATAACTTTAAATTGTCCTTTTTTCAATTTTTATTTGCCCAATAATATATGGGTCGGACCGTAAAAGCAAAAAATTCATACGCTCTTGTGGAAGTCAACCATCACACTGGCAATCATCATAATTCCTTCAGCAAAGCTTCACTTATGCGAATGCGCCTTTCGATTGTCAGCTGTGTCATTTGCGATTTCAGAAATTTCAAGCTTGAGTTGGCACAATCCCGCTAGATGATCAACAGTCTCAATCGCACAATATACATAGCTAATGCAGCTTCCTGGCGACAAGATTGGGGCTTAAAACATATTTTTTTTGCTTGTGTGAAGCACGATGCGTTTTGCATATGTTTTTTTGTTGCCGAATTTTGTTTCGTGTTTCAACGTATAACACTTAACATAATTAGTTGGCTTCTTCATTCCAGTCTCAGAAGTGAACTGATCTTTGTTCGTTTTTCTTCTTATTGCTCGAGTCTTATTGCTGGTCAATTTCACCATGTTGCTAGACTATTCTAGCGTCAGTCTAGCATTGCTGTTTTCTTAGTAATTTTAATGTTGCTCAATCTTTCATAATGTGCCTCATGTGATTACAAATCGCTAAAAAATATGCTTATATTGGTTACAATATGTTTATGAATGTATGTATAATGAGAGGAGTTATACATAACTCGCGCGAATATGATCTATTTTGCAATTCATACTGCATTTTCAGTATCTGCATTATTCGTGTCGGCTTCATCGCGGATTATCCACTGTTGAAAATCTGGCTGCTGTAGCCAACAAAATCTCTTTCGGCATTTTTATGCCCTGAACCCATTGAAAATGAGAAACCAGGGCAAAATGTTTTGTTGAAATGTATGTAACTGGCAGAAGGAGGCGTGGCAGGCCCTCTAAAGTATATGTATATTCTTGATATTATATTATAGGCGCCTTGCAGCCTGAGCGCAGTTACCGAGTCAAAATGCACAGTCGAGCAGTCTCGACTAGAGCACCTTGTGTTTCACTTCTGTTATGTTGAAGTTTAGATTACAAACGATATCGATAATACACACAAATCTCCTATACAATTCAATTTGTCACTGTTATACTCATTTTGGCACCGTTGTTAACCAAATATGGGTACACCAATTTAGTATATTTTATGTTAAAGTTCTGTTCAGCTGTTCTCCAATGTTAATTAATAGAATTCTGCACTGTTAAAAGACACCAGTGTTACTCAATCGTGGGAATTCTGATACATCCAAAACCAATCAACTGGCAAAATATGAACACGATTCGCATTCAGAAAAAAGACAGATTTCCGAAAAGGGGATGTTTGATATTTTTCCGGACGAAGCGCTTATAAAAAGGACAGATCTGTCCGGAAAAAGACCAAATCGGCATCACTAATCACCCATCCAAAAATTGTTGATATGGCAATTACGTTGCCATGGTTGTCAATTATCTTCTCACAATGCTGAATTGCCAAATAAGTGGCATAAAGTCGAATAACGCAGATATCGAGCTGAAACTTGGTATATTTGATAAGAATATCACTCTAAATATTGAACCAAAATTTGAAGTTCATTTTACCACGCCTACCCCAATAGCCCATATAAGGCAACAATGCGTAGCCGTGATCACAAAGGAAAGTGTGAGAACTATATATAAAGTACAAAAATTCTAATATTTTTTAAGTTTTAGTGATAGTAATATAATATTTATTATGATTAAATTCTTACTTAAAGACAGATCTTAGTTACTAACAATTTTAGAAAATTCATATTTTAATTGTTTTCCACATCTAATTCAAACGCATATGGATTTATATCATCTATTTCTGAGTCGGAGTCATCATGAAAACTATAATCATTACTTAAAGACTAAACATTTATTGGAAAATTATAATGTGGTGTTTTTAAAAGTTCAATGACATCTCGTGGAAGGGGTTTTTTTATGTCGAGCTGCCCTTTTCTTAATGGATATACTTTAGATGAGGGGATCTGAAGTGTCCATAGATCCATCATATTATTTACCCGCGAATTGTGTCCCCACCCCACCGGCATAACTGATGCAATTATTATTTATCATCCATGAACTAAAATTTTATGGAGAGTTGGTGACATAGGATACCATGAATAATGTAACATGTATGATCTAATAGTTTTATCTGAGAAATTTTGAAATTTTAAAGCGTCGATTGCAAATTCGCAGTTAATACTTATAAGAATAGTATATAGTAATAGCGTTGAATGACAGAACTCAATGCGATCTACAAGTTCAAAATACCGCCAAAGCCGCAAACAAGATTATTACTAACTTTTTATACACACTCTCTACTTTGTTTTCACATACATTACATATCGCAGAAACACGTAGAAGGTTAGTTTTTACTCCCCAGAAGACGAATTGTTTTGTTTTATCCATTCTACATATCTTGGCCTCCAAAATCCATTTTTTACAGCCGACTTTATCTTCTCGCGGTCATGGTCAGTGTGCCGAAATTGTTTGAGAAAAAAAGCAAAAAACCCCCAAAAAAAATTTTAAAAAAAGCTAAAAAAAAAACCCTACATTTTTTTTAAAACATTTTTTTAATATATTTTATTTATTAGTTTTTAATAATGTCATCTATATCGACAGCATCTTCATCGGAGGAAGAATTCTCATAGGTTCCGATCATTCTTAGGGAATTGGGTGGTATTTTATATAAAAATAAAATTAAACTATATTTGGCGCTACCAATATCATTGCTTTAAAGTGGCACGCTAAAATATTTTTCATAACATAGGTACACTTTGTACATTGCATCTTGACTTTTCTTGCTGTGCTATCGTCACTAAATTGAAAGCTGCATAATATGCCTAGGTGATCCACCGATGCAGTGGCAGTATGTTATGCCACGAAAAGACAAAGCGCAGCTTCATGCTCTAATGTTTTTGTTGGCAATTGCACGAATTGTATTATGTTGGGCTGCGAAAAGCCGCTCATACAATTAACGTGCTTTTTAGTTGCAGCATGTGCCCTCAAGTCGCTTAATTTTGCGGCTACATTGCACTTGCAATAGCTGCAGTAAGCCCGTGTCAAATCGGTAAGATCTTTTCGCAGCCACTCCTTAAACTCTCTGTCCAACAGCCACGCATCGTGACTCCCGGTCTGACTGCCGCTGCCGGCACCGTCGCGTGCCCTCGGCCGATCGTTTTGCCGCTATCGTCGCGAAGCGACAACTTCTTCGTAGCGGCTGCAGCTGCATCGCCGCGAGTTACAAGTCAGAGGACGATCAGGGCAGATTTAGGTTATCAATTAGGAGAGCCAACAGCTGTGTAACTCCCCGCCCAATAGGGTTCCTTATGAATATTTATACAACTTCAATAAAACGTCCGCTTACTTCTCTGACTTAATTCAGACTGATTAATTTATTCAGCAGTAACATGTATGGTATTATTGTCCGTGTGTCGCGACATCTCGTTCAAGGTTTGAAGCTGTCGGTTCGCAGCAAGTCTTGCCCACACGATGTAGAAGAATGCCAAGCGGCATCAAGGCTTGGTTGGGAACATCTCAGAGAGGACTGAGGGAACTGAGATGGTAACTCGCGCGCTAGTTACGCTATCCCTACGCTAAAGCTATAAACTAATATAATAAACCAAACTCGAAATCACTTATCTTAACACCCTCCATGGGTTATTGTTAACTTATATGTATGACGTATTCAAGCTTTCAGTCCTTTCCAAATGCGGTTGCTTGTGGACGGTGTCATCAAATAAATCCTTAGACGCTGACCATTCCTTGCACTCGCCACCAAAAGGTTTTATCTGCAACTTTGGCAAGGCAGTGACTCGATGTGGCGCCAAAGTGCCGGCAAGCGTTGCTACGACCGAAGAATTCTTGTCTTCTTCAAACTCACTGCGTTCAGCAAGCTTAGTTGTTGTTGCTGAAGCCAAGTGCGACCTCATTAGTCCATGCAGTTTCTCCAGGGCTTTTATGTACTTGCCCTCATAAGCTTCATTGTCGTTCGCTGGGTCGATATACATACCCTTCCGCTGTGTCGTGCAGGCACATGCTGTCACCAACCCTATCGAACTCGTTCCAAACGGCATTGAGCCTGATCAGCATTGTCTCCACGAAGTCATAGTTGCTTTCAGCTGTGGAATGGTCAGCCTCTTGAAGCAAGCGCGAATTTCATTTGATAATAACAACACATTAGTTTGACTTCACTCTCACATCTCAGTTCTCAAACTGCCCTTTATTCATCTTTGCTTCTTCTTTTTTCTAGATTTCGTCATGTTGCTAGACTTCATGATTTCAATTTCATAATGTTTCCAGACTGTCCTGTCGTCAGTCTGGCGTTACGGTTTTTTCTTATTAATTTGAATTCCGCGTAACTTGAAATGTTGATGATATTTGTCATATATGTACATAACTCGCGTAAGACTCGCCTTCAAACTGTTCCTTGAGTGTACAAGGATTTTGAGTTGTTCCATGGTGAACTTGTGCGTAATAAACTACAACAGATCCGGCTCGTTTGGTCCTTCGAGTATGCTGAGGAATAATCAAATTGCAGACCGCATTTTTCCGCGTCTGCTGTGATCTGTTGTCAATTTAAAACTAAGACGCAATGGGTGTAATTTCACCATGTTGTTAACATGTTGCAGAGTATTTCTCTACTGTGCAATTGTGTAACTGCAGCTAGAGAATGGCAAAAACATAATAGTCTACGCTACTGGAAATGGGAATGCAATGGAAAAACATCATTTTTGTAGAAACTTATGTAACGCACAGAAGGCATAGCCAATCTAATCATGCAGAGCGTTTTGATTAGTGTCACAAATAATGTGGGAAATATATTTGCTGGGCGCCTGTCGTATAAACATTTTTTAAAGTTATTTCTGATGAAAATATGACAAGCAGCAGCAGTGAGGAATTAAGGAATGTATTTTGCATCGATCCCTTACTCCTAAGCAAAGAGGAGATAATCTCTTTAAGGAATATGATGCATAAACTACTTGAAGACTGCGGCTGGCAGGCTGATGTGTACGCAAAGATACGCGAAATTCTAGATAAGCGAGGTGTATTCACTGTTGATGAGGGCCTTGTCGCCGCCGAGGTCATACCAATAGCAAGCAAATTGGTGCCAAATGAAGTGCACATTGAGATGAAGAAACAAGTGCGAGAATTCCTGCGCTTGAAAGCGCACTTGAAATAATATTTTAGCAGCTAATAACATGTTCATTTAATTTTGTGAAACAGATTGCAATATCTGAAATATAAATTGTGAGGTTGTAAGAATAGAAGCATGTTTCATACTCTGAACCCATTTAAAATGTAAACTTAGAGCCCAGATTCAAATGTGTGTAACATGCCAAAGTAGGCGTGGCACACCCAATAAAGTTTTATATTCTTGATCCGTTCGTCCGAATGTTTGTCAGAATCTAGTCTTCGGAGGTTCCTGTATAGCACGAGCATGGTAGAGTTTTTATATTTTCTGTAAGATCTTCAGAGTAAGAATATCCCAGTTTTCCACATAGCTTCATGTGCATTTTATACAATTGGATATCGCCATATTCTCGCCCCAAATTTGAAAAGAAAATATAGACATCATTTTGGCAAATACACACAAACATATGCATGACAATCGCGCTGTGAAACTTTGTATACGAAAGTCTATATCCAAACAAGTAAGAAAACTCTAGTCGGCGGTCCCGACTAGGAGATACCCTAAACCCCGCGCTATCTGCGTTAAAATACTGCATAATTAGCATTTCGTATAAACGCACAGAAAACTAAATTCAATTCATTTCAATTGTTTAGCTAATAGCGTCATCTATGGTTCGATTGAATAGCGCCATCCAAGTTTCGAACCAACTGAGCAGCTGATAATTCGCAAATCATAGCATCTATTGGAAATATGTACACTAAAACTTGCGGGTTTTAGAACTTGCTAGATGCACGCAGCTCAATGTGTATGTGTGTATGTGTGCACATGTATAGGAAAACAGTTTGCTTTGTTTTGCTGGTCACGTGTTTGGCCGATTGGCCAAACGTTTTGTTTAATAACTTCTGCGCGAATTAATGGATTTGAATGAAATTTTCAGCTTATGTTCAACATATTTTATTACATTTTTTCCAATTTTTAAAAATGTAAACCCATTCATTTACTGGCTTTGAGTGCAACTAACCTCAATTTAAATATTTGGGGAAATTTGGAGCCGGTATCCAAAATTTAACAAAAATCAAAATTAGAGAAAATAAATATAAAACTTACAAAACAATTTGGGGTCTCTAGCTATAAAGACGTGGGAGATATAATTTTATAACTAACATTCGATGTTTTTAATCGATAACAATTAAATTAAAATAGTTATCGACTTTTTTTAACAAACTCGATCTTTTCGTGCTATTCACGGACCTACATAAAAAATTTCAAGTCTCTAGCTCTTATAGGTTCTGAGAACGACGCGTTCATACATACGGACAGACAGAAGGACAGACGGACATGGCTATATCAACTCGGCTTGTCATCCTGATCAAGAATATATATACTTTATGGGGTCTGCCACGCCTCCTTCTGCCTGTTACATACATACGCCCTCCAACAAAAACATTATACCCTGATTTTCCCATTTTCAATGGGTTCAGGGTATAAAAAAAACTTATTCAACAATTAAGTTCAATAATATTGTAGTCTCGACTAGAGCTTTCTTACTTGATTAAACTACTATGTGATAAGGAGACGAACTTGTGCCACACCAAATAAAATATAGTATCAATCTAACCGTACAGAATTTTGTCTGAATGTCAACCAGTCATATATTCTATATTTATATAAATATATATATATATATATATACTTGTGTATATGTTTCGAGTCGAATTAATGTCGCGATGTCGACAACGATAATATAAATTCAAAGACGGAGTCAAGGTCCACTTATGTATGACAACTTGCTTTATTCACTATTAACTTAAGACCGAAGACAAATTCATCATTGGCTTATTTTGTATGCTATTGAAACTACGCATCAACATGAAGCGTCGATGCAACTGTAGTTTTTGGCGACAGTCGGCAGCGTCATTCTCAGAATTTTGACATTGCTTGTGTATTGTGATTCCGAGTATTTACTGTTTGGACATCTAGTTTATTCTGGATTTAAAAATCCAATCAATTCCAGTTCTGAACTTAAGGCTAACTTCTGTGTGTCTATTGAATATCAGGATGTTTGCAACTTTTGTTGTGATGCATGTTGCTGGAATCTAATGTTTACTTGTGAGTGACCAATGTTGTTGTTACATTAATAATATTGACATGAGAATGTTTATGTATATTGTGGACATGATCGGTATGATTATGTCACTATATATATATTTCTTTGCTAGTTTTTTTCGTGTAAGCAAAGAGTTCTTATACTTATTCTCCCAAGGAAAATCTGGAATGTTCGTCTTGCTCTCTGTCTATACGTATTTCTTGTAAGTATTTGTGATTTATATTGTAAGTTTACCTTTTCAGTTGGGGCAGACTCTGTCTGGCCCAGGGTGGTCTACAAGACAATTTATAGAGTGCTGGGACGCACTGGGGTAGCCTGTTGGCTCCACACACATATGGCTAAATTTAACCCAATATTAAATGGGAAAAGGAAAATGCATCGTTCGTTCTGCTCACTCTTTCTTTTATTTTTTCAAACTTTCCCTTCATTCACTCTGTTTCCCTTCCTAGGCTTCTCGGCTTCGCTGGTTGTCTTCCTTTTCTCTCGCACTTCACTCACTTCTAAAATCGACTCTACACACAACTTTCCTCCTTTACAGTCCAATCGCGACTCCTCGCAACAAACTCACTTGCTTGCCCTTCGGCCAATCGCTTTCTTTGCGGTCGTCGCTATGTATATATGTATATAGTATACATATATACATATAATGTGAGGCGGGTCCTGGTGCCGCCTTACAATATCTTCCAATGCTTTAATGCTGTATACTCCTTTCTGTCATCTTTATGAAAGTATATTCGACTGCTTTTCGACGAGTATTATGGAATCGGTATTTTTATGAGTATTATGCAACGTCCATACTCCGATTTTAGCCTTGATCATATCTAGTCTCCAAATCAAGCAGTTTTGTGCGAGCTGCCAAATAAAACTTGTTTTAAATATTCATTGCAGTTCGAAAAAAAAAAAAAAACTATTATCTCCTTCCGATTCTACAAACTAATCACCGAATATGACAAAGAGAAGAAATATTTGTTTCTTTTGGACTACAATGTTTATCCTAACAGTTTGCATGTTAACGGTTGCAAAATTCTGTGGATTCCATCACACATCGGACAAGCTCAGATCAATGGTGTTGACCTTGTTTATCGTGTTCCTATGTCACTTTCTAGTCGCAGATCCTCTCCGGTTTATAATACTCTCTATGTTGGACGCTTTTTGGAACCCGAAACACTTAAAACTTGCAACAGAAGCGGACATCGGTCATCAGAGCCAGCTAGATTATTTGACGGTGCGCTTAAAGAGTTTACGAGCCCATCTTATGATACCGGAAAAACATCGTGACGAACAACTGAACTCTCAGTACAGGGAGATAGAAAGCGATTTATGGCTGTATGGAAAGTACTTCGTTTTTATGATATTCATTGCGACGCAAATGCATAGAGATGTGGGTCCGTATTACACTAAGAACAACATTCAGCGACTCATGAGTCGCAATCATTCCAATTATTATGGTTTGCTCGATGTGGACGTAATGACGTCTGCCTATGATTTCATAACATCTTCGCTCATTAATGACTTTAATTTTTATGATGACGGACTTAAAAAATCATGGGTGCATTGCCAGCAGAATAAGATGATCGGAGTCGTTCGACTACGTCAATTGCGTGTGACCGATGTGCGGCATGATAAAGCGGGTAACCCTCCATTCTCAAACAAATTATATCTGCCTGGATGGAAATTGCCATATAGGCGCTTTCCTTACGATAAAATATATTGGCGCATCTTCGATCCGTGGCTACCCAAAGATAAGAACGCAGATAAAAAATACTTGGAAAATGTCGATGAGAAAGGGTTTTATCGAGCATATCCCAGGTTAAATGGATACGTGGCGCTACTAGCTCGCAGTCAACAGAATAGTCTCGTAATCGTAGACTTCCTGCGTAAAAATAGGTGGCTCAATTACAATACGTCGGTTTTATTGATGGAGTTTGCTTTGTACAGCACTGACTCAAAAATATTAAGTTTATGCACCTTGCGTCTGGAGCAAATCCCATTTGGCTGCACGATTCCCCACGTAAGAGTGGATACCATAACTTTATTTGAACTTGTTGACCAGCTTTCAGATCTCGTAATTTTTTTTATCTTTGTGTATGTCTGTATGCTTATACAGTTTTGTAAAGGGCTTGTGATTAAGTTATATTTAGAACCAAGAGAAATTCGAAGCATATGGAACAAAATGGATATTGTAATACTTATGCTTAACATCAGCATAATAGTTTTGATTGTCTTGCGTCAGGAGAAAATCAAGCAAGTTCTCAATCATCTTGAAAGTGCCAGTAAATTGGAATACGTAGAGCTAAGTCATTTAAATATTTTACACTTGCTTGTTAAAATAGCTGTAGGCTTACTCTTGTGTATAACAACTCTTCGTATATGGAAGGCTCTCGCATTCTCCAACGTATTTCAGGTCTTCACACAAACCCTGTATCTGTCTTGGGGGGCGGTGGCGACTGTAGGTGTGGTTATTATCGTATTACTTTTTGGCATTGGCATGGCGATATCCACAATGAATGCCAACAGTAGCTTTAACTTCTCTGGACTTACCCAGAGCGTCGTCGCATGCACATGTTTAACATTCGGCTTTACCAGCGGCATCAATCCGGAAGATATGTTTCAAGGCGGCAGGTTTTTTGGTGTTATCTTCTTTGCGATCTTGATATTCGTTATATCTGTGGTTTTGATGAATATATTCGTATCTATAGTTAACGATTACTTCACCACGGCAAAAAATCAGCTTGAAGCGAATTCTGGACGTTGCATCAACATATTTCAATTTCTGTATGCCGAACTGAACTATTATGTTCTATGGATAAAACAGTTGCCAATCTTTCGTAAAACTTATCGGCGAAAGAACCGAACTGTTTCTGAACACATAGTGCGAGAAATACAACTTATGAAAAAAAATAGGAAGAAGTGGGGAATGGGAGCCACTAACATATTTTTTGGACGAACAATTAATTCAGTTGATATCGATTTGGAAGTTGAGGCATTTGAATATAAACAGGAAAAGATCTATACAATTGGCGCAATATTTAATACCCAGCTCGACATACTTCAAGCTCTGTCGAACGACAGCCCAAAATAAAAGAATCAAATAAATAAAATTAATATTTCATTATGACTTAATGTATTATTTATTTTACAATAGTGCACTCGACTTGATTGAATGTACCCCTGTTGTTTTGTCGTCGTTTATAAAAGAGTCGTAATTTTTGGAGTTTGACAGGTCAATGACATCCTCTTTTCATACACAGCCCCTATTGCAAACGAGAATAGGAAACTTTTCGAAGCGAATATCGATTTCGTTATCAATCGGTAACATTGCAACGGAAATAGTTATCAGGCAGACAGATGGACTGGGTTAAATCGACTCATCTTGTCTACCTGATCAAAAATACATATGCATATTTATGTTGTCTGTCACACCTCCTTCTGGCTGTTACATACCTTTTTACGCAAGTATTATACCCTTACTTCCCATTTTTAATGCGTCAAAAGTACAATAAGGCATTTTCTATCTAGTATATGCTGAATTATTGTACATAAAGTAGGTTATTCGAACATAGAAGAGTACTGTTGGATAACTGTCATTTCTCCATGACGTTAAAACATTTTCAATCATTGCTAATAAGTGTCTTGAGCTTTGGTACACTTACATTTTATAATATTTAATTTAGATTGCACTGTCAGAGCCAAGGTACGGCATACGGTATGTCTTACAAAATGTAAGCTCTCTTTTTCCCAAACAGTTATGCTGATTAAAATATCTCTGTATTGTACGTACGCCATTCGGCCACATTTATTAATATATAGTTATATATTATTAGGAATTTAAATAAATAAAAATTGAAATGCAAAAGTGTGCACTTTGTATGGATTAATACATTTTTTACATTTGCTTTTTTCTGTCTTCTAAAATTTAAGTTCTCTAATCTTCCAATAATGTAAATTCTAATATTTGGCTTATACGTTGTTAACTATTCAATATCATTTTCCAAATTGTTGCTTAATGTTCGACTGCAATTAAACTTATTTTTCACTTTTGACAATTTAATAATAATTTAGAATTTCATCCACAAAAGAGTGGGAACTTTTAATATTTTCCTTAAATTTATTTTTTATATTTTTTTTTTTCGTATTGTGTAACTCGCACCACCCTGAAATTACATATAAATAGAGATATTTATAGGAAAGCAACAGAAAAAATCAACTATATTTTAAATTGGTAATCAATTAAATTTTTTAAGGATCAAATAACAAAGTCAACAACAAAGTAAAATTATTGTGACTTTGCTGTTTGAGTAATATTTCAAATATTTTTCATCGATTTTATATTTTTTTCTTTATTAGAAATATCCTAATGCAGCATTTCGGAACAATCAAATTACTCGTTTACATTTTATATTTTTTGAAGGAAGTACTTTAGATTACATTTCCTCTGTATTTGCAAAAATATTCCAGATTTTTATTGAGATGGATGCCATTTCTACTTTATTATTATATAATTATTGGTGATTAGAAATGTTTTACTTTAAACCACATATATATTATTATTTAAGATTAAGATATATTTCTTTTAGGTTGTTCTTAGCTTAGCATTTGCCTTTAGTGCAATTTTTAGTTGCTAAATGTCTAAATGTCTATATTCTAATATTCTTTTCATTTTTTTTAATATTTTCCAATTGGATATTTCAGCTTATTTGGAAGTTCGGCTATCAATCGAAAAATCGAAAATATAACGAGGCTGAGCAGATCAATAATAAGAATTGTATATTAATTGTGATGCTCACTCTACGAAGCTATGTTCTTTAAAATCTTTATAAATAGGTATGTATATCCTAAAAATCTTGATGTGGGAAGACAGTTAAAGTTAACATAAGGTTGCTTATAACGTAAAGTATATATTGAAAAATGTTTTAAATTATTTGCGGTACAAATTTGTTTCTTAGGTCCCATTACAAAAATTTGATTTTAAAAACGATAATAGCGAAACATTGTATTTTTGTTAGACATCCACAAACCGAAGTAAAAAGTTACAGTTAGAACTGAAAGTTTTCTTATGCTTAAAACTATTATATATGAAATTAATTAAGCCGTCTTTGATATTCAAATTTCAAAGAACTGTTTAAAATAACCACATGATAATTGGCAGAGAGACCAAGAATACAGAAGCTTTCATTAGGCCACTCGAATTACAACCGTCTTCCTTGCAGCAATATGTTTGAGTTTCCCAAATTTCTGTAAGCAAAATATAGTTAATAATTAATTAATCAATATAATTACGATGAGGGCGAACACTTAATCATTGAAACTATATGGTAAATGTAGTATTAATGTTGTTAATAAAAATAGAAATAGTTTTGAGCATTCAGAGATAGCAAAATCAAAATATATTTGAGCCTCAATTATTAGTAATACATCGTCGAGAATGATCTGATTCCGTAAAATACCAGATAAACTACTTCACATATACAAATATTTATGTTATGCAATTATTTTAAAATTTTCTTCTTTTTTTTCTGTGGAATTTTGGGGGAAATCTTTGTTAAGGAATAAGAAGGCTGGTTCTTTTCTTTCACTTATTTTTATTGAATTGCAGACCGCCTTATGCGCGTCTGCTCTTGTCTGTTGTCAAATTTAAAACTAAGCCGCAATAAGAATTTCACCATGTTGCTAACATGTTTAGAAATAATGTTGCAAAGTATTTTCCTATTTCGCAACTGTTAGGAACTAGAGAATGGCAAATTATAAGAAGAAAAATCGATTGAATTTAAATCGATGCATTTCTCAACAATCTTTTTTCATTCACATTCACGAATATATTTTGGTTCTGTGCGAAATTCGTATGAACGCACCATTCCGCCGCTATCTGCAATGTCAGTTAAAACTGTATTTATTATAATTATACCCTGAACCCATTGAAAATGGGAATTCAGGGTATGTTTTTGTTGAAAGGCGTATGTATGTAACAGGCAGAAGGAGGCGTGGCAGACCCCATAAAGTATATATATTCTTGATCAGGATGACAAGCCGAGTTGATATAGCCATGTCCGTCTGTCCGTCTGTCCGTATGTATGAACGCGTCGTTCTCAGAACCTACAAGAGCTAGAGACTTGAAATTTTTGATGTAGGTTCCTCTATATCACGAAAAAATCGAGTTTGTTTCAGAAATTCGATAACTGTTATCGTTTTATTGTTATCGATTAAAAACAAAAATCTAAATTAACCTATAAAATTCTATCTAATTCATCTTTCTAGCTAGAGTCTCCAAATTTTTCATTTAGTGTTATTTGGGCCTTACGCAATTTAATTTTTTGTTAAATTTGTAAATCCCGTATATCAAATACTAGAGACTTGTGCTTTGGCACATACATACATATGGATGACATGATCACGCCCAACAAGTTTGATCAAAATCGTTGCTCTAGAAAAAAAGTTATTAAACATTTAATTTCTCATAACATTGCCATGCAAAGCAGCCAAAGAACAGCTGACGCACCGACTTGCGCTTGTGGGTGCTTGCGCCTGTGTATGTGTGTGTATGTGTTGCTTCTAATGAACATATGTATATATACTTATGTATATTAAAGAAACGGAGATTGCTTGGAATAGCGGTTCTTCGCAGGGCTCAGGGTATACCCTAGTCGAACGGTCTCGACTAGAGTTTTCTTACTTGTTTTTCACTGCGTTTCTATCGACCTGACTGAAACGCTCCCATTTGGTATATTCTTAAGCAATTGCAAAGATATATTGTTGAAAAAGCCAAGACTCCATTTATTAAAATTACTCTCTTGGAGGGTATGTGGGAGCTTGTGAAAATGTTATTGTTATACTACGACTTAGCTTATTCAATTTTTATGAATTTTACTATCTTTGCCCAACTTCAGATGGATTATAAATAACTATGTGCGCAAACAAGTTGACAGCCTTAAACAAGTAAGAACGTTGCAGTCGGGCACAGTTATTGGGGTAAAAAATGGTAATAAAGTCTACCGTTAACGATAAAGTGAGAAATTTTATTGCAATAGGTAGGTATGCGGAAAATAAGTTTGATATTTATTTGGTAAATGGAAAGTTTTAATTTTATGTTTGTACGAGTCTCAAGCCATCAAGGAATAAAGATACCCACCTTTCTCGACGCATTCAGTAGCACAATCTCGCACAGTCGACAGCTCGCTGACATATTTCTGAAAAATCAAATAAACAAAGCGCCATATAAATGAATGCGAAAAACTGCACTTACTTAATACATAAATTATTTACAATTATTAACTTTTCAGCGTTTGTTTACCAAACTGTTTGTTTGGTCAACTGTTTGTTGAGCTCATGGATATTGATTAACTAGATATATAATTCATATGCTGAATGTAATTTAACGAAAATACTGGTCTAGTCGGCAGTGCCCGACTAGGCGATACTTTAACTTTGTTCTGAGCTTCTTGGAATATACTCACAAGCTTTAGCTTGTTGTCGACTTGAATCGATCGATACTCTGAGCTATATTAGAGGCAATTATAAGAAAATTTTATGAAATATTCGACTGTCAAAATTTTGTTGCAGAATATTTTTCTCTCATAGTCGATTTAATTGTAAAATCCATTGGATGGCAGGCGCTGACCTCGACCCCATTAGTGTGTGCACTAAAACAGCGAAATGCATAACAAAAGCGGTGCTTGTTTGTATGTCAACCGCTATTTAATTTACAGCCATCAAATAAAATGAATATAATATGCACGATTCTGATAATTATATAAATAAATGCACACAAATACATGGATGTATATGTATAATCCGATACAGCGAGAAAGAGGAGGACAGGAAATAGCCAGCTATTTATTTATACACATATTATATGCCTTTGCGGTTAGTGCAATTAATTTCACACTTAATTTGCTATGCGCCTACAGTTTGGATAGATATGTAGACAAAACCATTAATTCTTAATGCAATTAAATTATTACTGTATAATATTGTTTCAGCGGAAACTCGAATAAATTAAATCGTTTTGCAATTATGGTCATGGCTGCACTAGAGGCAGCAGTCTTAAGTCATCTGATCCAATAATCATCTTAGGAATAACTTATTTAAGGGAAAATGAATACGGACAAAAATAATATAATTACTATAAATCAAATACAATGTGACCGAAATTTGCATACCCTGATGCGTTGTCTTGTTCATCTGTCCGTCCGTAAATTATTTTGTTGTCATATCTCTATTGGATAAGTTTCCTTCCAAAAAGACTTATAGTGTCAAGTGTAGTTGAAGGACTTAATTGGTAGAAAGTCTCACACATAAGACAAGATCTAGTCAGAAATTGACTATGAAAGAGGCTCCATTGCAAATATATATTTATACATATGTATAAATACATACATATACATATGTATGTACATACATAAATGTCAATTATACTTCCAAATATAACTATGCCACGCTCAGCACAAAAACATAACCGAAGGCCCCATGTCGCCTGCAGTGTCAATTCTTAAGCCTATTTATGTAGATGTAATTGCGAGATTGTGATATGTAAACAAATAAAAAATTTACTCTTTGAATCAGAGTAAAGTTCATGGCAAGAAAGCGTTGTCATGCTTTACACGTGTTTCCACCTACAGTTTAAAGAGTGAGTGAGAGAGAGAGATAGAAAGAGATGGAGCTGCTCTGCTGAGGGCTTATGCAGCACTTAACCCGCTTAATCGATTGCGTCGAGGCAACAAGAGGGACAGACCTGATACGTCAGGGCTTGAAAGTGGCCGCATCGAAAACCCAAAGCCCTCTGCAATGGTCTTTTGGTCTTTTTGCCTGCTCTGCTGGGTGGCACTTAACAACTTTGCGTGTGCTAATGCCATGTGCTCCTTGAGCTTTATGATATCTGCAGCTGGCAGTCGAGCGAGAACATGGCAAGTGTGTTCCTATGTAAGTTGCTAATGTGTGTAGACATTGGGTGGCTTATTATGTTACGTCTCTAATGCGTTTGTCTTGCTGCCACCTGACAAATGGTCCCATTGCGTTTGTCAATTATTCAGTTTACGGGCACAATTGTGTGCCTTTGTCTGTCCATCATGAGCAGCCAGATGTATGTCAAATTGAACATATGAAACACTAAATAAGATGATCAGTAGATGAGTGCTCAAGTACAGAATTCTACTAATATCGTATCTAAGTTCGATTGCCTGAAAGTCAATTGTTAAAAGTTGACCGAAACACCTTTATAGGTACATATTACGTTGATATACTTCAGATTTTAATTAACCTGAGCCCATTGAAATGGAGTCCTTTCTCTTTCAGTCTGCTGCATGCTTTTTCACAAAATTATTATTGAGGGTTCAGTAGGACTTCTCTCCTGTTGCGTCTGGATCTCTGTCCTGTGCTTTTCTTACACTCTTCTATTTTCCTTTCTCTTTCTTTCTTTCTTGACCACACTTTTTCCTCAAATCTTACTCTCCTAGTCTTAGAACTTCGTCTTTCTCCTTCCCTCCTGCCAGTTCGCCGCACCAGCCTCAGGCGTATACAATCCTCACCTAGTTTAAAGTTGTAGCTCATACAACAAATGCCAGCAAACTTCTAAATAGCTCAGCGAATCTTAGCATTTTACGTAAAAGCTTTTAACCTAAACAACATTTGTATATGTTTGCAGTCGTACAAAGAATACTAGTTTGTCACTCTTATGTGCACTTTAGCTTGCAAGATTGATCTGTGTAGCTGAAAAGGCGACTTAAAGGTGTTTTAAGTTTATTTTCTATATTAAAGCATTTAGTTTCAAATGCAAAAATTGTCTTTGGCTATCTAAAGTTTCAATAGCCTTTCGTTCACACTTCAGTTTCCATATTCAGTGCGCACGGAGGCAGTCAACTCTAAGGCACGGTTCGTTTCGAAGGAGATTGTCAGGTTTCTCTGGCTGCTGCCCATTATCAAATGCAATTTCATCAATGCACCCAAAAACTCAACCTGAAAGTATGGCTGAAATTTGATTTTCTATGTGTGTGTGGCTGGCTGGGGGTGTACTATGTTGTGCACTTTCATACAGTCGACGCTTTCAACCAGAACGTGGTTGACGAGCTGTTGTCAAGTCTGCCAGCCGACAGCTTCCATTTGGCCCATACTCTGCAAGTTTAATATTTTGCAAGTGCAATTTGTTGCAGCACGCCCACACAAACAACTAACATCAATGTACTTTGGAATAAAGCGGCGCTACTCACTCACTCACTCACTCAGTCACTCTCCCACTCACTCGCTTCTGTGGGATGCTGTTAGGCAGCTGCGGAGAGGTAATATGATTACCAAAAAATGCCAAAAGCTGAGCTGCCTTTGGCCATGCCGTAGACGTAATGCAATAAACTGATTTTTGCTGCCAGCTGCAACGATTGTCTGCACTTATCTAGCACCCAAGCAGCAATGGATAGAATTATTTAAATTTCCATCGACACCACTGGTTTAATGAAGTTCCCAAATTTACACAAAAATAGGATCAAATCAAATACTCCACAAAATTCCTTCAACACGCTGTCAGCATTGCAACGATAACACTTTCAAATTGAATGTAGAAGAAAACAGACAAATTATTACAAACAAGGTATGTATGTATGAAGGCTTTGATGTCTGCCCCGCCTACTTCTGTCGCACTTTCAATAGTATTCACCGAGCGTACAAATTTCAGTTTGCTGCTGAATAGATATTGACTAGTTTTAGAGAAGGCTTAGACGCTGGAAAAAATAAATACAGTTTTATTAAATATCATGTATATTAGGAAATTTGTCTTCTGGAGTCTTCTCATGTGCAACATTCTTTCGCTTTCTATCTCAGCGGATCGTTGCTCCGCGGAGTACTGCAATTTCGCTGGGGAGTGCGAAATGGTAAACAATAAACCAAATTGTAGCTGCTATGGGGAGGCCTTTCACGGCAGATACTGTGAGCAAGTTAATGATCTGTGCGCGACGACAAGCCACATTTGCACAGCCAAAGAGCTCTGTGTTCCCTACGTAGGTCAAGTGGCCTGCATTTGCCAGCCTCAAGTAGGCAAAGAGGAGTGCAAGCTCAGTAGGCCCTTGTGCAGCTACAATGTACAAGTTAAATATGGCATAGAGGAGCCAATTGTTGTAAGCTTTGAACGCCTTAGTCCCGATCCCTTGCAAATTACAGTGTCGACGCCGAAGTACATGATTGGTCGTGTGCCACAATCAGCAACTATCAGACTACGCTATACAAGAAATTTAACAGCAACTCTACATGATTTGGGTATTAGAAGACATGTGAAGCCACCGTACAACGAAGCCCACTATTACTTATTTAAGGCGAGGCACTACACTCCGGGCGCCACTCCATTGAAAGTGACTGTCGAGCCCTTTGGCATGGCAGGCCGGAAAGATTTGAACTATCGTAAGCTATCTTCAGTGCTAATGGTGCATGTAGTGAAGCGAAGCTTCTGCATACCGAAGGTTGTGTTCCAACACGGCATGGATCCAAGTAATCCCAGGCAAGTTGATGTCGAGCACTTTTGCAACTTTCAGGCAATCATGGAGAAACGCTGCTTGTCGTCCAGGCCTATTCTGCAAACCCAGTGGGTAGTTAACAACTTGATGGACACCAGTAAGCAAAGCGTCTACTGAAACTCAATGCTCGCCCTCCTCTACGCCAAATGATTCTGAAGTAAACTCTTAACAGGTCACACTTACATTCTAGAGGATGGAGATCAACTGATGCTTAAGATACCGCACTATAAACTGTGGAGAGAGAGTCTACTAGTTTACTACCCCAATCTTCTAGTTAACGTACAGCTGTCAGTTAAGGAGAAGAATGGACCCTGGATATTTATTAGGGTAAGCGCAGTAAAGCAACCATCATCGATATTTTATCGATATTCGTTCGTAGTGCTATCTAAATCTGACAGCGCGCAATGTGGTTGCTCATATTGCCGGCGGTCAGTATAGAGAAGTCGGTTCCGGTACGAAATGGGTGCTGCTTGACGGCTCTCGAAGTCGTGAACCCGGACAACCTAAAAACCAACCTCAGCAGCTCACATATACTTGGAGCATACGCTTCGAAAATGAAAATGATGAGACCTATCTGAGCGAAGACAGTTCCTGTGAGTATTCATTTGACAACGATCTCGCGAATGACTCACTATCGCCTTACAGCTCCAACGTTGACAATTTCGACGGCAGTTCTGAAGAGTAAAATAAATATAGTCACCTTGAAAGTTACTAACAAATTTGTGAAAGAGCGCACCAATAGCATTAGCCAGGTTATTGAAAGAGTCAGCGATGAGTCACGCCGCTTTGTTGAAATAGAATGTATCAGGAATTGCAAAGGGTCTTTCTTCGTTGTGGGTAAAAAGTTACATTTGCGAGCTGTATGCGTCAGTTGCGAAAAGCCTGTTTCGTACAAGTGGTCCATAAACGGCATAAATGTGTGGCAGAATAAACAGCGGCTCATATTGTTGATGACGGGAGAAAAAACAGTCAACACTGTGCAAGTGAATGTCGTGGATGGGCATAACATAACGGGGTTGAGCAACCTAATATTGAAGAAGGCGGATCCACCAAAAGGTGACGGATGCACAATTAAGCCACAAAGTGGCGTAGAGTGCACTACCAAGTTCCACATAAGCTGCAATAATTATGCTACAGCGCTGCAAGGCCCGCTCTTGTATACCTTTAAATTGGGTAACTTGCATATCGAAAGCACTAACTCGGCCGAAACCTTTCTTTATCTGAATGAGAGAGCTCCATTTACAGTCCATATATGTGACTACCACTCCGCCTGCACGATTGTTAATGTACCCTTTGACGTGGAGAGGTTACAATCCAATGATACGTCCAACCTGTCTGTAATGTTAATGGAGGGGCGCAGGCAGGAGGTGTTCTGCTTCTTGAAGTTTCATTCGTATACTCCAGAAAATCTGACTGCTTTTATCGATTCTGAGAGAACGTTGGGAAGCGATAAAACGCTGCCAGTCTTAGAAATGGTGAACTCACTTGAGATAGCTAATAATTGCATTTCGAATCTGCCATCATTGGACACGCCTGAAGTACGAGTTGTTTCTCATTTTCTGGCCAAAGCCACATACATTTTTGATTTCGCAATCGCAGATACCGAAATATCAGATATAACTGAAGACATTTGCATTCAGTTGGAAAAGCTGTTAACTTTCATGATGACATATTGCGTGGTCACTGACGGGGAAGTTTTGAAACTAAATTCGTTTGTTTGGGAATTCCAAGAAGTCGGGGATCGAGAAGTCTATAGCGACTGGATGAGCTTAGATCATAGTATTGTTTCACGAATAAGTCACATCGTTGTAATTATAAAGGGAATCTTCACAGTATGGCATAAAACTGGAGAGCAATTGACTCGTTTTATTCAACCAGAGGAACCCTTTTCTTATCACCATAGAGACGTTAGCTTCAATGTGGACATGCATGAAACAAATAAGCCATTCACACAAGGATCAACCCATAAGAACTGCTTTATAAAAATACCCCTGGAAACAATTCAGTCGTTGCGCAAATTGCTTAAGACCAACGATCTACTTATCTACAATTGGTGCTTCAAGTACGATGTTTTGTGGTGGGTGCCAAGGGTTACTGCACCGACTACCGCCGTGGTGGCCTTCAATATTTTTGGCCGTAAATCACCCAATAATAAAGGCTTAGCAGCTAGTATATCAAATGAGGTGACTTCATATAAGATAGAATTGCGACACACATCGAATGTCTCACAATTCTATTACCAGGAGTCGAATGAGATTCACTACTCTGCGATAATTTATTCACTGAAATTACAAGGTAAAGCGAACATGATAATCAAGTTAAGATCCTCGGTAGACCTTCGCGTAATAATTGCAATGCATGTTAAGCCGGTGCTGCGCAATATTAACGATCAAAGTATCCTTGTGAAAAAGAACGATGACAAAAAGACAATTACTGTGACTAATTATTGTAAGGAGGAGACTACAACCTATATATCAATATATAAGGCCGACCCCAAAAACTCTGCAAAAGCTAACTTCACATTGCGCATTACAGCAGAGCAGTGCAACTTCTTCGATCTATTAAGGGATGATCCGACTTGGGAAAGAGTTGACTACACTTTCAAGAACACGACAAACAGATGGGGGTTCGCGAAATGTCATGTGCGGTTTTCATCCATCATTTCCGTCAATTCGATTAAGGTCACACCATTTGCGATCGAACAATTATCAAGTTCTAGATTCGTTCCCCCCCTAAACTTTGTTTCCCTGATAATTTACTTTTTAATGATTTTTTGCTTTTTAGCCCTATTGATGTTGGTCACGATACGCATTCACCATAGAAAAAAGAACTTAATACGTGTAATTAAATCACCGCGAGATGAGGTAGACCCAAGTGCAGAGAACGTTATTGTGCATTTGCGAACGGAAGGTGCATTGCTAAGCTTTACTACAGCGAATGTTATTCTTCTATTTGAATCAGATCTGGGACGCTACAAAGTAGTCATATATCAGAATCCCGTTAATCCGTTCTTGGGACTAAACACTTCCTGCATGTTACGGCTCAGTGACAAAAAAGTCCAATTGCCCTGTCGACTGACAATTAGTCATGATCTGTCCGGAAGATTCCCATCGTGGTACTGTCGGTCCATTCAAGTGGATGATCTGCGGAACAATCTGAGCTATACTTTCCCAGTAGAGTGCTGGATACGGCGTGGACAAAAGATAATGGTCTCTTGCTATCCGGTAGAAAGCACAGCCATTGCGAATCAATTGCACCACCTGAAACTCGTCAAGGGATTTAGGCTATATATGCGAAGATTTCGACATTTTAGTAGACTTTATTTTACAAACTGGTTCATGCTGCAGCCTATTCTCGGACCCTGGCGCTACAGCGATGAGTCCTTCAACGTCTACCAACGCACCTGTATATGGATATGCAAAACGGTTATTACAATAACCATCGTACTCTGCTTCTTCAGAAACGCTCCATATTACAAGGATTCAAAAATGAAATACACCTATCGTTTAATAGATACCGTTGATTTTCTAGCACTTACCATCGGCAGTTACATGTTTGTGCTTTTCTTTCATTTCTGCCTGGATCATACACTCCTGCCATAGATTTATTTAATAATTCAATAAAGAAATGAACGAGTCACTGACTCTATAGAGCTAACATAGACGGTTCTCTGATGCTAATTAGGAAACTTTAGTTTATGGGCATAAACGGAATCTCGTATCAACGAGAGAATTCTCTATGACGAGGACTAGAACGAGAACGAGGCCAACTTCAAGTAACTTAGCTTAAATTATTCCACAATATTTGAAGTATTCTATGCAGCAGCCATGAGCTGTGAAAACGAAATTGTTCTCCTCCGACTGGTCGAATTCTGTGAACCTTTCACCAATCCATGCCGATTACTCTTTATTATATTCCCTTATCTGTATAATTAAAGAGCCTTATAGAATACACTCCATTTGGACAAGCATGAGGTAGTAGAGATCCTGAAATGAAAACAGTTTTTTGGCTCCAAATATCGGAGGCGCACATTGGACATTGGTCCCATCTGAACAGCAGTAATATGATATATGTACTTAAAAAATTCAAGCAGGTCAAACATTAAACAAGGCTAAAATTTAGTGGAGTGGGGAGAGGTACAGGTGAAAACATTTTGAGATTTGCAACGCACATATTTCGCAAAAGCTGAGCTAATCAAATGATTTGTGCGAGTCGAATTTTAAGATTCCATAAATTTGGCTCATATGGGTCGGTGGGGCCTTTAGGAAATGTTTTCAGCTTAAAGTTTATTGCGTGTACATCCTGGTGGAGCTTTGGCTGCCAGTTTGGACGATACGAATTTTTGGGACAGCTGCAACCGATGCCGTAAAAGAGCCACGTAAACGAAAATTCCGCGCCATAAATCACGTGTAAACATTTCAAGGTTTTGCTTTTCCTTTCGCTTTTGCTCGATGGCAAAAACCAAACTCGGGAAACTACGGCCCAGCAAAAAAAAACTGCTGCTGAAATGTGCTGCGAAATGGTTGCGTAACCGACAGGCTTAGACAACAAAACCCAAAGGCGGCTGCAGCCTCGGACAACTGAAGTCACAAAAACAAAAAGCCCACGACACAAATCAACAGCAGCTAAATTGGACGTCAACATGGCTTTGATTGCCTCCTATATGCACGTATGTATGTGTATCTGAGTGTGTGTGTGTGTGTGTGTGTGTGTCTGTCTGTGTATAATAACATCAGTGCTTGATGGCCACTTAAAGGAAACGAGGTGAGAGCAAATGCGAAAGCAAACTGACCAACACAGATGCCCAGTTGCCAGATAGATGTAGTTGAAATACTGGCAATTCGAACAGCCATCGCTTCCGATATGTTAGCTTTTATGCGCAAACACTCTCAAATGAATCATCAGCCGGCAACTGTTGGCTTAAAGCTCAGATTTCGACAGTATACCAGCTTGCCATTCACAAGCATGTGTAAAATGCCGTCGTGCGGTCGAAGGTGAACACTGACAGCCGTCAGCCCACACCACCCAAGCCAAGCCAAGCCAGGGCAGCTGGCCAGTGCCTGTCACAGATCTCGATTTGAAGACTTAAAGTGTTTTGCCTGGCACCCAGAAAATGGCATGTGCAATGCCTGCAACCTACATTTGCCTGTCATGCAAAAAGCCAGAAAAAAGAGACTATACGAGTATGTGCCTCTGCTGCGTGGCCTGTTATAGCCGTTGAGTGTTAAATCGGTTTGCTTTTCTGCACTTTTTTACATGCCCTGTACTGAACACCAAAGGGTATAAAGCCGAGTGCCAGTGCTTGTGCACCTACATACAAGCCCATACAGTGTTTGTTGCCTATTTGCATTCAAATCGGGGTTGAATTTAATACCATCTTAAGGAGCAGAGATGTGTTCTCTCCTCAAATATGTTCATAAGGATCCAAGATTTTGATAACTATTACTTATGCAGCGCTTGGTTTTCGAATATTATATTTATACTTAAGCTCGATGTACCAGACTCCGCTCTCACCCGGGCCATCGGCTTGAGACGGTAAAAGTATTGAAATCGCACGTTGACTGCAAGTTGCTGACTTGGTGACTTTCTTTTGCGTCTTGAGGCTGGCATTTTCCTTAAACTCCGACCAAATCCATTAAATATAGGCGTCTAAGGTACTCGCCAAAAGGCTAGCCTTGCCTTAGCTGATTCGTTCCATTTGAAGACTGCAAACTTTCATCTATTAGAGTCTCTTTATACCCAAAATAAAGGTCAGCCGAATTCATAACAGACTTGGGGGCATCTATAAATAGAGGTGCGCAGGTGCTCCGACACATAACATATATAATAGATAGAGGATACTTTCAAGTCAAGCACTGCCCGACTAGAGCGCTTCTCCTCGTTCAGGATTCATTTTTCACTTTTTTTATGGCGAAAGGCCTTGCGATGCGAGTTGTTTCGCTTTTCGCGATTTTATGCACTGTCGCCTACCGCTGGATGTGGATGGGGAAAGCTTTTGAGCGCGTTTCGGCCGTTTAATCAATTTAGTTGCGCTCATTTTCACCATTTCGCGCTCCGACAAAGTTAAAGGGTACCAGCTGCGGCACACAAAGACGAACCAAAAAAAAAAAAGAGGCTTCACGTAAATGCATATAGAATTGTGTATGAAGTACGCAGCTGGAAACTTGAATACTTAAAACCCACTCGGAATATGGGCTTAAATTTAAGTATACTTTATGCAACGAGGCTTAAGCTGTGCTATATGATAACCATTCATATGGAAACCGAAATATTATTCCAGGAAACCAAGTTGGTAAATGGAAGCGCCGAGTTGAGGTTGAGTTTTCCAATCTTCAAATGAGAAAATAGAATTATCAAATTCTAATTTGCACAATCTGTGAGGCATTTGAAAAAATATTGCCGAGAAGAAGGTATACCGAATCTGCTTATTAAAACTGGAACAAGATTTGAAGGATGCTACTCCCAGGAGTTTCAGATACCGTAACGATCCCATGTCCGGGATGTTACCGCCGGACCTTAACTGCAACTGAATAGAAAATAAGTCACCTAACGAGCTAAGCTATTCTGCTTCTGGATTCGGATTCAGGAATATTCTTGGAAAGTAATTTAAAGAGTTTGTATTGTTAAGGGAGCGAACTGTCGTTGCTTACATTTCGTACTCTATGGGTCTTTGTATTAAGCTGCCCTGAGGTAGCAGTTGCTTGCCAGAATATCTATTCAGCTTACTAGTTCTGGCCATGTAGCAGACTTGGAAGAATGCAGTCAGACGAACGGGCGGCCTGCGTCTGCGTCTGCTTTGTATGCAAAAGTCCTTTTGACAGTCTGGCTGTTATTATTTTGGCTCAATAGAGGCAAACGAGATGAGAAGCGGGCCATCATTCAACACTGATATATATGGAGTAAATCTTGTTGCATTCCATGCCATATCTCAGGCTCGCCAGCTCTTTAATGTTCAAATTGTAAATTATTTCTTGGCGAGAGACTTGTGCTATGGTATCGTAAGGGTTTATTTGGGGCTCATCTAGGAAAAGAATATCCCTCATGAAGTTGCATCCCGAAGACACCCTGTATGAGTTGGCTTAGCAAAATTTAAATTTTGAATCACTAAAATCGATTTATTATTGCACCAACGATTTCGTCTCTCGAGACGTCATCAGGTTCTATTGTGTATGATTGATTGCACAATTCAAACAGTTGATTCTATTGCTCTGAGCCCTTTGCCACCTTGATGATTAATAGAAAATCTTGCTTGATAACCCAAAGCAAACAATGATATAAGAATATATGTATATAAAAGGCTTGAATGCCCGATTAGGCCCGACTTAACAGTAGCAAACAAGCAATTAGGCCACAATTCCAATGGCTGCTAATTATCTGGAAGACTTGGACAACTCTATCCTGTGGCGAAGGTTAGCTCGACTTTCCCTAAGGAATAGGGAAACAAGCAAAATCCTCTCAGTAACTGTTCCATAAAAGTTCTCTCATAAAATTACTCATTAAGTGTGGCACAAAAAACAATCGTAATAGTTTTTGTGCGCCAGAAAGGCGCTCTTACAGAGTTTTGGTACGAATATTTAATTTGGCTTGGGCTTAGCTGCCTATTCACTTGAGTCCACATAAAAACAACAGCAAAATTATCTAGCAGGTTTTTGCGACATGCCGTGCTACGGCTTTGGCTTATTAGTTTGACAGACTCGAGCCTTAGGGCCAACATCATGTTCTTTTCCCTCGCTGTGCTCGAACATCGTTTTTCATTAAGTATTCGTAACGTATTGCACAACTTCGTTATGTCCACATATAATATATATTTTTTATTGGCAATTGTATTCTGCGACCGTGTGTGTATGTGTGTGTCTGTTATATAAATATCTGACTATAAATAACACTCCTTTTTGGCGGAGAAAAAAGTGCGGCCTTGCTCAATGGGCTGACAAAGTGGCTTTGGGTTGCCATAACTTAATCGCAGAAGTAGCCACGTTTCTGGCTGAAAAACCTTCATCAACAACAGTTCGTCAGAAAATTCAGCATTCAGTCCGGGGTACGATATAAAAAAGCGAAAATTTGCATAACAAACTGTGCTCTCTGTGTGGCCGTGAGGCTGTGAGGCTGTGTGGCTGCACGGACGGCTCTGCGTTTCTGTGGCTGTCTGTTTGCGATTTCGAGAGCTAATCCAACCAGCGTCCGACCCGTTTTCTACTGGTACAACCTAAGCCCCATGTGTCAGCTTCAATGTTGGCGAAAATAATTAAAAATTTAAATTTTGTAGCCGCAAATATGTCGACATTTCCGAAAGTTGGCAAGTGCCAAAGCCCAAGAGATGGATAACATCAAGAACCTTAAGCAAACTTGAGCCCATCTCAGTTGCCTTTTGCATACTTTTGACACTTTAAATAAATACTCGGAAAGTCAGTTTGACGCATTCACATATTCACATATTCACATATTCATGTAGAAGCGTATAAGCATATAGAGAATAAAATATACTATGGAAGCCTGGACTCTGTCGAATGTCGGATTTGATGACGAGGACAAGGAATTCAGTGTGGAGAAAATACTAGAACGTCGCATACGCATGGGGGAATTTGAATATTTGGTAAAGTGGAAAGACTTCCCCGATGAGGACAACACTTGGGAGCTATCAAAGTTCTTGGACTGTCAGTCATTGATAGCTCAATTTGAATCTAAGAGGGCTAAGAAGAATCTTAAGCGCCAGGCCGAGATCAAAATAAACGAGCTTTATGTCGTCAAAGCGAAGAAGCTCAAGATTGAGCCATCTATCATAATGGACAATGCGTTCGAGTATGGCCATATTGCTGAGCAGATACTGTATGCCTTGAGCAGCAAAGAGGGAATATCCTTTATAATCAAATTCAAGAACCTCGATCAGCCGGAACGCATTGGGTCCGACATTGCATACAGCCATATCCCAATGATGGTTCTCAAGTTCTATGAGGAGCACCTCAAGCTCCTCCGTGCATTTTCCTCCAGTTGAATATAGTTTTATGTTCATTTCAGTCTGTCATTGTAGTGTCTTTATATTTGTACGGAATGCAATCACGAAATTAAATTAAAAGAGCTGAACTAAGGACAAAAGCACTCAAGGATCGATCGGAATTATCTGCATGGAAGGTCGAAAGACTGACTCTCTTATTGACCCACCGTATTCGCAGCCTCCCTTCGTTCGGTCATTTCGGTTAAACAAACTCACCTTCTGCAGGCGGGCTTAGCAAGTACTTAGGGAGTTGTCTGCCGGCGCTAAATAAATATGGCCACTTGGTCCCTGCTGCTTTGCTGCTTTACCACTTTAGCCCCTGAGCGCTGTCTGGTATAACAAATATTTCATGGAGCGCTTGCCTCTGGGGGAAACAAGGTGAAAAATGTGAACTCGTTAAGCGTGTTTACACACAACCGAACTAGTTCAAAACCACAAAAATTTAGTTCCTCCTGTTGGGTGGTTGCGTTTGTTATTTAGCGGTTTTTAGCTTCTTTTTTAATCTTACTTCATAGCTGGCTACGCCATCCAACCAGCCTGCCACAAACCGATCGTCAAGCTAACGACTGTAAAATACCCTGTAATCAACTACTTTACGTCGCTTTTATAAAATGATTATTAAAAGTCCTTGGAGGCAGCTCTGAATACAAAAGCAAATAGCGCGCGTCATCGGACCAGCGCTCTCCCCTTAATGTTGAATATTTCCTATATTATTGGAGCGAAAGTGCTTTGAGTGCTTTGAGTTTTTTATATATATTTTTTGTTGTTTATCCTTCATTAAGCAAACATATTTTTCTATCTTTGAAAAGTTGCTTACAAAAATGGATCCCATATTCAATTGTGAAAGTTTCGCTCAGTTTGACAGCCCCAGTTCCCAAATGAATTGTGTAGACCACAGACCACAGAAAAAGACTACTCAGGCTTATCTTTCGTAGTTTATCTTAGGTGGGACTGTCAGGGACATCTAAAAGCGACATTCTTGCCGGTTTTCAGGTTCTGAAAGCCAACAGCCCAATATACTCCGTTGCGCTCATTGGCTCGACAGGGTATAGCACGCTGTGCTATGTTGCACAATTTGTAGTTTCTGGTTTTTATGCAATGGAGCGCACGGCGGCTATGCGCAGCTTAAATTGGAAGATAACAAAAAAACAAAATAGAAATACAAAAAAATTAATTACGTGCCCCAACGTGGACTTTTAGTCGCTCCTTTTGCTCACTCTCGCTGGCTCGCTTTCCTCTTTGTTTTTCATGAGGTCAAGGGTTATACACACACACACACACACATACACAGTCAATTTGTTGTTGTTTTTTGCTCCTTTCTGTATATATTTGTTTACGTACTTGAGCCGCCATGAAACAGGCTTTAACAATGGCGCCATTGTTTGCCCAACGACCCCGCTGGACTGCTATGCCACTTATGTGTGTATGTGTGTGTTTGCTCTCATGTGTGCGAGTGTGTGTGTGTGAAGGACCTTATGCTTGGCAATTTACTATTGAAAATTGTAAATTATGCAGGCAGCGCTTTGCAAATGATGGCCAAAAACAAGTGCCATCAGTTTCATCTTGAAATCAGCTTTAAATACACATGTGCATATACTGTATGTATGCATGCATGGAGTGGAAGGGAAATCGCATAAATGAGCAGAGCTCTCCCCGCACTGGGCCCAACAGACGGCGCCAACTATCCAACACCAACTAACATAAAACTAATCATAAGCCCTGCCGCTGTAACACAATGGCTGCCGTCCAACCACAATGCGGCATCAGCTCCAGCTGTCAGCACTACAGCAACAGCAACAGCAACAACAACAATAGCAATATCAACAACAACTTTAACTTTTATAACAGCGATAAGAAGGGTGGCTCCTGCTCCTGCTCCCGCTCCTGCTGCTGCTTCTGTTTTGCTCTAATCGTTAGCGCTGGCTGCTCTCATACATAGATATGCGTATAAACAAAAGTTTTTAATACTCTTGCCTTGAGCATTATCATTTGGCGGCCCAGTGCACAGAATCGGCTTGTTCCCGGATTTGAGTTTATAATTAATTGTTATAAATACTATTAGCATACTAGGATCTATTTCCAAGCTTTGAGTTTTTTCTAGCAACTGCTTTAATTCATTTATAAATTCTGTTTTGATTGCTGAGGGCCAATGGCGTCTTCAAACTTACCTTCGCGAGTCGCAGGTATCAAATCAGATTTTTATTACTACTCACATATTATTATTTATATTATAGATCATGTTCTTTAAATGTAAAGAACTCTAAATAAATTATTCCTATTCCTATTCATTTAGAATTTACAAATATTTATGCATATCTGATGTGAAACATAATACAGTCGAATGCTTGAAATATGAAATATAAAGAAATAAAATGAGATTTTGTAGGGGACTCGTGATAGCTTTGAATGAATGAGAGGTTCGAAATATCGCAGTTTTGTTAGAGGTACAAAATGCATTTTATTAAAAACAATTTATGGACATTAATTAGCATACGTATATATTTCTATCCACTTTAGGCCTGGCAAATGCTCAACCCACGCTAAATAACATATTTAAATGTCCAGTTACAGATAAGGGAGTCCTTTAAGGTCGAATCGCATTTCCTATACATATTTATAAAAATGGTTTTTAATTCAATTTAGCCAATTCGAATTTTAAAGTTTCTGTTGCTCGGAAACAATTTACCTAAAAGGGTATTGCAGGTGCGCCGTCTCTTGTTTACGGTTGATTCTTTTTGTTTTGTATTGCTACACATTCTCTGAGATATTTCCTCCTCTTTTTGGGCGGGTCGCAGCCACGAACTTCTGCCACCCATTACTTTGAGACTGGCTTAAATTATGCGGCTAATTAATTGGGCGCTTTGCTGTAAATACCAAAATTAATGGCAACAATCAACAACGAACTCTGCGATGTCGAGGGTCGACAAAACGAAATTAGCTGCAGAGCATAAGCAGAGACGCCTTCTTTAACATGCAGGTATCCCATTAGGTATCTCATTAACGCCGCACACAACTGGACAAAGCTCACTGCTCAGCGCAGCGACTAACTAACTAACTAACTAAGAGTTTATCTCATCATTCGAGGGCGCCTTTCTAATCTGAATGCTGCATGAGTGCTCTGTAAGCAAACCTATGAAATGTTCAGCTGCTTCGTAATCCTTTCTCTCCGCAAATCGACCTACAGTAACGAAACGGTCACTTTACACAAGATAACTAAGTATTAATCTAATTGAACCAAGTAAACTTTAGTTCAGCTCTCCAAAATAATTGGAGTCAGAGGTTGCCCAGGTGGGTAAATTGCAAGAGAAACAAAATTTAATCTAAACTAATCAAGTTTTCCCTCGTACTATTCTTATACCTATTCACGAAGGTGAAATGAGCATGATGGGTTTCTGCAATGTTCCTCTTCCTGTACGTCCATCTGTCTGACTTTTCACCTGTCCATGTGAAAGGAAAACTTTTGGCCACTATTGAAGATCAAGACTTAAAATTTTGAATATATACTCGTTAAAAGTATTCAGATTTGTCCGCTCCGCACATTGCATAAGAAATCCTAAGTATCCCGACTTGAAGAAGATGCTCCCTTTGATAAGGCTGACAACAGGTAGAAGGAGCGAATCATCTACCCCATAATCGACTATTTCTATTTCTATGAATATATTCATCTGTCCGTCTGTTACTTAGTACAAAGCCCTTTCTATAGTATATTCGATTCATTTTCTGCTTGAAAGAATCCTTCTACTGTCAGAGAACAAGAGCTTCAGTCATCATCATCCAATAGCGGACAAACGAAAGCTGCAAAGTTCTGGTTTGGCAATAGCACACATTTGGTTAAGCAATAAGGTAGGGTATCTCCTAGTTGGGCAATTTAACGCATTTTTATCACTGTCTATGGCAACTGCAGATTCCGCAGATAAGTTCTGCTAATCCAGTTTGCCTCACTAAGTCCATAACTTGCTCGAGCCGTGAAGTCGAAGACTTCAGCTGCGACAATACATATTTAGATAGGAACATAATTAATCAACGCCTACATATTTTATCTGTGTGCAGAGTGTTGAGGACAGTTTAAAGCTCGCAAGTTGAAAATTGGAAATTTGGATGGCTCCCGCTCTGCTCGGCTGCTGATTAAAGCAATTTGCGGGAATGGGCCCACAACATGCAGTCGTGCGGTGTTTGGCAAGTAGCTGGTAAATATTTAATGATTCCCCGAAACCCACAAACTGTTTCTCTTCCAACTGGATCCCAGCCAGTGCAATTGGTTAAGTGCTAAACACCCTGGAGGGCTGCCGGCGAGATGTCATGATGAGGGCAAATTTATGCACACAAGCAGAAAGCGAGCTCCATACGATATATATATTATATATATGTATACTTGTGTCTATATGCTGCTGGATGAGGCCACAAACAGTACTCAATATGTGATTTGCATAAACAATAGGCGTTTACAATTGGCCTGATTCCTGTGGAAGCCATCGGGCTTTAAACCAATTAACTATCAATAATAAGCAAATCGTTGAAACTTAATAGAATAAACACCATGTGGCAAGGCCCTAGGCATCCAAATAGTTTGTAAGCCAATTAAACAAGCAGTGTAAACAGTCGGAACTGTGGCACGAAATGCCTGAAGGCCATTTCCGATTATGGGCACTATAAGCACTTCTTCCTAACTGTTATGGCCAATATTATGGCTAGATAAGGCTCATATCAATTGCAGAGTTTTTACACTCAGTTTTAGTGCCCTGTTCAAGATTTGTGCTGACCTTCATGAAAGTAAAATCAAAGGACTTGCGGAGAAGCCAAACTTGGTCCGGGAGAAGTCAAGTAATTGCTCGTTCCATTTCCCTTAGCCTAAAAGACCTAAATTGTTATCTTATTATAATAAATATAAAAATTTATCTAATACTTCTAATGATTATCGATATTTGTCGTTTAAAGCGAAGTTAAATGAGTCATCGAGTAACAGTTTGAAGCAACTTCTCGGTAAAAGACGAGAGATTTCAACTTTTAGTTCTGTAGATTCCGTAGTCTCCGAGTCACTGAGACCAAATAGCCTTTACTTATGATATAGAAAGTTGTTCTTAAGCCGAAGCATTAATATCCTTTGAGCTGCATATACATATGGTATGTTTAATAGACTCCAAAAATGGCTTCTTATCATTTGATTCACCACAAATTAAATATTCTACATATGTAAGAAGAAGAAATTGAAAACTAGGAAAAAATAGTACGTAGTGGTACGTAAAAATAAACTTATGATCTATAGTACACATGAAAGGTGGGCTTATAAAGTCAGTTCCATTTGAGAATTAAATGAAGTGCGAGTGCTCTAGTCGAGAGTGCTCGACTACGATATACTCTACCTTTCTGCATAGATAAACTGAACATTTGAAATTTACTGGGATGAATACACAAATTCAACACCTCCCGAAAATATACATATCTGAAATAGTAGAAAATGGTCAATGCTCAAAGTCTGTGCATTTATCATTCAGTAAAATATCCAGCTTTTGTGGCGTAAATAACCACAATCAAATTATCGATGACTTCCGATAATAAGGAAAAGTGGATGAGTTAGCGAAAAATACATTGTGCAGACAAAGGCACGGACGGATAGACGAACAGTCGGACAGGCAGAGAGACGCGCGGTCGTTTGTCGTCCCGATTGGGTCTGGCACGCCTCCTTCTGCGTGTTACGTAAGAGTTGCAGAAAACTAATCTAGCCTAAGATTCCATATGCTGCAAGTTCACTTTATGAAAAGTGAATGTGTAATAGAAAGCTTCTTCAAATATTGAAATAAATAATTGGGCTTACCACACAGAACTTCTCACTCTTCTTGGTGCACTCCTTGAGATAGAGATGCGCAATTTCCTTGGAATAGTTGGTGCAGGGCGTTATGGAGCCCACGCCCTCATTGTACTGACCGCACATGTGGCACTTGAGGCCATCGACAAGCCCAAAGCTGCCGCAGCAGAGCAAAATGGCGCCCAAAAAGAGGAACGCCCATGGCGGACCCGAGAGTGGCGAAACAGTTGCCCGGCCGGCCTTGGGCAGTTCCACGGTTGAAGTGACCTTCGCAGCAGAAGCGCCAGCTGCATCGGCAGCATCAGCAGCAGCAGCGGCGGCGGCGGAGGCTGCTTTCGTTGACATTGCTTTTTGGTTAGCGAACGACATTTTCATATGAGGCTTAACCTTTGACAGGGACACCAGATGCACGCACACACAGAAGCAGAGCAAACACGCCCACTCGCAGATATTGCAATTGAGCTATTTTCGAACACTCGATTGTTTTTCGTCTTTCTCTCTTTTTTTGTTCTTCACTTTTATGGCGTTTAACTGGTCTTTAGTTAGTTGTTGCAGGCACTCGACTTAACTCGAAGTTCTCTATAGCAAAAAACAAAAAACTTTAAAGCTTGAGCTGACTCTATGAAATATGGGAAGCTTTGACTGCCCAAAGAAATCCAGCTATATAGATATATATAAATATTACAGAAACTGATCAAAGTGATCAAAAGTGATCGCGACTTCAAGGCAACTAAACAGCGATGGCCAGCTATGGATTGAGTTAGGGATTGAAATACTTCGATGCATATCAAGAACAGTAAGTGGAACCTCAGCTTTATCTCAAATTTCACATGAATCCTGTGATTTGATGATACTGTATACCCTATACTTCACATATAGAAGATGCAATATATTGGGCACTATTTCTATACTCTCTTCTCTATCATGATATAGCTACGGCTCCTGCAGCGCACTTCCTTCACTCACAGTTCCTTTGATGTGTTAAATGAAATCATGAAATGTGCATTTGATACTTGATTTAGCTTCCATCTGCTTCCATCAGCAGCAAAAGTTTGATATTAAATGGCAAGAAATTTGGGATAAATTGAATCGTGCAGCGCCAAGGCTAATGTTACCACTCGATGCGATGCGATGCGATGCTGGCAGCTGCTGCCGCATTTATGCCCAGCTCACGAGCAGCTCTCGAGCAACTAGGCCGCGTGCCCAAAGAGATTCCCACACAAAAATTGCTTTCGAATTGCTTTAGTTGTAACTGAAAGTTGTTGGAACTTTCACGTTTGCTGGCGCGGGGGTGGGCTATGGTGTGGTGTGGTAGAGGGGGCTGGATGGGGGCCTTAAGCTGAAGCGTTAACTATTTCCACAAAATTTAACTCAATTTGTAGAGCAGCAGCAGCAGCAGCAGCAGGAGCAGGAGCAACTTTGTGTGCTCGGCTTTTTTTTTTTGTTGCATACTTTTGGGCTTTGATTTGATTCGTTTGATGCTGAAAGTGGGGCAGGTGTTGCACAGAAGAGTGACCACCACACCACGCCACGCCACGCTACGCCACGCCACGCATTCAACTGCTATCTGCTGCTGCAGCCAATTAACAAATTATTTTTAATTAAACGAACGAATGCGCGCCTTGGTTTAATATTCTTTTATCTCCAGTGAAGGGCGCCATTTAAGCTGCCCTTCCATTACTGAATGGAATATACTATGGAACACCAATTAGCTAGTTCTTGAACCGTCTTCTTAGTCCTGCTCAGCTGGCTGGGTTAGTGTTAACACTTCTTTGCGCCCCGTCAAAGACACAACTGCAGTTGCCTACTTCGAATAGTTGCCAGAAGCTGCTTCGTCCGCTCGAAGCGTGCGCCGCGTTTGAACAGAATTCGTCGACTGAAACAACAAAACTTTGGTCATCGAACATGTCTCGCAACGGCCAGTCGAGTGCTCGTTCCCCGTTCGTGCTAGTTTCGTGTTCGTGTTCATGTTCGTTCTCTCACCTTCGTCATTAGACGCCCGAGCGAGTTCACAGTTGATCATAATTGCAACAGTTGCATCCGCATGCAGAAAATAATTGTACCATTCAAATGTACCATGTACCAAGTACCACGGCTATTTTCAAATATCAACTCACCACGCACGTCAGCTAGTCCTCAATATGGCAGTTGAGGAAGCTCTGTCCACATCTGCAGCTTACTCACCTTTGATATTAATTCAAAATATATATTTTAAACTATATATATTCCAAATATATTATATAGATACAGAATATTGATCTGAGAGCACCTTTTAAGTTTTCTGTTGTTATATTTTTCACTTATCAGCCTCATATATATAGCAGACATACATATATTACTTACTGACTCATTGTTGAACTTGATAGATCAAAAGTTTTGATGTAGAACGATGCCGATTCGGCTTCGATTCGCACAGGCACAAATTCAACATTTTATTAATGTTATGTTGACCAAGGGTAGCTTCAAACATGTTCGAAAAGAACTTGCAGTTAAAGTGCTGTTAGCTAACAGATATGTGTTAATATTCACCAAAGTTTATTCTGGCTATAAAAGTAAGTTATCACCACTGGTTGGCGTCTCGGCTTGCAGTTTGAGTCGAATTGAACGGGGCGAAAAAATATATTTAAATAATCTCTAAAGATATGAGAATTCCAAATATAATTGAACTATAATATATATTGTATATCATAACCTCTCTTCTATATTCTATGAAAAGTTCAAAGGTATTTTATTTCGCAGTGCTATGCTGCAAGTGCCCACAGGGGGCGTGCCAATTAATATGAGTTTACATCATGGATGCTAAGTTACTAACGATTCCTCTAACGATTCCCCATAAATTATTGTCATGGGCATGTCTTTCATTTTTGGCGGTGCGTGTTTTAGCTAAGGTTCTAAACTTAGATCTAAATTGAAAATCCGATAGCCACGATAGCTCCGATGAAATCTTGTAATCAGCAGCGTCTGACTTAAGAATATTTTAAAATATAATGTGATAGATACCCCTGGGGGGGCTGGCAAATGAATAAGTATTTCGCAGTCGGTTGCGTCCGACCCAATTGATCTAAAATGTCATCAGTTATGGAGAGCGGGATTTTACCAGTCCAGCAGTTTCTTGTTGAGTTAACGATAGTCAATTACTAATCGCCATTTCATTTCTTCTGAATTTGGTAATGAGTGGACTATTGCATTCGGATATATCGGACTATTGCATTCGGATGCATGCAGGCTTCTATAATTGTTTATATAAATTGATTCATCGTCCTTTAGTTTTAAGGTTTGCCCATAGAAATTGTTGATCTCTAAATTGTGCTGGAACATTTTTGTTTAATTGAGTAAGGACTTCTTCCCTTATTATATCTGAGTTTGCTGGAAGAATTGCGTAGTTCGAAAAGTTTTTATAAACTAGTTTGCTTACATTGACTTACATTGGATATATGCATGTTTGGATGCTGCTCTTGTATCATAAATTCCACTGTGAACCTCCTGATCCGGTACAAATATGAAATCTACTATTGAATTTATTTCTATCTGTCTTACTACTTGAGATCTGGCTGGCAGAATTAAAGTATTATTGCCTTAAATATATGTAATTGGGAGATAGGTTGGGTAACTTAGATTGTGAGGTCTAATTATAAACCAGTCTTGAATTGGCTTGAAGTCTAGCTGGAAATTGAATTTTCCTATGAAGTCAATGCCTATAATTCCATCACACGATATTGCGAAATCGGAGTCTACTAAATGAAATTCGTGTGGAATTATATATTTATTTATCTGATGTTCTATTAACGTTATGCCTTGTGATTTAATTACCTACCTGTCATAGGCCAGCCTTGGATTTTATTGCCTGAAGTATTACGGTCTATTAAAAATGTTATTTTGGTTTGAGTTGAGTAGTTTATGAAGGAAACAAAAATGTTTAGACTAAGCTTGTTGGAGTGAACCTTTAAGTTGACTGTGTATTGCCTAAAGGGTTCTCAGAGTTTTCCAACGTATTTTGCACCACTCTCACTGTTCAAGCTAGATAATTTGAATAGCAATTGAAAGATGACTCCGACGCTCTCATCGACTGGAAGAAGTGCAGCAGACATTGACAAGGGCCATATGCGTGGACATTCAATATAAGGAGATGCACACTGAGTGCTCAAGAATGAACATACAAATACAAAACAATTGAAAGAGGACTCCGACGCACTAGGAATACAAACCAATTGAAAGAGGACTCCGACGCACACACACACATGCGTGGACATACAAAATAAGAGCACACGCTGAGCATAACAAATTCAGCGATAGGCTAAGGGTTACAAGAGATGAAGCTATGATTTACGCATGAGTCAGGGTATAAAATCCCTGCCTCAGAAGAATAAAAACTCAGTACAGAACTAACCACCACCGCAGTTACGTGTATTCATTTTCGAGGACCTTCGAGCCGGAGCTACAAGGCAAAGTTTTGTGAAAAGTATTTAGTTGTTTATCAAATTTTGTTGCTTTGGCTTATCGAATCAAATCTGTGAGTAAGAGGCACAGCACGATCAACCAGGTGATCAAAACAAAAATCCTCCTACGAGTAAAGCCAAAAAAAGATCAAAAACAACTAAAAATATATACAAACAAGATGCAGTCGGAGAAATCTCGTCGATTGTTCCATTCAGAAAAGAAGCAACCGGAGACTTGTGAGAATATTCAACAGGAAGAAATGTTTTCACGAAGAAGTTCGAGTCCGATGGAAATAGACCTTGTGAATAGAAGAGCTCTGAAAGTTAGGCTGTACATAAAAGAAGTGTATGTCAAGCTAGAGCTCTGCAACCAGAAAGAAATGCTTTCTTATAAAAACAAGTTGAGTTTCCTGTGGAGTGAAGTCCAGTCGCTACTCGCGAATTTAGAAGCAAAATGTGGTTTATCTGCTTATAACATCGACGAGATGGATGAACTGGAAGGCAGCGTCTACCTACTCTCAAAGAAACTAAGCAGGAGAATAGGTGACGCCCCAGATCTTCCTCGCTTGAATGAAAGTCCCAAAGAGACGTTAGAGTTCGTCGAGCCATTCTCCAAGGTGACTCCCAGCAGGAAGGATATCAGCGGCTCAATGAAGCTGGATTGCCCTAAGTCAAGCCTCAAAGGAGAAGCCAAAATGGTCGAAGGCGGCTCATTAATTGAATCGTCTGCTGATTACAAACCAAAGCGGGGCCTTCAATACAAGCGCTACGATAATACGCGAAAAACATTTACAAACGCCGTCAACCAGCTAGTGGATTTGGAGCAGTTGAAGACCAATGATGAGGGCAGTATCCGCAAGTTCTGGGACACAGCGACTGAGTGCATTCTCATCATTAAAGCAAAAGGCCAAATGGGTAATGCTAGTGATGTTCTATTCGCTCAGATACTGTTGCGACGATTCTCGACGGAAGCCCTACAACTTTACGAGCAACATGTAAAGAAGGCCAGAGAAATTCAGTCCTTGGACAATGTGCTGGAGTTCATCGAGCAACTGTATAACTCAACAAATTTAGTATAGCAGAGTAAAAGAAAACTCTAGTCGAGACTGCTCGACTAGGGGATACCCTGAACCCTGCGAAGAATCGCTATTCCTAAGAACCGCTACCATTCTGTGTTTCTTTTAAATGTACATACGTATCCATATGTCATATCAATCAACATACATATATATACACACAGACGCACTCACAGGATCTACTAGACGCCTATGTGAAGAGAAATTAAATGTTTAATAATTTCTGGCTGGCTGTCGTGTTTGCTGGCCCCCCCGAAGAATATTCAAGGATGAACATACAAATAACAATTGAAAGATGACTGCGACTTACTCATCGACTGGAAGATACTGCAAGAGAGATAGATGCACACTGAGCATAACAAAGCAGCGATAGGCTAAGGTTACAAGAACCCAACTCGAAGATAGACAAAATATTTATCTTAAGTTATGATTTATGCATGAATCAGGGTATAAACTCCCTGCCTCAGAAGAATAAAAACTAAGTACAGAAAAACTCCGCAGTTAAGTGCATTCACTCACATTGTTAGTATTTTAGCCCCTATTATTGTGATTTGCACCTCTTCGATAATACAGGACAGTTTAACTCTGCTCTGCCTGCTGCTGGCATGATAAGTTTTACCTTATAAATGGGACAATTTGTGCTATATTATTAGCTTAAACCTTCGCTGATATAAGCGCCTTCAAGGGCCTTGTCAGTTTCTCCAACTCTTGGGCGTATTAATTAGCCGTTTTATCCTTCTGTTGCACATTAAGGAGCTTTGCACTGACTCTGCTTTTGCTGGTTTTGTCAATTGACTGATCATTTCAGATATCGTTCGCTCATCACTGATCAGATTCCAGGCTTGGCCTTTGAGTTTTGTTTTCATAAGGCTAATGGCTGTTGCCTCGTGTGTGCCTTTCGATGTTTCTAATGGATTTAAATAATCGAGAAAACTTTTCAGATTTTCTGCCTTGCGTCAAACTCTGCTGTCAGAGATGTGGCTTATCTGGTAAATTCTACTTTAGATTTCAATTTCAATTGACTCTTTATCGTCAATTTAGTCAGTAATCATTGAAACAGTCTCATCAAAGCTCATTCCGCATAAATATTTGTAAGCCGAACTCTATTTAAGCATAATCTGTCAAACACTTCCTTTGATTGTGCCAAATGCATTTGTCTTAATCTATTTGAGTTTTAGTTTCACGAATATCATTAAATATTTGTATTGATTTAATTGAATTTTATATCTGTGCACTTATCAAAAGAACTTATCAAATTATTTTCTCTGATCTTTGATGAAATTGGCTATTTCAGGCCAGTCCATTTATTCGGTTCACATACCTAGCGATGCAGACGCACCTGATCAATTGTTATTCCTAGTATTGGATACTCTTCACTGGAGCTTAAACCATCCGGTTAATTAGAATATTTTAAACAATTTGCTTATTGTTATGTAAACAGACTTCAAATAAATAAATATTTGAAAATAATAATAATAATTTCACATATGTCAACGTGCTTAGTATCACACTTTTAGTTGTATATACATGAAATTTTCTTATGCATATATTCGCATTCAAATTCATAAACTTTTATGAATTCTCTATACTTTACTGAGTGCATGAATGCGAAATGCTGCTTCGCGAATATATCCTATGTTGACTAAGTTTTCATTGCTTTTTAAACTGATTTTTTTAATTGATCAAATATCTCTTCCCTGAGGCTCTTTTGTAAATCGAATCGAATCGAATCGAATAAAATTTAAGGAGTAAATTTATGCACGAGACTAAGTATTATTAAAATTATATTCTGTGGCATTAGGTCGGTAAATTCTATTGCATTAATCACATTACTAATGTGATGCCTTGGAGCTTTTGCCTCTCATAATGAGAAGTCAATTTCAATTCCAGTTAATCAATTAGTCTGCTCTAAATATCTTTATAAATTCTGAACTGAAAATGTATGAGAATTTTTGAAATTTGAATATTTTTATTTATTATAGAACATTCTCCATTTTTGAAATTAAAATATAAATGGAATGATAAATTTTGTTTTGAAATAATACAAAATTGATCAAATTTGTAAAAATATTTGATTGCAGCTGAGTAAAATTTACTTTTATGCCGTGCTTAATTTCTTAGAAGTATCTACCTACATTTAATTCAAAGTTATTGCTGTTTTTGTCATATAGTGTATGCCTTAGCTTTTTCTAACTTAAGTCTAGCGCTTTTGTGTGATATTTCTAATCTAATTCCTCAACTACTCAACAATTCAGCCTGTCGACATCAGCAGTTGACTCACCTGTGATATTAATTCAAAATATATATTTTAAACTATATATATTCCAAATATATTATATAGATACTGTTCACGCATAAACATAAGAATGTTCAGGCACAAACATACAAATGTATAACAATTGAAAAAGAAACCCGACGCGCTAAGAATACAAAACAAATTGAAAAATGCCTCCGACGCACTTGCCGACTAGAAGGGAGCGCAGCATACATAAACAAGGGCCACATGGGTTGACATTAAAAATAGATACGTGCACGCGGAGCCTTACAAACTCAGCGCTAGGCTAAGGTTACATAATTTAGGCTATGATTTATGCATGAGTCAGGGTATAAAATCCCTGCCTCAGACGAATAAAGACTCAGTACAAAACTAACCACCACCGCAGCTTAACTGTATTCAGATACAGAATATAGATCTCAGAGCACCTTTTAAGTTTTATTTTGTTATCAGCTTCACTTATCAGCCTCATATATATAGTAGACATACATATATTACTTACTTGATAGATCAAAAGTTTTGATATTGGTCTATGCTGATATAGAACGATGCCGATTCGGCTTCAATTCGCACAGGCACAAATCCAACAAATTATAAATGTTATGTTGACCAAGGGTAGCTTCAAACATGTTCGGTGCTAAGTGCTGTTAGCTAACAGATACGTGTTAACATTCACCTAAATTTGATACCTTGGTGAATGTACTTGCTATAAAAGTAAGTTATCACCACTGGTTGGTGGCTTGGCTTGCAGTTTGAGTCGAATTGAACGAGGTGAAAAAATATATTTAAATTATCTCTAAAGATATGAGAATTCCAAATATAATTGTACTATAATATATATTATATATCACTCTATATTATAGATCAACTCTCTTCTGTATTCTATGAAAAGTTCAAAGGTATTTTATTTCGCAGTGCAGAAAGTTTTGATCACATCAAAGCTGAATTGTTCCGAGACATTGATTTATGGCGCGATCCGTGCCGACAGCGATAAGACCGATGCGATAGCGACTATTAGTGTACGATCAGCGATCTGCCATAAAGTGGGGGGGCTAATTGATGATTATTTGACTGGGAGCCTAAGCCAATATGATTTGGCTCTTCTGGATCCAGTCGATATAGTTGGCCACCTTGCAGTAGACGCCGGGGTAGGGGGCCACGGTGCAGGGCTTGACGCTCCAGGAGACGATGCCCACCTGCTGGCCGTCGTAGATTAGAGGACCGCCCGAGTCGCCGCTGCACTGTCCCTTGCCGCCCTCATCGACGCCGCCGCAGATGTGGTATTTGGGATCAGTGGAGCCCTTGTGGCGCGCGACGCACTCCTCGTCCGAGTACACCTTCAGCTGCACCTGCTGCAGCGTAGTCTGGATATATCCGCCGGTCTGAAAAGTTATGGTTTGGGCATTGGATATAGCTGAAGATCAAGATGAGGATATGGCTAAACCTACTTCATTCAGACCCCAACCAACCAGGACACCGTCTCCGCCGGTCTGGGGCGTAGCAAAGTTCAGGGACGGCAGCCGTACGGGTGCGACTGTCTTGTAGTCGAACTTGAAGGGTTCTGCCACCTGGAGCAGCGATATATCGTTGGCGTAGTTCCTGCTCGGGTTGTAGAGCTCGTGCTGGATGATGCGCTTGACGGCCACCACGTTGGGTCCGTTGGCTCCGATTTTCGTCACGCCGTACTGCACGGACAGCTGCTCCGCTTTGCGGCCGGCCGTGCAGTGGGCCGCCGTCATCACAAACTGATTTGAGACTATCGAGCCCCCGCACGAATGGGAGCCAGTTGCACCGCGCAACGAGATCTGCAGAAATGGAAAATCCATTCGTTATAGACGGACAGATCCATATCTCGGGGGAGGGCACACTCACCACAAAGGGATAGTTCTCCACTGTGGCATCTGTGCCGTTGACCACGCGACCCATCGGAGGTGCGCCGTAGACGCTGGCACAGGTAAGCCCCAGCAGGAGAAGCGCGCACAGGTGTCGTCCGGACGATGGCATATTGGCAATAGGTCGGTTGGACTCTAACTGGATGGCGCTACGACTGTCGCCTTTTATAGCCGGACCGATTCGAGTATGTTCTGGGGACGATTTATGGCCAGCGATAACTACAATTGCCATAAATTATAAAGTTTCTTGATCGTTAGCCTATCCGATTTACAGTTTATAAATCAGATTGGCTTGGGTTTTACTCCACGATTAAAATACATTGCTCATTGTTTTTATACTCGCTCCCGCAGTGAAAGGGGCATATTGGTTTCGTGCCATATCCGTCTTGCTTTCCGGCCGTTTGTCCGTTCCTCCGTCCGTCTATCTCTCCTCTACTAAAGCCAGAGGCTAGAAATTTACTAAATATACCCGACAGTACCCTCGTCTGATAGTGTCAAGATTTCTTCGATACGCCCACTACGGGTGTAGCACATCGGGAAATACTATTTCCGTTATCTCGGAAACTACTACTTGAAATCTTGAGCACGTTATCAGACTGATAACCCAAGATACGGCAGACGGACAAACGGACGGACACAATATACTCGATTCAATTTCGAGAATGAGTATGCATAGATATGTCGGATATATCTTCGGCTGTAAGGGCGTAAATGTTTATATCGCTTGAAGCTATAGAGAAAGAAATTTTAAAATTCATCCTCTACCCATGACCCTAATATCTTGAGGGCGTGACACCCTTGGACCATCTGCTCGATTGGCCATAAATTATATGTCCACGACCATGTGGGGCGTGGCACATCGGGAAAATCGGTATCTTACAAGAGCTCCACAATGAAGGAGGAGGACTCCTCACTGACTCCTTTAAGAAAACAGACAAAACTGTTTTAGGATCCCACAAAGGGTATTCTGCAGTCAGTAGTGCCCGACTGCAACGTTCTTAGTTGCTATTTTTCAGAAGGATATGATATACATTGCTCCCTTGCTTCTCTTGTGACTACAGTTCTCATAGAGTCCTTTATGGGTCGCCATCCATCCTTCATCTCTTCTACTTCAAAAGTTCTTCCATATGAATATAGTCCGAGAATCTGGTGAATAGGCCACACCATCTCAAAGGTTTGTTGCTTTGATGGGATTGTCTAGATTGACTTTATTTAACTAATATATTATTTAGATTATATCTAAATTTGATTAAACTCGATAGAAACGAAGGAAAAGGAGAAAACCTCAAGCCTTTAGCTCCTGCAGAGTTTTACTATACAGACGGAGAGACAAGGCTAAATCGTGATCAACAAATATCTACTGCTTGGGCGGAGCCCACGAAGTACTCGAAAGACTTCGCTATAAACTGACAGATCTCTCCCAATAAATAAAAAAAAACGTATGCACATGGTTCAGCATTGATTTTAATTGATGTTAGACTAAACAATTTGAATCAAGTTAATCACAATGCAAAAGAACAAATAAACGCGTGGCTTGAAGTCCGGAAGGAAGTGCGGCAATGTCGCTGGAATGTGAAACTGTGTGAAGAGGGCTTAGCGAAGGGTACACAGATATATATAGGTATATATGTTCAAGATACTGTCACAGGAGTGCGTAATAGAGCGTAAGGGAAATGTTTATACATAAATAACAAAGGTTAGCCTGGGATCAGAGTCTAGATTACATGTTACGCAATATCAAACTACGCTACTTGACTAAGCGATGCTGCCTGCATCTGACTACAAAAATACTCTTAACAATGGGTAGCAACTCTCTACTGTATGGTGCAGCTGCGTACCGTCGACATCTTCTGCTCCTCGTCGTCGAGATGCTTGGCGCTCAATATGCTCTTAATGCTCTCCGCCTCCTTGATCCAGAACTCCAACTGAAATCGAATGGAGATAGATACGCTCAGAAGAGGAGAAACTGCAGCGGGAACTCACCTGTTGCAGCAGCATATTGCGTCGCTCTCCCTTCGGCTCGTTGTTCACAAACGGCACCAGAATGCCCAGGGCAGAGGTGTACGACTCCAAGGCGGCATCCAGCTTGCGCTCGTACAGGTAGAGCTCGCCCTGCCGTCCGATTTCCAGGCCAGTCTTCAGCGAGGGACTCGAGTGCGAAAGGGCAACTGAAAGACGCACAATTTTAGTTTCCGGGAATTTGGACTGATTACAGAATATGAATTGGCATATAAAAGATAAGATAACTGGGAGTCATCGAAAGCGTGTAGCGTTCAACAGCCACTCCGCCCAAATCAAAAGCAATCGGTTCCCCTAATGGTGATGCAAATGGAATCGGTACTAGCGGAAATATCATACAAAGCTGCTTGTAGCGTGCGTCCGGCTCGAGCATTTCCATCATGCGCGATGTGCTGGGCTGTGTCTGATGGTTGGCAGCTTCGGCGGCTTCGGCGGCGCCTTTTTCCAATGCCTTCTGCTGGCGCTGGGCCAGCAGTTTGTACTCGTCCTCGATGATGACGTTCTTGATCTCCTCAGCGCGCTTCATGTAGGCCAGAGCTCGAGTGCGCAGCTCTTGGCGCCGGCTGGCGTCCGACTCCTCGGTGATCAGCGGCACAAAGTACTGCAAGGCGCTGCAATACAAATAGTAGGCCTCCTTGTAGTTGCGCTTCTCGTCGTGTGCCACCGCCTGGGTGACCAGCTCTATGGCCTTCTTCAGCGTTTGCTCCGAGGGAAAGGTTTTGAGATCTAAAAAGGGATGCGCGAAGAAGTCCGCAAACGAAATGCGCTGCGCTGGCTCGTGCGCCAGCAGGCGGCGCAGCAGATCGTGGCACTCGTTGCTGATCCGCGCGTTTGCCGGCAGCACAATGGGCTCCGCCTTCCGGATGCGCAGCAACAGCTCCTCGATGGTGCGCGAGCTGTACGGCGCCTTGCCGAAGAGGCACTCGTAGAGGATGACGCCAACGCTCCATAGATCAGCCTTGGCATCGTACTGGTGCTTGCGCACAATCTCCGGCGCCATGTACAGCGGCGAGCCCTTCAGCTGTTGATTGATCTCGCCCAGCTTCAGGTGCTGCGCAAATCTGCAAAATGCCCAAAGCAATCTGTAGATCTGGTGCTCCGAGGTCCCGCAGCTACTTACCCAAAGTCCGCCACCTTCAGGTAGACATTATTAGCGCTGCGCGTGAGCAACAAGTTCTGTGGCTTGAGGTCAAAGTGCGAGACGTCATTCGCGCGCATGTACTGAACCGCAGCAGCGAGCTGCCGCAGGAAGTAGCGGCATGTGGACTCCGGCAGCGCCTTCTTTGTGCGGATGAAGGCGGACAAATTGCCAGCATTGCAGTACTCCAGGACGATGTAAATGTTCCTACGAAGGAGAGAGCAAGGTGAATTCCTCTTCGAGTCCTTCGACTCATTCAACTCACTTGTCATCCCAGAAGAAGTCCTGCAGCGTCACAATGTATTTGTGTTTGAGGTCGCGCAGCAGACGGATCTCCGTTATTAGATTGTCGCGCGAGCTTTGCGATAACGTGGACATTTCCACATACTTGATGGCGTGGTAAGTGCCCTGCTTCTGTGGAAGGGGAGAGATAAGTTAATTCGTGGAAACTCGTCGAGCTTTACGACTCACTTTATGGCGCGCCTTGTAGACGGACGCATAGCTGCCCACTCCGAGTTTCTCCTGAATGTCGTAGTCTGTTATTCGCGGCAGTGACATGATTGAACAATTTTATAAGGCCATTTGTATATAGGAAGTCAGGAAGGCAGCTAATGCGTTTTCGATGAAATCGCTTTGGAGTTAGGAAAAACCAAAACAATTCATTTGACAGTCACAGCGACAGCTGACACTCAGCTGATTGGAGCGGCAATCGATTGCGCTCAAAATCGGCACACTTGTTGCACAACAGTTGTGCCACTGCTCACTGCAGTGCAGCTCAGCAACGTTGCGTCCACCGATGGGCAGCACTTTTCTGATTCAGTGTTTGTTGTTGATGCGTAGCGCAGCAACAAAAATTAGTTTTTGTGCAGGTAAATAAATGGATAACTCAAGTTAAAACTGCACGAAACCTCTAAGAGATCGCAATAATGCCCAAGACACACAACTTCATTGCTACGCAAAGGGCTTTTGCCGTCAAATCAACTCGCAAAACCAGCGGACTGAGCTGGGCTTCTCTCGACCACCGAGGAGACACACCCAAAATAACAAATTAATCAGACACGCCCGTTAGCATAGTTATTATTAAAATGTGATTGGAACTTCTGTTCTTCAACTTGCAGCTGTTCTTTGTGCAGCGCTTGAGCCTCCTCGTTCATATTCCGTTTGGTGACGTCACAGAGCAAGGCTTCGAGATGAATTACGGCCGCAAGACGCCCTCGACCTATCGATCGAATCCCTCGATGTATTCCCATGCCACGGGCAGGTACGTAGAGCTGACTATGCTGGAGATGCCTAAGCAACATGTGCAACATGTCCGTGAACCCTTTGCAGATCCTCCACAAACTTGCACTCGAAAATGTCGCGCTCGACGCGCAGCGTCCGCATCCCGTGGTACCAGCGGCCGCTCCTGAAGAACAACCAATACATCGACATACAGAAGGGCGCCATGCTGATTGGCCTGTTCGCTGTGGTAGGTTTCGTGTGGTGAATTTCTATTTCAAATTATCCCAATGTGCCCGCCTCCTCCGCAGTTCCTCTCGCTCTTCACCATTGCCACGACCATCTTCGACATTTACTGCTATGCGATGGCTGCCCCAGGATCGACGCACTATGGCTACTATATAATATCGTACGAGTTCGTGTACGTCGGAAACAAGCACGGTATTTACTATTGCGTCTCGTATCACTTGAAGAACCTCTTGAAACTCTGGCTTTTTTTGTAGTCCGCAACATGCTGATCGTCTTTGCGCTGTTCTCGCTGATTATGGCCCTCGTGAACTTCGTCACCAGCGTCCTGCTGTGCGTGGCCTTGCGGAAGGTAAGCTAATCTCCTTTGTGGGGCTTCCTCTGACTTCACTTTCATTTCACACACGCCTTCAAGCAAGAGAGACTTGGAGCTCAGAAGCGCTTGCTGAGCAGAAGGGTAACAAAGCCTCCCCTCATACCCATGCCCATCTAGCTTAGAGAAACCCAATGATCATTTAGCAAATAGTTAATAGTTTAACATGATAACTGTAACTGAACCCTTGCAGGAGTACGAGCGGAAGGTGATGCCCTGGCTGTGGACCTTTGCCATTTTCACCGTCTGGCGCGCCCTGGCCCTCATCTTCTTCGCCATTGTGAACGACTTGTACTTCGCCTACAACATCCTGATGGTGCTGCTCTGGAGCATCTTCTGCTTGGTTTCCATCTATGGCTGGGCCGTGGTCTATTCGCTGTTCTTGGAGCTCGTCGACCTCACCAAGCTCGAAGACTTGGCGCACTTGCGTGTAAGTTTCGTCATCCTTCGACTAGCCAGACTAGCCAGTGGTCCTCTGATTAACCTTCATCCTTGCAGATGGGCACCATGGCCTCGCTGCACGCCTCCACGGCCAACTCGCTGGCTGGCTCCCGTCCCACAACACCGCACAGCACTGTATCCACGATGCCAGTGGGTTAGATGCCGTATCAGCCACACGCTTAAGCAGCTCAACCACCCCGTCCACTGGAGCCCTTCCCAGCCGTGGCCAGGCGAGGCAGCCTCAACATTCCATAATCACCAGTTTTGTGCCTTAGATGCGTTCCAACAATGTCTAGTACATATCAGAAATCGAATTGCGATTGCAAATTTTGTATACATATACGAATCTATATAGTATTAAGCCTCATTCCGTCCACTTACTCTTAATCTTTTTGTTATTGATGCAATCTCCGTCTTGATATGTGTTTACCTGACTTATTCTTACACACATCCACCGTCCATTCTATTAATATTTTATGCAAATATATCAATTTGCCGTCATCTCTGAGATAATTCAAGTCATTTTGGATTATCTCTTAGCTTATATCAGTTTCATAATTTTGTATGTCCAATAAAGTTAAAGACAAGTATAAAATACACTTGATAACTGGAAATTGAATAATTTCTAATTCATAATTTCTCGTGTTTCAAATCAAACATTTGGTATATTCTCGTTTTGTGTTGCGGTCACACTGTAAACTGCGAAATACCTTTTCCGGTTGGCAGATGCCAGCTACGAGACAAGACAAAGCAAGCAGCTTTTGGTCGTCACAACAAAGTGGGGTAATTACAGTACACTCCACGACGCACGCAAGCATGGGTACGAATGCCACACACAATGAACCAAAGTTCAGTTAACTGTGCTTGTTTCATATCATTTCGCATATAAAATACGTTGTTTAATTTTGTTCATTTCCCAATAGCCCAGCAATCAAATGTACATACATATGTGCTTACAAGGAAGCCATCTGCTTCAGCAATTGACTTTCGCTCGCATGTGGTAAATTTTAAATGCATATGCATTTATACCATACAAACATACATATGTACACACATACATACATACATACATAGTACGTAAACAGTCGTGCATTTGTTTTGTCTCGCTCTGTTCACAGCTTGCTGCTACGTAGTTGCAAGATATTCGCAGTTTAATGTATTGCGCGTCGTTGTCAAATCCTGATGGATGTGCGTGCGTCGCTCTCTCATTATTGCTCTCTCGCAGTTGCTGATCGCTGCAACGGTACATACAGCCGACTGAACGTCTCGCACCTGTCCAAGTTGAATGCCCCAAACCAGAAGAGCAGGAGAGAGAACCCACCGCGAATCGAGTGCTATTTCTAACAGAGCTCAATTCTGTTCTCGACACGTTTCTCAACCTTGCCTTAATAATGTTTCTCCCATCAGTCGTCTTCTACGCAGTGCCGTTGTTGCTTTGTGCTCGGCCCGTAACTGCGCATTTCGACTGAGGTAGTAATGTGGTTCGTTTGTATCACGCCTGCCAGACAGATATGAAGTATTGAATGCAGCGCTACCTCCGCTCCCCACAGATTTCAGACGTTGTCGCTTGGCTGCCTCTGCCTGCTGCTGCTGCTGCTGTTGTTGTGCGTGGGGCGCGTCGTTCACCTCAGTAAAACACCCCCACAGGCTGCTGCTGCACCAATGGTGAGGCGCACATATATACATACATACAGACATATGTATGTATGTATACGTACATACAAATCTAAATATCAACACGTTTGGTTGTCTATGTTGTGTTATTGCTCTCATTCGCTGTTAACTGAGGGCAAGTGAGATTTTCACCACGACAGCTTTCTGCGCTGTTGGTGACTAATTGTTGTTATTGCTAAATTTTGACTTTACTCAACAAAACAATGTTTTGTTTGGTTTCGAGCGATCCTAAACTGACGAAATCAAGTGCTGCGTCTTCCCTACTCTTTCGCTCACGCTCTCATTCGGTAGGCTTCGGCCTCAACTGTTGTATATGCATGGCCGTACAAACATATGTATGTATGTACGCATGTATGCATACACAAGCACATGAAACAGGAAATTATTTTCGTTTTCTATAGAAAAGCTGCTGTTGGTAGTCTCATATGTATATGTATGTATGTACATATACGTATACATAGCCATGTACACCAATTTAATCTCTTTGGTTTATTTTTAAAGCTATACATGTATGTACGTAACAATCAAACGAATGATCATATACACACATACATACAGACATTTGCATGCATATTGTTTAATTTGGTACTCACAAAATAAGTAAGCTGATTTAAAGCTTACTCAAGGTTCATACAGGAACACGCACACACATACATACCTATGCATGTGTGAGAGTCCCATTAAACTACAGTGCGTTAACATTGCACATGTATATACATACATACATACATACATACATATGTATGTATGTATGTAAATAAAAATGATTTGTAAAATTTAAAGTATATTTCTAGCCTAATAAACTAGAGTATATAAATAAAACTATTCAAATATGTATGAGTATCTGTATGTTGAGCTTAAATCTGCATTTACACGGAATATATTTAGTTTTTTTTATATTAAATTTGATATTAATTAGAAATCATTTATAAATGTATAAATTATATTCATATATACATTTACATACATACATACAAATATACGCCCATGTTAATTCCGATTTATTTATTTTACTGTCCGACGCATTTACACGTTGGCTGCTAAACAAAAAATGAATCGCATCACTGAGATACTTAGCTATATAAATACAAGGATATAAGTGCAAACCTACATACATACATACATACATATGTACATTTGTACATAGCATACGAAAAAATAAAACAAATTTCAGCCATCAAAAATGTTAAGCTGAGAAACTCACCACACCTTGGCACTATTACAACATGCGAGCTCGCAATAAAGAGCAACTAACATCAGAAGTGTATTTTATGTTATTTCCTGATTTACTTATATACATTATTTACTCATGTAAAACTATATAGTTTTGACGTTTTTATGCATTGAATCAAATAAAAAATAAATATACATGTTTGTATATATGAACATATTTCATAAAAGTGCGCAGTTTGCATTGATGACGCAGCAACAAAAACACAATGGCAATGCCAACAACATGACAATAACAGCAACTGCTCTCAATCTCAATAGCTCTCAGCCTTGCTCTCTCTCATACAGTTGACGTGTGGCCACACAATATGGCGTCGTCGGAACTGTGTCGTAGCTGAATTTCCATTTCAAAATAACAATTAGGAATGTTTGTATGTATGTAAATATGTATGGGTTCTTAGCCGCATTGCTTCTCTGTTAAATAATAAATAGATGAGTACATATAACAACAGTTCCATGATTAAATGTTAAGAATTTGCTCTCCATCATCCTCTCTTCATCATGCACTGCATTGGTCTCTATAAATGCATTGGTGTTGTGCGTGTGTGTGTGTGTGTGTATGTGAATGTACAGGTCTGTAACTTGTTACAATCATGATACCCTCCCTCGAAAGTAGCTCTTCTGTTTTCACAGCAAGTGTGTAGCCCAGTCAATAAAGCAAGTTTAATCAAAGATTAATTGTACTTTTGTGAATATTTTATATCAGATATTTCGAACATTCCAGTCTATCTAAATAGTAAAAGTAATATATGTATGTATAAATACATATAAAAGTATATATCATTTCTAAAGGGAAATAAAAAGTGTACTTTCTTATCTCAAATTCTCAAAAAGATAAATGGAAATAGGAGATCGCAGACCGAGGATTGTTTACCTCTTAGTAGATGAGCAAATCTTATTTATATGTATTTTAATACTGCTCATTGAGTACCTTCGAACTTTGCACTTGTTTTCTATTGTTTGTCTTTTCACAAGAGTATTTTGTTTTTGTTTCTTTTTTGTGCTGGTTGTTATTCAACAACTTAAATTTGGCATGGCAGAATGTTATATTTTATCACTAATATGTGCTACAGCCATATTACGTATATTCAGACATACATACATACATGCATATGTATGAGCATACACTCACAGAATATTTCCTTGTATGTTTTTCACCATACGCACGTCCAATTCTCTTTAGTTTTCAAACATATGTATGTGTGCATTACTTTGCTCACACTTCCGTCTATGTTTAAGCTTATACATATATAGTTTTGTATACATATATGCATACACATATATACATATACGTCTGGTTTATTAATGCTACGCTATTCAACACGCTGTTAAGTCGAACTGTTAAGTGACGAAATAAATAATAATCTTTACACTATTTTGCGGTGTACAGATAATAAAAGAATATTCTCGATTGTGGGACTTTGTTCAAATATGCAAAGCCTTTAAAATTTATTTAAACAAAAGGTTGGAATTGCTAATAACAACTCACTTTTGTGTTAACATATTCTGCAAAGGCGACAACAGTCCACTTTGAGTATAACATACCCAATTTCATTTTTACTCGTCTGATTTGCGTTCTGCTTTGCCGTTTCATTCGTGCGTTGAACCTTGGAGACTTCACATCGAGTTTGGAGGATCAAATCCACGTTAGGTTTTGCTACAACTACAACTGTCATCCACAATACAATACACGCGCTGTGTCTCTGTCTGCTTCGCTGGCTGGCTTTCTGGCTTTGTGTCTGTGTGCGTGCGCGCCGTGTTGATTTGGCATAATTTGTAAATGATTTTACAATTTTTGTTACAAATAATCGTCGAGCGCTAGCCAATCGGGTCTATTAAATCCGCGCCAGCGTCGCTGCTAACGTCGTCGTCGTCGTGAGCGTTGTGTGCAAGAAAAATTTAGTTTGTTTAAAATAAAAAGAAAGTTAACCATAATTTGTGATATACTTACATATTTAATTTGTATTTGCCCCTGCTCTGTGCAATTTCCCACGAAAAGCTTATAATTGGTTAGAAATTTTTACATATGTATTATTTGTGAAAAATTCAAAGAAAACCAACTCAAATCATAAAAAAAAAAATTATAACTGTGATTCAAACAAAACTGGCGTTTTTGTTTTATATGCTTAGCCAATTGCAATAAATACAAATTACTACAAAAAAAAACTTTCAAAGTAAGTGCATTACTTAAGTATTGCTGATGAAAAAATTGTTAAATTTTCGCCTACGTCGTCGTGACACTCTCTCGCGCTTATTCACCACCATTAACAGCTAAATTTCAACATGAGCACAGTACTGAGCTCACCACTCATACTCTCTCACTCTCTCTCTGTCTGTCACACGCGCGCATACAAGCGTATCCGTCCATGTGAGATTGTGTTTGCGTGTGCCTTTAGCTGCAATGTCATAGAACAGACGTTGCCATGTCGCGTAAAACACAAAATAAATCGCAGCTCGAGCAAAGAAAATGAAAGCCAAAGTCTGTTAAAATAGTAGTAGACAAAAGCACTGCAATATATGTATGTACATTTACGTACGTATGTATGAGTATGTAACGTACATACATAGATACATCGATTCAACCGCAAACTTTAACCTTCGCATTTTATTTGCACTCAAATATGTGTACGTATGTGTGTACATGTATGTACATTGATGGAGCAGACAAGTGTGGTTTTCAACGTTTATTTTCGACATTTTGCAAAGTTTTGATAAATATTCGCTTTCGCTGTCCTCAAATATCAACAGTTTTCTGCTTGCCAAAAGAGAAAAAATGATCAAGGACGTTGCTGAAGCAATAAATGTTAATTACATTAGCTTAACACAGCTGTAAGATGTCCATAATGCAAAAATGTTAAAACTACTGTTCTTTTGTTTGCAATTGCTTTACATAAACACATACACATACGTGTGTGAATGTGAATGTGAATGGTAGAATGCAGTTCGTGATTAGAAATTTGTGTGCTCTCACTGTGGTGACTCACCACCACACATACATTTATGTAAACACACACACACATAAACACACACATTTGTATTTTTGGGCGAGTCAGAGCACAAAAAGTCAGCAATAATATTTGCCTGACACGCATTATCTATTATTTCTTATCAGAGGCAGCGGCAGCGCATCGCTTTGTATGTATTTTATGGGGGCGCACGACATTTGTTTTCGATGAGGGCATATTTTCTTGCCATATGCAAATCCAATTGACACTAATTCGTGAATACGTGTGTGCGTCTCTATACATACATACATATGTTTATACGCTCTCATCTCTGTATGTGTGTGTGTGGCATTCCTCTCATGTGTTGCGGCCGTTGTGACGTAGCGATAGATGCCATTTTGCTTATCGATTGTTGTTGCATCGATACACCTTATATATATATATATCTCATTATTCTTCGCATTTTGTTCTTTTAGATTAAATTCTAAGCAATATTTCACTTGCCCAATATCCAGTTAGCGTTCCTGTGCTAAACTCGCTTCACTGAGAGTTTTTGTTGGGCGTTACGAAAATCTCGAGCTGCTGATTAGCACTTGTTTGCATTATTTGCTGTGTGTGTGTGGAGCTATAATTAGCTCTAAATATATTGGAAAATATATAGTAGTTGATGAAAACCAGTTAGATTCGTTATTCCGCCAGTCTAAATATTAGAAAAGCAAACCAATTTGACATTATTTGTATAGACTGACTCTATGTATATACATATATGTATATGAGGGCTGCTTCCAGGGAGGCTTCATTTGCACAGCCCGCATTTGAGTGCGGCACGTGTATCGAGTCTGGCTGTTATCGCTCTTATTATTACTTCTACGTTATCACAATCACGTTTTACGCCACTGTACAATGGCGAATGAGCAAAATTGTTCACGTCGTTGCTATTATAATGAATATATGTATGTATTAAGTATATACTATCTATATTTGAATGAACCAAAATGATCAATGCCAGCATTTGAGTTGAGAACAATATTTCGAAGGTGCACTGCTATCGAATACCCTGCAATCAAGTCCTATGATAGGCGGGAGCAGGGTAAGACAGCTTACACTATACGAGTATTAAACAGACTCGCATATTTATTGCCAATTACCTGTAATACCTGATTCGTGTGCTTTCAGCGGAAGCCAATCGATGCTTTCCCGCTAACTCTGTCTCGAATTTAATCATTTTGAATGGCATTTCATAAGCTCGCAAATGTTGTCCACGAAGAGTGTTTTTATGCTAGAAATAATACGTGTTTTATAATATGTATTTATATGTACGATGCATGCAACTTACAATTTATATAGTTCATTGCTCTGTAGTCGACTGCGGGGCGAACTTTAATGAACTTCAAATGCGATGACTAATTTTGAGCAGAATTCTCGCTTTTGTTTACCATTCGAAAGTCCATAAACAACAGTTGTCATTTGGTCTCGTCTCTCTCGAAAGTATATTTCAAACACATTTCGTTTGCTATATATTTATGCAAATTGAATTACACATCTCACGCTCAGATATATCCTATATACATACATACACACAGGCTGACAAACGTGTCTATCTACCTATGTGTAGTGTGTGTGTGGTGTGTGTATCATCAGTCATGATGACGAAGGCAAAACAAATAACAAAATAACAAACAAACAAGTCCGCTGCCGGCGTCAGCGTCTCCCGTTCACGTAGTTTAATTATTTCCAGCTTCGTTGCAAACACTGCACTTGCGAGACTATGCATTTTTTAATTTATATTAAAATAATATATTTTATAAATGTTAACAATTTATATAATGTTAATAATATATATTCAGGAAAAGAGGCCTATTTTTGCTCATGCTTCTATGTCCGTTAATTAACAGGGTATTCGCAAGTCGACTACTCTTATGGAGACACCCATTTGTTATTGTCGCATAACGCTTTCCTCCCGCCAACTGTTCTCTCGCTCTCTCTCTCTCTCTCTCTCTCGCATACATAGCTGATAAGCGCACGTCATCGTCGTCGTCGTCGACGGCGGCGTCTGTGTCAGCTGCTTAGGCCGTCTCTCGCCTCCGCCGCCATAGCGACGCGTGGATGGCCACGACCTCATTTTTTGTTGGTCTGCTGGTTTGTTTTTAGGTCGCGTGTAAATGGCTCTGCCCCACCACACCCCACCTCACCTCGCCTCGCCCCATCAGCCCGCACTGCTCACTACGCACTACGCGCTAACTGTGATCGCCGTCGTCTACCGCCGCCGACCTTTCTGCCGTGGAGCAAAACAGCAATAATAATTGAAGTGCTTTTGTTTTTCTTTTCTTTTACAACTGCTTGCTAAATGAGGAGTCTAGTTAGTCTAGTACAAATGCTGAATAAAGCATCGAATTGACCTGCGCCCCAAGGCGAGAAATTGGGGAAAATCAAATGTTGAGCAACTTTAGGTTTTCCCAGAGTAGTAAACCCAGAGTGTGGGCAGGCAGTGCTCAACTGCTTGATTCATTGATGCTATTTTTAGTGTTTAATCCTTCTTCTACACACTACAGACGTATGTACATATATAGATGTATATATATATATATATATATATATATATATATATATATATATATATATATATATATATATATATATATATATATATATATATATATATATATATATATATATATATATATATATATATATATATATATATATATATATATATATATATATATATATTATATGAGATCAAGTTGAGTCATTCCTTATCGCTTTGTCTTTTATCTTACAGCGCAAGCTTTGAAAGCATTTCACTTGGGGCCTACTGCTTAACGTAAGTAATCGATAAGTTTCCCCTGAACCGCGTTAATTTTACCCTTGACATTCGCTTCGATTAGTAATGAGGACGTTGATGCACAGTTATATATTAGCTTTTTCTAGCTAGACTATTGAAGTGTCTTCCCGTCTTCCTTAACGCCATTCGCTTTAACTCGGAAAGCGGATTGCCCAGCACACGCCCCGCCCCGCCCCATTTGGCAGCTTTAATTTCGTTTGCTTGCGTTTTCACCACAGTTGAAGCAGTGCTGTTTGGCTTATTCACCACAGTGGCTTCTATGGCAACAGTCAACTCTCGCCTGTGTACCGTTAGCGAGGGCAGATGAAAAGCGAAACCTTGGCTCTTTTTTTTTGTAGTCTGCCTTCCTTCTGCCTTCTGCTTCTTTGTCGGATGCCTCGCCCTGGTCTGTTCTTCTTTGTCTTCGTGGTAGCGTCTCCTGCGTGCAGTTCATTGGCTTACGCTTCGGCTATGTATACGCTGATGTATGTATATGCATCGGATGTAATGGGTTTAATGAATATCAATGATATGAACTTTGTGCGCTTTGCTGTTGCCAATGACACGCCCCCAACTCAGCTCAACTCCCACAAAGCTGACGTCAACGTCACTGACTCAGCCGGCAGCTGTGCGCCGCAGCCTTCACTCGTCGCTGCTGCAAAGTTCAAGCGACAACGGCAAAGTTCAATAGCACAAAAGAGGTTGTCGAAAATATATACATACATATGTATGTACATATATATAGCTAGTTAAATTTGGAGGTTTCCGCGTTTCGTATGCTTGAGCTTTAGTACCGAGTCACTCATGTCTGAAATCGTCTCGTCTGACTTGGGTCAATAACCATTTAAGCCACTGAACAAAGAGTTTAATGAATTCCAACGACCTTCATAGCAAGAGGGATGCTGTATGTAAAAAAAAAACTAATTAAATATATAAAATAAGAGAATTTAGCTATATAATATATAATATAGAAAGAGAAAGAAGGAAGAATATAAGGATATAAGAATGTATAAATGTATGTGTTTCAAAATCATATAAAAATAAGAATAATACAATAAAATAATAAAATATAATAATAATAATAATAATAAAATATAAAAAATAATAAAATAAAATAATATTAATAATAAATAATAATAATAATATTAATAATAAATAATAATAATAATAATAATAACAAAAAAATTATAAAAATAAAAATGTTCATAATTCATCTTAATCTTAAAAAGTAATTAAACAAAAAATATTTCGATTCACTTAAGCTTTTAAATTTTTTTTATTAATTATTTCTTTTGTAAATTGTTTGTTTGCGTTGTCTCTAATCTCTATGCTAATTTTTAGTACTAATTAATACAAACCCATTCAATTCTCCTCACAGAAGCAGTTAGTCCTCTTTAAAGGATGTTTTTTGATTACTTCAATCTTCGCTCCTTCGGATTGCCATAATTAGTTCCGCTCTACACGTTGCTCCCCTGCGTCTTTAGCTCTTCACGAAAATGACGGCAACGCCCCATGATCTTCATGGTGGTGGTGCTGCTGGTGGTGGTGGTTAGTTGTCAACGTGAACCTTCTCTCTGAGTTGCTGTGTTCCCTCCCGCTCGGGCCAGCGCCTCTCAGTTTCCAAGAGCTACTTTTGTGGCGTTTCTCATATTTCATTTTCCCATGCGATTTCCATTAATCTTTCTACAAAACTGCCTCTGTATGGGTGTGTGACTGTGTGTGTGTGTGTGTGTAATTGTAAAGTGAGTCGTCGGCTGCAGCTCGGCAACATGAGAATTTAAGAGTTGAGCAAAGAGCGGGGGGATCCTTTTGTGCCAACACAAACACACACATGAAGACATGTACACAGTGCCTGCTAAGTGCACACCTAGCTGTTTATTTTTCCACCGGACTTGTGTGTGTGTGAGTATGTGTGCAACCTGTAGCATGGGTGAAACAGGAGCAGAGGCAGGAGCCAATCGAGAGCACGTTTGCACCGTTCTGGCCGTCTGGCCAAGACTCGGAGATGTCGGAGCTGCCTGAATGTTATTATTACTTTTTATTGTTTATGGCCTGTGTATACAGATGCACACAGAGTGTATATAGTACATATGATGTCTGCCTGTAGTATATGTTTAGCTCAAATAAATTATTGACACTCATAAATTTTAAAAGGAAAATAAAGCACAAGTTTAATATCTTCCTCTTCATAAAATCAATTAATTATTCGATCGATCCAGCACGGTATTTAGATATATGTATATACTCGGATGATATCTATATAATGTATATATATTGGAGGAGTCTTTAACGATTTGTAATGTAAATACATGTATAACGATATAACGAACTTCGTTATAACTAAAAACTCAACATACCGAATTTTTCTTTAAGTCCCTTAAGAAACCTCGCTTTTTTTACTAATAAGTGCCTATAGCGAATAAATGGATATAACGAAAAATGTTCGGGTTCCCCTCTGATTCGTTATATCGAGGTTTCACTGTGCAATAATTGGCAACTATTGAGTAGAAAGTTCTTCTTAATGATTTAATTGGGAAAACATTTTGCGCTCTGATCGCGTTGATTAATATAGTTTCAAGGGTATTCTCTATGCTCATTGCAGAGATAGTTTTAGTGATTCTATTATGTCTCGAGTTGTTGCCCTGTGATCTTAGTATATGTATGTACGTGTATGTACAGATGTCTGTCTGTCTGTGTCAGATGCTCGCCATATTGTTGATGCTGGCAGCACATCGTGTGGCTCATCTTCTGTCTTCTCTTGCTTTGTCTTGGATAGCGGCCAATAAAAAGTTCAAGGTAAATTCTTTCCCTTTGGCTCATCCTTTCAGATCCTCCTCTGCTGTTGTTATTTGCTTTCCTCATTCTAAAAGGTGCACACAGAGCTCTCTCTCTCTCCCTATCTCTCGCTTGCTCTCTTTCTGTTCGCTCTCGTAGCTAACCAGTTTTAGACAACCAGAAACTGCGCCTTTGCCATTCCTTTTTCTCATCGGAAGCAGTCAAATTTCATTCAGTTTGTTTGCTGTGTACTTGTGCGTGTGTGTGTGTGTTCATGTACAAATAGAGATCCGCAGACATAATGTGAGACAGGTGTTACTCAGTTTATGCTTTGTGCTTATTTGTAGTACATCAATTTTGTTCATATGCATTTACCCATTGAATGTAGACCAACTTAACATTATGTTTGATATTCTGTAAACCTAACCTGACCATGTTACAGTTAACATATGTAGTAAGAGTATGTATGTATGTATTAGAGTAGCTCTGTTAAATAACATTGTTCAACTGGCTTTTACATATGTTATTATACAGCTGCTCTGCTCTGTTCTTTGTTTCACGCATCTTTACGCAAATTTCTAAGTTTGTAATTTATTATGATTAATGAGCAGAGGCAGTCAGCAGCGCAGAGCTTCTTTAGGTGCGTGCTCTTCTGTGGAACACATACATGTCTCTTCGTTTTGCGTTAATTTGTAATGCCTGAAGGTAGAATTGAAAGCCACTCACTCACCTTTAGCTTCAACTTTGATTGATTATTTTCGTGTGCAGCAACAGTGGATGCCCCTCCCCTCGGTCTCGGCCTCAATCTAAATCTCGATTTGTGGCCGGAAGAGTGGCGCATTCTTGAGCATGGCTTTTAAAGCTCATTCATGGGCTAAGCTCAGATGTCCGCCATGTTGCTTGCTCGCTCTCCAGCTCTGCTTCTTTCTGTGCTCTTTTAATAGAGTTTTAATAATTCAATGTGCGCCGGAGCTCGGAGCTCGGAGCCGCTGATGTTTGCTCCTCTGTGCATTTCATCAGCTTCTTTCTTTGTTGTTGTTGTTGTCTGGTCGCTTAACTCCCTCATTAATATGTAAATATGACTCAACCGCAGTCACCATGCGTATGTCCATATGAATGTCTCTCTCTCTCTCTCTCTGTCTCTCTCTCTCTCTCTCTCTCTCTCTCTCTCTCTCTCTCTCTCTCTCTGTGTGTGCTTTTGTGTTATTGTCTACCACGCCGTTCCTCCTTACCTTTTATGCTGCTCTGTTCAGCCCGTCATCTTTCCTGTTGTAAATTTCGTGATTTAAATGCAGGTCAACAGCACATTAACCTCAACTTTGTTTTAGTCTCATTCGCTTATTACCGTTTTAATATTGCAGTATCTCAACAGCGCGAGAATCCTGTTTACTTTGAAACACGACTCGACCAATGCAGCCAGATGTATTAAGTACAAATAATTAGCTCATTTGTGGAATTCATGTTAGCTTGGATCTGCGTATACCCTGTATTCACGAGAAGAGCTTAAGAGGATGATCTACCCACTAAGACCAACAGATATTATGTCACTTTATCCACCTGCACAGGGTAGTCTTCTAGTCGTCTACTCCCCAACCATCGCCTAACTTGTTGCTATCTCTGGGCAGCAGCACACGTTTGTTTATGTTTCTGCTTGCTTTGCAGTTAGTACTTGGCACTGTTATTATGTATTTCTTATGCAATTCTCTCAAATGCGCATTTGGCACACACATGCTTCCACACACATACATATCCACATCCACATAAACACGTACGTACGTACATTGGTTGCTGAGCAACTCAGTTGATGTGTGATATTTTAAGTTTGACGAGAGCCGAAGTGACGTCACATCACGTCGAGTGAGTGACACACACAGAGTCATCCGTTAATCATAGGCCACACTGTCATATGATTTCCTCTGTTATGTAGGTAGTTTGCATGCTGTTAACATTCCTATAAGTGTATGCATATTTACTCTACAGTACAACAATATACAAATACGAATAGGAGCAAATGCAAAACAGAAAACAACAGCAACAGCAGCAGCAGCATCTGGTAATCAGAAATACATTTTCATTTTATTTTTCTGTCCGCTTTGCAGGCAAATATTTGGCGCTGCGCATGGTGTCCATTGTACGAATGTGTGTGTGTGTATAAGCTCTCGTTCGTTAACAGCTGCTCTCTCTCTCTCTCTCTTGCTTTGCTTGCTCACTACGGTTTAACGCAATTGGGAACGTGTGGGGAGTTGCTGTGCTACACATGTGTGTTTGTATGTATGTATGTTTGCAGTTGACATTTTCATGTCTGGGGTGAGTGCCAAAGAGAAAGAGAAAGAGAGAGAGAGAGAGAGAGAGAGACACGTATCGCTGACTGACAGCTGTTTTGGCTTTAAATTAACCGCAACAGCAGGAAATCAACCACACGTTCAGATAGATATAGCATACATATACATACATGCATACAAGCATGTGCATGTGACTATGAAATCAACAACTGAATTCTCCTGTCGCTTTTATTGAGTTTTCATAACATGAAACCATGAAATTTTCACTTTGCAAATGAAATTAAGAACGAATAGTGTCTCATCAGGTACATACATATACATACATACATTCGTACATACATACATACATACATACATACATACATACATACATACACATTTAATCTCGACCAGCAGAAATTCGCTGCTAACAATAACAGCGATTGATAACACATATCTTTTGCTGTTATGATATCTTTGAACAGCTTATTCTTACAATAGAAAGTTGTAATATAGACAGCTTAAATACATACATAACTCTGCTGGCATTGTCTATATACAAAAATGTATATAGTTGAATATCTTTGATTAAATCTTGCGATTTAACGATAAAATATTCAATTTAAAAAAATAATCATATCGATTACAATAGCGAATGGCTATAGAGTTTCTCTTGTGACTAACTAGCTGGGAAAGTTATATCAATATATGTAAACAAAGTGTGGATGTGTTGTTCAGATTGTATATTGAACTATCGATTGCATATAATATCTGTTGTATACAATGTACATTTTGAGTCAACTGTGTGGAGCGAGACCTCTTTGTTTGTGCCAACAAAATTGAAAATATATAACTTGTTTAATTTGCTATTTATCACTCGAGTGAAGTATTTCTTTAATCTCTCTCCCTCTCTTTTCCATCTCTTTACTCACTCGCTCACTGTCTCTCGCTCACTCTCTCTCTCTCTCTTTCCCTCTGTTCACCTCTCTAATGTTGATGTCTTTGTGGCCGTTGAAACTGGTTTGAGCCTAACTTATTTCTCTGTTATTTTGTGGCTTGCATGTGTGCGTGCATGGATCGTGTTTATGGATAACTGTGTATGTGTGCGCGCGAGTTATGTAGTCTAAGTGCTGCTTCCCAGTCTCTGCCTACTTTAACATTGAGAGAGAAAAAGCTCGATCTGTATGTTAACTACTCAAAAGCTCTCTCCAGCAGTAGAAAGCTCTCGAGCTCACTTTTGAGGTGCATGTCGAGAAGAAAAGAACATGAAGTGAAATAAATACTTTTATTTAAATTAAAAACACAAAGAACATTATTTATAAATAATTAAATGTTAACATAATCATGTTAACAAAACTTAAAGTGAAATAAATACTTTTATTTAAATTAAAAACACAAAGAACATTATTAATAAATAATTAAATGTTAACATAACTGTGTTAACAAAACTGGCGCAGCCGACGGAGTAACCAAAAACATTAAAATACTCACTTAAGTGCAGTTTTAAACGAATTTGTGCTTGTACGCAATTCTATACATACATATCTACCTTGTGCTAAAGACACATAACCTGAAAAGTCACGAAAAAACGTGCCAGCATTTGCAACCGTATTCATCTCTGTATGTATGTGTGAATGTGTGTTTAAATCAGCAATTGCACACACATACACCAGCATCTCGGAGTGAACTTATTCTGTTCACAATTGGTTCGATGACAAGTTCAGAAGAACATTCGGCATCGATTGGCGACGAAAACTAACAGAACTAATTCTGTTAGCATATTAAAAGATCTAAAGAACTCAACAGCTATTAATTCTTTGATAGCGATGGCAAACGACTTTACTTTAACGTTTGGGGATATTCTTAAGGATGCCCACCACATTCACGAGTACAGAGGAGACAACTCAAGGGCTCTATCATCATTTATTCGTGAAGTGGATATGATATTTTCATTATTACCTCCTACATCTCCCGCAGGAGTCTACGTCTTTCGCCGTGTCATCCTCAATAAAATTCAAGGCGAAGCTCTACATGTTGTAAGAACCATCGAGAATTCCGAGCCGTCATGGAATGACATCAAGACGATTCTTATTCGGAATTTTGGCATAAAGGAGTCTTATAATCAACTTTACCAAGAGGCGTTTATGCTAAGTAACAAAAACAATATCACAGAATATTTTAAGTCTTTAAGAAGTATAATGTGTAAAATTAATGAAAAATATGAATATGATAATGTAAAGCATCCTGAGTTTAGTCCCAAAAATGTCGAAGATACTATGTTAAGAACATTCTTGAAAAATATCGATGTAAATTTAGCCTCAGTCGTAATTAATAGAAATGTTAAAAATTTAAGAGAAGCTTTCGATTTATTAGAAACCGAAGGCCTCATTAGAACTCAAAATCTTAAACCAAAATTTTCACAAAATAATAATACATATAATCAAAAAGACCGATTCTACGTACCAAATTATAATAATCAAGATAACAGTGCAAAACACAACAGCAATTTCCAAAATGTAAAAGCAAATTCAGGAAACTTTCGATCAGGAACACAAAATTTAAATTCAAATCAGAACTATACAAATCAACAAAGTCATGTGTCAAAAATGGAAATTGATCATGTCGAATCAGATAGAGCTCATTGTAGCCAATTTAAAAATGATAATCAAAATCAAAACATCACTCATGAATCTGAGTCTGAGCAAAAGAACTGTTCTTGCCATGCAAATTTTCATACAATTGCCTCGAAAAATCACTTCCCTTGATTAAGTTAACTTTAAACAATGAAATGATAACTGCCTTGATTGATACTGGTTCAACAACTTCCATATTAGATAGGAATAAATTGTTACAATATCCTCGAAGAACTTTGTGTCACCCAATATCATTTTCATCTCTTAATTCAAAATCGTTAATAACGCAAGAAATTATAACTGATTTGCCTCTTGAATTTAAAGAAGATGCAACAATGAGTTGGAAATTGACAACATTTGATAACAAATCATTCGATGCTATTATAGGTCAAAACATTCTTAAACCATTAAATGCTCTTATTGACTTCTACCACAATACAATTACGATTAATAATAATACTATTCAATTTGAAAATACTTCACCATACTCTGATGAGGCAAATCAAATTGAATCAATCAAAATAGATAATAGAACACAGAAAATTCTTTTTAATGACTTAAATCAAGAAGAAAGCAATGCTCTAACAAAAATTTTAAGTAGATTTAAAACATTAATATTTCTTGAAGGTCAGTGTCTTAGCAATACGAACATTATTGAACATCAGATAAAAACAATAGTGGATAAACCCTTATATTGTAAGATTTATAGATATCCTCAAATACATGAGCAAGAAATATATAAGCAAATTGAAGAAATGCTACAACAGGGAATAATACGTAAAAGCAATTCCCCATATAATGCCCCTTTATGGCTCGAACCCAAAAAAGCTGATAACAGTGGAGAAAAAAAATGGCGTATAGTTATTGATTACCGCAAATTGAATGAAAACACAGTAGACGATAAGTTTCCTATCCCCAATATAGAAAGTATACTAGACAAGTTAGGAAGAGCGCAATATTTTTCTACTATAGATCTGGCGAAAGGCTTTCACCAAATTCTCGTTCAGGAACAAGATAGGGAAAAGACAGCGTTTTCTACCCCCCACGGGCATTACGAGTTTAATCGAATGCCATTTGGGCTCAAAAATGCTCCTGCCACTTTCCAACGTCTTATAAACACAGTTTTAAAAGAAGAAATAAATAGAATTTGTGTCGTCTATTTTGATGACGTTCTTATTTTTTCCACTAGTTTTTCAGAACATGTTGGCCATATTCACACAATCTTTAAAAAACTTTCTGAAGCAAACCTTAAGATTCAAATCAACAAATGCAATTTCTTCTCAAAAGAAACTCAGTTTTTGGGTCATGTTTTAACCCCCGAAGGAGTTAGGCCTAACCCAACAAAAGTTAACAGCATTCTTCAGATTAAAATTCCGAGAAATGTTAAACAAATTAGAGCTTTTCTAGGAATCACCGGGTATTATAGAAAGTTCATAAAAGATTTTTCTCAAGTAGCTTATCCATTGATTAAATGCCTTAAAAAGGATGCTAAGATCGATGTTAATGAACCCAACTTCATGATTGCATTTGACAAATTAAAAAGAATCATAACCGAAGCACCGGTACTTAAGTATCCGGATTTCAAAAAGAAATTTCAGCTTATTACTGACGCTAGCAACATAGCTTTAGGTGCTGTTCTGCAACAGGATGGTCATCCTATTTGTTATGCAAGTCGTACATTAAATGATCATGAGAAAAACTATTCTTCTATACAAAAGGAATTACTAGCTATAGTGTGGGCAACAGCTTAATTCCGCCCATATCTCTATGGAGTCAAATTCGACATTTTGTCCGACCACCAACCACTTAAGTGGCTGCTAATTAAATATAATGGAAAAGAACTTAATGAAACACTTTATAGATGGCTTGTGAAGCTTAGCGAATTTAATATAAACGTATCATACATTAAAGGAAAGAATAACCAGGTAGCTGATTTTTTAAGCCGAATAAGCAACGACGAAATTTGTGCCGTAAACATAACTAAATCTTGTAACTCTTTAGAAAACAATGTTGATGATATTAGTACCCAACATACACAAGCCGAAGACTTTGTGGACACACCTATTTTAGGCTGCTTAGAAACAGTTGTAAATAGATTTAAAATACAAATCATTCTAACAGATAAAAAAACTAAGGAGTTTGAATATAAGAATAGAAATAAGAAAATTTATTTAAATTTAAATGATCTTGAAAATGGAATGGAAGAAATTTTGAAGAATCATATCATAAAAGGCAAAGTAGGAATATTCAGTGAATATAACGACCACCAATACAATAAATTTCAAAACAAAATCATCCAAATTTTCGAAGGCAATAAAAATGTTAAATTTGTAAAATGCTCATTTCACGCAAAAGACATTGAAAACGAAGAAGATGTGTATAAAGAAATTGAACGATTCCATAAATATTACACTGGTCATTCAGGTATAAATGAAAATTACCAAAGTTTAAAGAAGATTATTTACTTTCCAAAACTTCAACATTACATCCAAAAGTATATCAACAATTGTGAAATTTGTAATCGGTGTAAATATGATAGAAACCCGGTAAAAGAAAAATTTAAATATACGGAAACACCAACTGATATAAGAAAAATTGTTCATATGGACATCTACACAAATTCAAAATGCAATTTCCTAACTTTTATTGACCGATTTTCAAAATTTGCTACTGCCTTCTACCTTGAGGATCGCAATAATCAAACTATAATCGAAAAAATGCGCTTGTACAAATCCCAAAGAGGAAGCTTTGAAAAATTAATAACTGATAATGAATTTAATAGTGTAAATATAAAAGAATATTTAAGAAATGAGAATATAGGAGTTCATTTTGTAAAACCGAACAGCCACACTGGCAATGCAGACGTCGAAAGATTCCATAACACTCTAACAGAAAAAATAAGAATTATATACCTTGAAAACAAAGATCTATCAATCAAAGATAAAGTTAGTAAAGCTATAGAATATTATAATAACAGCTATCACTCAACAATACAAGATACGCCAATGAATATTGAACATGGAAATTGTGACAAAAAAATTATACATAATAACATTATAAATTATAAGAAACATTACATTACATCCTTAAATCAAACAAGAGAAAATTTTGAAGAAACTAGAAACGAAGGATATATAAAAAACTATAAGTCTCTAAGACACAAAAATGAACCGAAATATAGAAAATTTAATTTAAGTAATGTCCATAGTTCTAACATAAAAAGAAAGAAGAAATATCAGACTTCAAATGTAACATAATCTACCATAATTGTATTCCTAACCCTTACATATATATAAATGAATTGTAAAACTCAGGAGAGTTTTAATTTAAGCGATGGGGAAGTTATGTAGTCTAAGTGCTGCTTCCCAGTCTCTGCCTACTTTAACATTGAGAGAGAAAAAGCTCGATCTGTATGTTAACTACTCAAAAGCTCTCTCCAGCAGTAGAAAGCTCTCGAGCTCACTTTTGAGGTGCATGTCGAGAAGAAAAGAACATGAAGTGAAATAAATACTTTTATTTAAATTAAAAACACAAAGAACATTATTTATAAATAATTAAATGTTAACATAATCATGTTAACAAAACTTAAAGTGAAATAAATACTTTTATTTAAATTAAAAACACAAAGAACATTATTAATAAATAATTAAATGTTAACATAACTGTGTTAACAAAACTCGCGTGTGTGTGTGCATTTGCTGACAGCCTTGAAGAGGAACCGAAAAAACCAGATGTAATTTTGTTTGTTTATGGCCCAACGCAATCGTTACTTTGGCGCTCTCTTCGTCGCTTTTTGGTTTGTTTACAACTTGAACTTTGTTGTTTCTCTCGAGCAACTCTCACAGCAACTCGACCAAATATTGAATGTGTATTTATTTTATATTTTCTTTATTTAATGCTTGACGAAATGCACTATTGAGCTAATAAATACGCATTTGCATATGCGATTGTTCACGCCTGAAGGTTACCTGGGTGGATCAGTGCTGTGACATAACTATTGTAATATCTCTCTCTATATACGTGTGTGTATATCGGGTCAGAGTTGCGTTTCGAGTGTATTTAATACATACACTTTTCGATTTTTATCTGAAAAGTATTTTTTAATACATTTTACGGTTTGGCAGCTTAACTAACCCACTTTTACTTTGTATTTGATTGCAGATTAACGATTGGATTGAAAGAAAAACTCTAGCTGCTCCGCGTGTCAGTTGCCAGTCACGAAGCAAGCTAATATTTGGACAGAATTTAGTTAAGTAAACAGTAATACGAACTGATTATATATAATAACATCAAGCAAACAAACACGAAGCCGAAAGGAAGAGAGTCGAAGTTGCCGAGTCGCAGCAGCAAAAGCAAATCATCGAAACATATTTCGCTGGGCGAAAGTCAACAACAAAAATACGTAGACGATCCCATCGTCAATCCATCGTAGTTGAACAAACTTTGTATACATTTACGCGCACACGTTTATATACTTGGTCCAGTCAGAATGGAACGCGAGTCAAATCCAATGCAACCCATGTGCCGCTCTGGATGTGGTTTCTATGGCAATCCAGCTACAGACGGTCTGTGTTCAGTTTGCTACAAGGTAAGTATACAAGGGCAGCAGCAGCAGCAGCAGCAGCAGCAGCAGTTCACATTTTATTCATTTGACATATATTAACATCTGGATACTTTTTCAGGACTCGCTTAGAAAAAAGCAACAGCCACCTGTGAGCAGCACACCTGTGTCAGTTCCAAGCCCACAGCCTAGCCCCACATTCAGTCCGGTCATTGCAACAACCCACACTGCGCAGCCCACGGTACAGAGCTTACAGCAATCACACAGTGATGTTAAAGAGGTGAGTCGTCCTATATACGAGCCATCGAGGTGGGCTTTCTCGTTCCAACTTCTTAAGTAGGCCAGGGAATTTGGGGACGCTTCTGATTCCTTTGTATTTTTCATCAGTCAGTCACAAATTTTTTTGTTTTTCGGATATAAATTTAGTTTTCTTATAAGTGAAATAGTGTAAACAACTTGTATGTGTAAAATATAGAAAAACGTACATTGTATCAGTGCATCGTGTGTGTTGGCTGTGCTGGCCACGAGTCGCTGCAAACCACGGCGGAGTTGACAAGGTAAACCCAACTGATTACAGGCAGCATCGTGTCTCTTATAACCACAATGCTCTGGCAACGCAGCCTTCGGTGTACCCAAAATTGTCGTTGCCTGTTCACAAATTGTTGGCCAAACCCTGTCCCGTATCTTCTATATTTTAAGGTATAGATACCTAGACAGAGATATCAGATCCGTTATAATCTAAAATATATACTTTGTACAAATTACTGATAAGAAAACAAACCAAAAGAGTCCCCCCGACATAAGAGTTCCCCTGCAATATGCATCCTTAATAAGTCGACTAAATCGTCTAACTCAAGATTTTATATATAAATAAGCCCATTAATAAGTGCCAATATAATTGTATTACATAATAATATTGTTTCTGTTAGTTATATTATAAATGTCGCGAAATACTGAATTTATTGGAAAAGCCTTTGGCACGATTCGCCACAAAATTTATATAGTTTGCTCACCTGTTTTGCGCTACGAATTATAGTTTCTAGCTTCATCTGCTTCGTGCCACTAAATCAAAATAGAGGAATAGAAACGTCGTATAATATCAATATCCGTAAATAATGCATATATTAACTTATAGAAATGATCGATCAGGTCGAACATCGATCTCGATTGATCTTTGTTGCCTTTGATTTTCAAATCAGGTATTAGGGCAGAGAGCGAGAGAGAGAGAGCGACTTGACGTATGTGTGTAGTCTCTCAACATTTGGCTTTGTGCTTGGGTAACAAAATTTCAAATAAAAATTCAAAATTCAAAAGGAATGCCTAATTTGGGTGGTTCGCGCAAGCCAATAGTCTCAGCCCGCGGGGATGCAACAAGCACGATAAATGTCGGAATGGGGGGCAGTTCGTGCTCCGCGCAGTCGACGACGCGTCGCCGGAAGCGTAAGGTAGTGCGTGTTAAGGCCGGAGCATTGTCGCCGCCCAGACCCGTACCTTCACCAAGGAAGGCAGGCAGCACACTCACGCCAAAGGGTACACGATGCAGTTTTCTTTCTCTTTATCTATTAGGCATTGCGCAGTAGCATTAATATTGATTCCCCGCTTCCACCTCCTCTCCCTGCGCTTCCTCAGCGGTCGGAGAAATCCGTAAAGGAGGCAACGGGAGCGCCTCTGGCTCCGGTGGCAAATCAGCTCGTGCCTCGCCGTCTTTGATCACAGCTGATTATCAAGTCAAAAAGAGTTCACTGTCACGTAAAACCGCTGGTGCGAGTGCGGTCCCGCCGGCTGGAAAGGGCGGAAAACCTGAGGCCAGCGGTTCCCGCAAGGTTAAATTCTCGACTAAGGTGCACACTTTCCCGGCCAACAACAGTGACAGGAAGACGCGCATTGGCGAGCTGCATCTCAAAAAGCCCATAAAGAAGCTTAAGCGCAACCGTCCGCTCTCGGCCGGTGGCGGAAGGAGCGTTTGCAGAAAGCTCGAGCTATCCATTTCACAGCAGCCCAGCTCAGTCCTTCGGAGCGACGTTCAGCAGAGTCGCACAGCCATACAAGTGGAACCCGTGGTAACTGCTCGCGGTCGCAAGTCACCGTCGCCAGCAGCCAAACCGCCCGCAGCTGATGTAGTTCGCAAGTCGAAAAGGCTTATGAATTCACGCATCAAGGCTGGAGCGCAAAGCCGCCAACCGATTGCCGTAGCCAAAAGGCCGAGTCCGCGTTTGGCCTACTCAGTACAGCCGGAACAAAGGCTCAACAACAGCAAAGCCCAAAGTAGTAGTACGTGTGCGAGCCCTAGCCTAGGTGTTGTACGTCGGTGACGTATTTCCTTGCAATGGAACAATCGAACGGCGATAATCCCGAGAAGCCGAGACGAAAGTCTGATCATCGCTTGGCCCAGCAGCAGCAACAGCAAAATCAGCCTCAGCAACAGCAGCCACAGCAACAACAATCGCAACAACAGCCGCAGCCGCAGCCGCCGCCGCAGTCACAGTCACAGCCGCAATCACAGACACAGCAACTGCAACAGCAGCAGACGCAGCACATCAAGCGCCGTATTAAAGAGACGAGCTGCTCTCATGGAAGTCCAATGAATAGCGAGCTTGTCCAGCACAGGAAATCCTTGGCGGACATTGACTCCTCTGCTGTTGATGCGGTTGCCAAGAAGCGGGTAAACACGCAGACCCAATCACCCACACTTTTACGCTTAGTTAGGTATTCTCCTTTGTTTAACGGGGTGGGGGATCACCTGGTTGCTCAGTAAGCACCAAATTAATTTGCAAAATAAACCATTAAAAGAAATAACAATCTTTATTAAATAGTTTGGATAAGTAGTTGGAACAGATTGCAGACAAGTTTTGTTTTTGTTGCTGTTGTATTTGTGTTGATCGCATTTGACTTACATTTCTTCATATTTCCTGTTCCCGCGATTGTCTAGAAAATCACCGAGGAAGCCGCAGTTGCCTCCAAGTCCAATAGCGAAGCCATAATAGCGGCGTCTGGTCCCAACACTTCCACACAAGCAGCTGCCTCCGCATGTGAGCAGGATGATAAAGACAAGGAAGACGACAAGGACGCCAAAAAGAAAAAGAACCGATGTGGTGAATGCCGCAAGAAGGTCGGCCTAACTGGTATGGCACGCAACAACTCAGTACACTTTTCATTGATTTCTAATGGTCTTTTCTATTGTTTTGCATATAGGTTTCCAATGTCGCTGTGGCGGCTTATACTGTGCCGTGCATCGTTATTCCGATAAACACAATTGCACCTTTGACTACAGAGAGCATGGCGCCCAGGAGATTCGACGCAATAATCCGGTTGTAGTTGGCGAGAAAATTCAAAAGATTTGAATTGCGAGGAGAGATTGTGCCAGTAACAGTAGCCGTAGAATAATAACAACTACACATTATGATATAGTATATATATATACACGCTACGCACCAACAAATCAATATAACAACAAAGCAAAAAACTCCAAAACACAATACACTTAACACACACACACACACACAAAACACAACATACACACGCACACCACACAACACACTCACACCCACACATGCATATATATAAATAAATATATATATATTTATATATATATATATAGATATGTATAATATATATATATGTGTATATATATATATATAAATATATATATTTACATATATGTATATAGATGTATATGTATTTATAAATACTACAAATAATTGTAATTTAATTATAATGTGAAAAGTAACAAGAAACAATAGTACAGAAACGTTAACCAAATACCACGCAAAAACAGCAACAACTAAAACTACAACAACGGCAACAGCAACAGCAAGAAAAGCTGCTCGAAATGACATTATTGTGAGAATGTTTGTCAAGCAGTGGCACCATCAAAATCAGCAGCAAATAGAGTAGCAACAGCAGCAGAAGCAGCATCAAGAGTAGCAGCAACAACATCAGCAACAACAAGTGGAACAACAATCACCTTTACAACACCTTTACAACAGCATAACTTCTAACTTAAACCAGACGCGCAGCAGCGCGTTAGCAAGCAATCGTCGCTGGATGTTGTTGCCGCCTATGAACGGTGACCTGTGGCAACACAACAAGCAACTAAATAGCAACGGCAACAATCGCAGCATCATCTAGTTTGTTATTCCTATTGCATGTTGCAAATGTTTTGTATTCAAAGCCAATAATTCATCAAAAACGCAGCAATAAGAAAATACGCATCAACAAATTGTTAACAATTACACGAAAGAAGATAAATTTAATGTAGCCAACGTGTATAATTTGTGTTTGTAATGTGTTGCGTGTATTAAAAAAAGAAAGGAAACGAAAAGGCCAAAATACAAATGCAAGCAAACAGAAACAACTAAAACTCAAATTTAACTCAATAGCAAAAAAAAAGAAAGAAAATTAGGCAACAGCATCTACAAACACTATTTCATAATTTTTAATTATTGATTAATTAATTATGTATGTATATGTATTAAAACAAAAAAAACTAAACGAAAAACAAAACAAAAAGGAGAAAACAAAAAAAAGCAAATGTATAGAAATTCCTTCGGACAAATATTGAAAAAAAAAGAAAAGAATATCGGAAACACACACATACACGTATATATAGATATATATGTATATATCTATGTATATGTCTCTTAGTAAGAGCGCATAGGAGTGATAGGTGGAGGTGGAGAGCAGCGTGTTCAACTCTTGTAAACAACAAAACAATTCAATACGAACTAACTAGCTTAACAAAGCAGGCGAATGCAGTGCAAGTTGCGCGTTTTCTCATTTCTCATTTTTTTCACACTAATTTCGTCCTTGAATTTCAAATGCAAAACATTTTATAAATACTGTTCAATTGATTTGATTTCTGCTGATGAACATATATATATATATATAGATAGATATTTGTATATTTAGATGTACATGTTTGTAGTTTTTGATGTAAAGCTTAAACGATTCGAATCGATTGAGTACATTATAAACATTTTCACATGATAATTACGTTGCGGAAAGCGGAAAACTTGCAAGCGCTGTAATGCACATACATATATGTTCATATTTATATATATATCTATATATATATTATATGGTTTGTCTTTATAGGTTTTTATTGCTTTAAGCGTTATTTAGTTTTTCTTTGTTTATAGTAAAAAATATTAACGGGCATACATAAAAGATATTTTAATTTTGCTTTCTTCCTTTTAGTAATTACAATTTTATTAAACCCAATTTACAATAATTCATATATGTAGATATAAATTTTGTTGTTAGCCTTAGACATTATACAAGAAAATACGAAAAAACAAAACAAAAAAAATATATAACAAAATGAGGTAAATGCAATAAATTATGATTGAAAACGAAAATCTTCCCAATCAAGGCAGACTTTGTAGCACAGCTACTAGAGAATATGAGCGAAAGCAAGAATCAGCTAGTTGAAACGCAGGCCAAACCGTCTCTAACGCCTCACAATTGCTTAATAACAATATATGAAGCACTTAAAAAGACAAAGGTTCGACCAACCAAGGGGCAATACTAGATTGGGATTGGGGTTTTGGGTCTGCTCTAGCTAACTGCAACGGAGCCTGCTGAGAGAAAAACTTCAACTTGCATTCAAAGAAAGCACAAGCACAACACAAAACAAAACAACGTTTCAATAGACAACAAACAGCAAATAAAACTGTACAAAACCAGCTATTAAAGAAGAAAACAACATAATTGTAAAGCAGTTGTATTAAATATATATTTAAAATAAAATCTATTGTAAATTAAAACGAGAAACTAGGAACTGCTATTCAAAAAAACAAAAAAAAAAAAAAAACAAAAATAAATTAAAATTATATTAAAAAAAAGAAAAGAAAAGTAAACTAATTATCGACAACCAACAACCAGAACAGCAAAATTGTCATTTTAATTTTAATCAATGCTTATTTAGTTGTTTATATTTAACTTTTTCTGAAAATTTAATAAACACAAAAGAAAAAACTAAAAAAAAAAAAACAAAAACAATATACAAGCTACACAAACTTATATCATATTTCAATAATCTATTTAAAGTTAATTAGTAAAATTGTATGCATTAAAAGTAAACTTATTCAAAATGTACACAAAACGAAAGAAGAGAAGATCGCAATGCCAGAAAGAAAGCCGCGATATGATCTATGATCAGATGAAGCCAGGTTGGGGCATTCGGGATCTTGGCTTCTGGTCAACAACAAGTGGGCGTGGCAAAAGCAATTAAAGCTCATGAATTTTAACAACATCGTTCGTAAATAGGTTTTTTTCTGTTTTTATTTTTGCTTTAGATATAGTTTATAAAATTATATAGTTTGAAACGCTTTAGTGTGTTTTAGTTGAAATTGTTTTTATGTTAATAACTAAAGTGAAAAGGCAAATAATTACTAATACTATTTATGTACATACATACATACATACATATATATACATATAAACATACATACACACATATACATATATATACATATATATATATGCAAACATACTTTTAGCGTACTATAAGCGCCCCTACTTTAAGTTAACGTTTTTTTTAACTGTATTTGCTGTTCTAGTATTTTTCAATTGGACTTTTGTCATTTTTGCTGGGCGCACTTCTTAGTCACTCTTGTGCTTCTACATTTAAGGAAACTTACAACAAAAAATGCAAAAAAAAAAAACAAAAAATACATGCGAATAATTTTATTTAATCAAAAAAAAAAAAAATGTATTTCCTCTATTACAATCGTTTTTTGTTCATATTTTGCAATTGTTAGCCGGACTCGACGATCGGTCTTTGGCTTCAAGTTTTGTTGGCTGATTAAAGGAAAAGAGAAAAGAAATATAAGTAGTTTGTAAAAACGTATAAAAGAGAGTATATTGGTAACGATAGCGAGTGCGAAAATCTATTATAAATGATATACATTTATATTATATACACACATATATATATATATATTTATATATAGAACTATATAATATGAATCTGTATCGTACTAATGTATAATTGTAATTAAAAGCGCAAAAGCAGCGACAAATGAAAAGAAAACACGTGAAAAAAATATATATATTATATTTAATGACTAAAAGGTAAAGCTAGTTTGAATCTAAATAGGAATACATAGTACATATATGGAAACCGAGATATGGAAGCGCAGATATAAGAGCAACAACTATTTTAATTAACACAACAACAAGGCATAACATATACAATAACAGTAATAATAATAATGATTATAATAATAATGATGTGTGACTCTAATAGTGCAGAAAGAGAAAACTAGTTATGAATGCAGAAGAAACACCTCAACAACACACAAAAGTAAACAATTATTTCAAATTTATACACACACACACACCTAAATAGTTAAAAAAATGTTGAATAAAAGGCGAATCTATAATTTTCAAAAAACATATGTGTTTCTGATTTTTATTTTGATTTTGATTTCTGTCACTGTTAATCATTGATTGCATCCACCCAATCGACGTAGTCCCCGCCCAGGTGCTATATTATCTAGACTAGACTGCAGGGAATTTCTTACAACCGACTGGCATTCGCGGGGCAGACCACAATGTTTCGTTGGCAATTCTCATATAAGCAAATAGCAATATAATGTAACTAAATATATTTACCTAAATAAAGTCACAGAAAGTGTTCAATAAGTCAGCAGCTTAGCAGCAATTCAAGATTTCTCACCTTTTCTTTCTGCTAATAATAAGTTTCGCTACAATCTGAAAAAGAGAACAACAACACCAAACGATCCAAGAAGTACATTTTAACAAACATATATAAAGAACAAGAAAACATATATCTACATATATATATATTTTAAATAAACTTAAATGTCGAATGTTTCTAGCTTTACCAGCAAGAGAACATGAGTAATTGAGAGGGGATATCGAGAATAAGTGAGGGAAACGTATATGAAAGTGCTAAGCTTTAAGGTAAATCTAACAAGAAGTATCTATACAACAAATATATATATATATATATATATATATATATATATATATATATATATATATATAAACAAACGAAACAAATATTATAAAGATATGATAAAAGAGAGAACACAAAGGAATGGAAGCAGCATTGACATGCAGATAAGCTATATGTATGTATATGTCTTAAGTATAAATATATATATAGACCATATGGATATCTGATAAATGAGAAATGGCAAAAAACTGATAAAAACTATATATAAGTAATATAAAATAAAAAGAAATCAAATAAAATACAACAAAAAAAATGAAAGAAGTGGAACTAATAAAGAGAATTATTCTGAGAAATTCATAAAACTGATGATTGTATTTCGATGCCTTATACAGAATATTGCGTTATATCTGGTACTTCAGTCTCTATAATTGACCAATTGACAACTTGGGATATGTACTAAGGATATGTACTAAGAGTAGCAGCTCTTGGCATTCCATCAGTGAGTACGCCCATCTCAAATTCTTCATCCAATGCGTTGAAAACCTTACTTTCCTTAGATTTCATCAACTGGATATATCCAAATAGCAGTGGAATATATCGAGTCCTGCCTCAAACAGTAATCACGCTCAAAGGTCAAAGTTTCTAGAGTCTATTCTGATTCTATTCATTACTACAATAATTGGAGCTTAGTCGAGTGATCCGGCCCAGCTGTAGATTCTGTTCTATAGATTCAACTGCAACTGGGGCGTGGTAAATGGAAAATATCTATATATTCAACAGTTTAGGTGAGATTTAGCAAACTTTGAGGGTAGTTAGTTCCCCCTAGACCTTTATACTTTATATGTAGTTCTTCAATTTCAAATTTAGCTGTTTTTGGATTGGGAAAGAGCTTCGTTCATACTGAAGTATTCGTATTTGATGTTGTCAGAAGATCACTTAGATCTTTAGAATTCGCCCCTCATCGTTTCAGATAGATAAATGAGTTTACAATTTATTTGTGGCCATGTCATAAGCCGTACAGATTTGTAGTTTAAAGCCCAGTTTCGTATCTTCATACGCTTTGCTGTGTTGATTTGTTTGGAGAGTGCGACAAGATAAGTGGTGCAAATCAGGTTTTACAAGGCACATAAAGTAATTCGTTTATATTGCAAGCCTCCAAATAATAAACATAGAAGTATGTGGGTATCTGCATTGTGTATGTCTCTAGATTAGATTATGGAATAAATTATGGTAAACTCTTGGCAAAGTCTTTTGCTCAGTTGGCCCACATATGCGAACGGAGCTCAGCGACTTACACACATATACTTGTATACACATGAGATTACATGGGTGCAGTTGTCTGTGAGTAAAGCGCGAGAGCTCTGCTTCCCTTGCTAGCTCCCAGCATCGCAACAATCAGTTACCCAAACGCGCTCAAAGCGATCGCACATCGGAGACTAGAGCGACGCCAACAACAACCTAGTGCAGACTCCAAGAGGGAGAGAGAGAGACAGGAATAGCATTGGGAATAGCTGTGACCCCAATTAATAGTCGGGAAATGGCACGAGTACAAACTGGTGAGTATCATCCATCTACTGATCTCTCTCCCTCTCTCTCTCTCTCTCTCTCTCTCTCTCTCTCTCTCTCTCTCTCTCTCTCTCTCTCTCTCTCTCTCTCTCTCTCTCTCTCTTTGTCTCCCTGCTGCTAGTCATTATCAATAAATGAGCACTAAGTAAATTTTTCCATTATACTATGCATCGGGCGGGACTATCTGTCAAATGCAGTTCTCGGCAGCATTACGCCCAATCTGCTGGGTCGTACACTCACCCACGAGCATGTGGCGCTCGACTTCGAGCATTTCTATAAGCCACCGCCGGCGGACTTTGAGAATGAATTGCGGCAGAAGATCAGCATGTCTACGCTGGGCTACGTTCGCCTGTATCCGTACTCGAGCAAGGAGAACGTGCGCTTCTACGACGAGGAGGCACTGGAAGCATCTAGGAAGGACGTGCTCCTCTATAAGAAGCACGGCGGCGGCGCCATTGTGTAGAACAGCAGCTACGGCCTGAAACGCAATCTGGAATTCATTGTCGACCTGGCCAAGACGACGGGCGTACACTTCATTGCTGGCACGGGGCATTATATACACGCCACTCAGGACTCCTCGCACACGAATCTGACAGTCGAGCAGATGACAGATCTCTACTCCAGAGACATCCTGACTGGCATCGATGTGAACGGTCGCACTGTGAAATGTGGCTTCATTGGCGAGGTGGCCAGCGTGTACCCCGTGCAAGGTGAGTGGGAGATCCCTCCAGCAGAAGCAGTTTGATCTTCTCCCAACCTCGCAGAGTTTGAGCGACATGCTCTTCTGGCCGCCGGCGAAATTCAGGAGGTGCTCGGCTGTGGCGTCTCATTGCATCCGCACCGCGTGTCCAAGGCGCCGTTTGAAATCATGCGGCTCTACCTCGAGGCCGGAGGACGTGCCAACAAGTGCGTCATGTCGCACTTGGACCGTGAGCAGCAGTCGAGTCTGTCAGCTGAAGATTTGCTCACTGTGTTTCCATTGCAGGCACAATCTTCGACATGGACGAGCTGCTGGAGTTTGCCAAGCTGGGCTGCTACCTGCAGTACGATCTCTTCGGGACAGAGTCCTCCTACTATCAGCTCAACTCCACGGTGGACATGATATCGGATGGGCAGCGCATTGAGAACATCATGAAGCTGATCAATGAAGGACTCGTCGACAGGCTGCTCATGTCGCACGACATCCACACCAAGCACCGACTGGTGAGCACCGACTGACTGGTGTTCAGACTAATCGAATGCTTGATCCGAATCGATTTTCTATGATTGCAGACTACCTACGGCGGACACGGATATCACCACATACACATGAACATCCTGCCTCGCATGTTCCAGCGCGGCGTAACACTCGAGCAGGTGGAGCAGATGACTGTCACCAATCCGGCGAACTGGCTGAGCTTCAACGCCTAGCGAGAATGGAAGCACGAACTTTGCACCGTTCTCCACGCATCCCACTCAGTTTTTGTTTGTGTTGCCTTTCCGTTTTATTGACCGTTTTATTTGCATCTTTGTTTAGTACTTTGTTGTTCTCGTGTGATGATAAGATAAGCTGTGTTGTTTTCGCCTGTTGCCCAAAAATAAAGTAATTGGCTGTCTTAAAATATGTTTAACTTTCTTCTTATCTTCTGGTGCCAACTACATAAGTGATCTGATAGTGCGTCATTTCCTAGATTGCTGAGAGTATAGTTTTGGGGGCTTGGTTTCCCTATTCCCGAGTCAAAGACATGGAACTCAGCTCGCCAATAAATTGACTCAGGGCAGGGTATCTGTTGGACGAATATTCTAAAGACTCTGAAATATGTAAGGCTCATCCTATTCCGAATCAGGCAATCCTAACTTAACACAATTTCAGACCCAATCCATATCGAATGTATTACCATAATCAATTTACCACATTATTACCAGACATCACATGAGACAGCGACAGGAATGATGTTGCCAAAACAACCAAAACAATTGACCAAATTCGTATCACAGTTCATTAATGCCTACCTACCAAACGGGCCTTATCAGCGGTCGCCAACTGAACTCTCATAAAATGCCTGCTCTATCGGCACGAAATGTGCCGTTTTATGATCATGAATATATATATAGATGCCGTTACACTCACGTCGAGCATCATAGTTTAGTCATGATATGGGGGGGAATAATCAATGAGCCCACAAGGCATCTATAAATATGTTAAATTTAGTCTGTCCTAATGAAGCTTAACTTAGATCTGCAACAGTTCATCATCAGAATCTAGAGTCTGCTCAATGCCTTCATTTCAGTGTCATCTTAATGGAGTTTGAACATGTCATCGGCATGATCTTCATTCCTTCATTTCAAATAGGAAAGTGACTTTTTTTAGGGTATTTCCTGGTCGGCATTCGAGCTAGCAGAACTCGTGCTTGTTTCACTCAATTTGATTTTATAAATGTATAGAAGTCATACCATGCGGAGCAGTTGTTCTCTGTCGCTCGTCAGCTCTAGTGGAATCAATTAAATAATAAGCCGGACACGGTACTAATACGGCGGAATATCGCAAAAATGTCACAGCAAGCGAAAGTGGAAACACAAAATGGTCTAAATGGCCAGAATGGCCAGAACGGCCAGAACGGCGCCTCGGCCAACAAATCGAATGGAGCGGAAAGCTGCAAGTTGGAACTGACTGTTCCGCAGACTAGAACGCGGCACGTCTCGGGCGGGGCGGACGAAATTGTGGATCCTTTTTGTGATTCCAAGAATCCGAAATGCATTTCATTCCACGATGTTACCTCGGCGGCCTTCCTGATTAAGGGTGGTGTGGAGCGCACACCCTGTCCCGTAAGTTATTGAATCCGCTGGTGGATGCAGACTTAGCTAACAAATCATTTCTAGAGATCCACATCGTCGGAGTCCTATGGCATGGATTTGTACTTGAAAAAGGACTTTCTGCAATATACGGGCAGGTGAGTGCGCGTTATCAATAGAAACCTTGTTGCCGAGTGCTTGCTAGTCGGATACTTTCATGTACAATAAACTCATTTCTAATCTCTCGGATTCAAGTCTCGAGATTCTCAAGTGATCAACTTGGGAATACCCTGTATTTTTCCTCCGTATTTACAAAATATATTTTCAGTTTGATGGGCAATATATGATTGTTATACTATATAATTGAGGGGTCGAAGATTGCTCTTTTCGTGTTTTGCTTTATTCTCACCAACTCTCGCAGGTCCAAAGTACTCAAAGGCAATTTTCTTCTGAATGTTACTGAATATAGTATAAACATATATTAATGTTTATTGTCTGGCGTTATATTTTCCGTCTAGCGATAAGACGCTAAACAAATATGATGTCTATTATTATAAGCATCGAAATAAATGATTCGATTTTGCTTAGAGTAGTAATAATTGGTTTCTGTGATAATTCCACAGCTCGTGATTCTAGATTTTAGCCTTTGGGTTCAAAATTTTGTTTGTAAATAAAGGATCAGGTTTTTCCTTAATTTACAAAGAATATTTTGAAGCCAAAGGTTAAAATCTAGAATCACGAGCTATGGAATTGTCATAAAAGCTAGATGTTCCTAACTAACTCACATCGAATTCGATGTATTTGTGAGATATGAAAAGGGAAAATCGTTTTCCGATCAGGGTGTCCAAGCAATACATAAATTCCAAGTTTAAAGCTTGTAGCTTTAAAGATCCTAGCCAAAGTAGAGAACTAAATAGTTTCGACTTTCCCCTTTTCACGTAATATGAGCTTTCAAGGAACATTTATACTTATCCAACCACCTTCAATCCGGTGAACGGAAATAACGCACGCACCCCTTTATTTAATCGAAGAGTGTTGGGCGTGACTTCGATTAGGTGTCATGCGTATTTTGGCAAAATTCAATTATAAGCACGATAAGATTTCGTTGGCTGATTTCGAACAAATTGCCAAATTAATAGGTTGATTAGAAATTAAGTTCAAGGACTTGATACGGTATTTTTACCTGGCTCGGTCACCTGCATACATAACAGCAATAATAAAGCGCAAACTGATTCTGTTTACAGCTTCAAAGAGCGGGGTGCCAGATACGCCCTGCTCAGCCTTTCGGACGAGCAGAAGCGCAAGGGAGTGATCAGCGCCTCGCTGGGAAACCATGCCCTGGCTCTGTCTTACCATGGCTGGAAATTGGACATACCTGTTACCGTGGTGATGCCAAAGGCGGCGCCCATCATGAAAGTGCAGAAGTGTCGCAACTACAAGGCTCGCGTGATCGTCGAGGGCCAGGATATGGGCGAGGCCAAGGCGCTGGCTATGCGCATGTCGCGCGAGGAAAAGCTGCTCTACATAAACGGCTACGATCATCCGCACATTATGGCCGGCCAAGGTACAATTGGTCTGGAGATACTGGAGCAGGTGTCAGAGCCGGATGCAGTGGTGGTCCCAGTTGGCGGCGGCGGACTGATCGCAGGCATCGCCACAGCTGTGAAGGCGCTCTCGCCCAAGACCAAAATAATCGTAAGCTTGAAAGCTTTTGCAGTTCACTTGAGTTTTATAATGGGATATTTCTATCTTCAGGGCGTGGAGTCGGAGAAGTGCGCCAGCTTTTCACGTGCTATGGAAAACAAAGGTCCTATAACTACGCCCATCAAGAACACGCTGGCCGATGGCTTGGCCGTGCCCAAGGTCGGAGTAAATGCGTATGCCACAGCCCTACCCCTGATCGATCGTATGGTTGTGGTGAAGGAGGAGTGGATAGCCGTGGCCATTCTACGGCTGGTTGAGGAGGAGAAGTGCGTGGTCGAAGGAGCTGGCGGCGCTGGACTGGCTGCCATACTCGCTGGCCACCTGGACGACCTCAAGGGCAAGAGGTGAGCGTCTCCCGGCATAATCCCCCACTCTAACTCTCTTCTATGATCGATAACTTCGATTTCGATTTCAGGGTTGTCGTGCTGCTGTGTGGTGGCAACATAGACACAACAGTCTTTGGTCGTTGCCTGGAGCGGGGACTGGCGGCGGAGGGTCGCTTGGTCAAGTTCAATGTAGAGGTCAGTGACCGTCCGGGCGGCATAAATGATCTTTGCGCTCGGCTTGTGCGCCTGGGTGTCTCCATCAAGGACATCATGCACGAGCGCGCCTGGCTACGCGACATTTACACGGTGGAGGTGAAAGTGGTCTGCGAGACGAGAGACTGGGCGCACAGTCTGGAGCTGAAGAACGAGCTCAAGAAATATTATGCCAAGGTCGAGTTCTCCGACGTCCCCCTGGCCATCAACGAAAAGGCCTAAATATGCATACATATATAGTTTATGGTTCCTTTTTTACATATATATGTATATATTTATATATATTTTTGATTTATTTTCAATTTTATTGCACAAAATTTGCAACACTGCAAAAGTTTGAGCTTAATTTAGAGCTTGAATGTGTATATTAATAGAATTGTAATCGTAGTAGAAATGTAAATAGCATTAAATAAATATACAATTCAATATCGAGTCCGCAAGACTGTTTAATTTACAATGTGTGTTTCTCTTCCTTAAATACTCACTAGCAAAACTACAAAACATAAATTCACGAGCTTAGGGCTAAGAGTTCATCAAGCACACGCTGAGTTTTCAAAATTTCTCTGGCTTCTTTTTTGCTTTCTTTTGCTGTTTTTGGCACAATAAGGATCGTAACGACAAATCATTCAGGATCACACACACACACACACACACACATACACTCACACATGCATACAGGCACACACACTCGAGCAGGCACTCAGCTGATCACACACACACATGTTAAAATATATATACGACTATAGTATATATGTTTACAGACATATATTCTGCATGGTTTTATGTATATATTAGTATCGTCAATATGCTAAAATTTAAATATAGGCATTCATCTTATAGCGTATCTGTGTATATGTACTATATGTATACAGTATTTTATAAATACAGGCATCTCGTTGCGTAGTCCTAGGACGTGACATACTTTAAAAGCGCTTACTCGGATCTACCGTGAGTATGTTCTAAAAATAGTTATGGTAATTACAGCTTCGCACCGAACGTGGCTATCTGCTGAGCTCAGTGGCTATTGTCCAGGCGCAGTATCAGCGCATCGACGACGTTGTAGATCTCGTCGAAATGCGGTCGGGACTCGACGTCAGCGGCCCAGCACTTAAGCATCAGACGGTACATTTCGGGCGGCGTATTCTCCGGCGTGGGCATCCGATATCCTGAAAGCATATATACAGACACATATAATACATATAATAAATTGAGCACCTAGTAATATTGCCAGGTCAACTGCCGAGCACCCCTTCCGAAATACATTTATATTGATTTCCTAATGAGCCGTACCTGTATCGATGCGTTCTCTAGCACGCGAATTGCTCATTCCAGAGTAGGGAGTGTCGCCCTTGGAGAATATTTCCCACATAAGAATGCCGTAGGACCAAACGTCGCAGAGAGATGTGTATTTGCCAAAATTCAGAGCTTCGGGCGCGGTCCACTTAACTGGTATTTGCTTCATGCCATCGGAAACTGTTTGAATGGAAGATCATTTTTTTAGGCATTACGTTTTACTGAGAAAGAATGGGTATACACCGTAATACCTATGTACTCTTCTTCTTCGCGTGACATGCCAAAATCTGATATCTTTACGCTGTGCTCAAAGTCCACAAGACAATTCCGAGCTGCGAGATCGCGATGTATGCAGTTCTTGGATTCCAGATATCGCATGCCTGAAATGAAGGTTATCGTTACACCAAATCGTCATCATTAGCAATCAATCAGCAGTTGGCTTGGTCTGCCACTCACCTGCAGCGGCATCTCGACACATGCCCATCTGTTGCCGTGTGGTGAGACCATTTGAGTTTTTACGCAGATAGTTTAGCAAGGAGCCACCTGGAGGATCATATTTAAATTAGATTTTATGCAATTATGAAAGCAGAACTGGCAATTTCAGACAATCAAATATAAGCTAGAGAAAAACTATGGATGATACAGATTTCCTAGTGTTAGGCCTCTTGCACTTATGACAATAGTTCTTCTGATAACGTGATAGATCATTTCCAGATATTTTTAATTTCAAGTCTGTCCACAACGGACAGACGCACAGACAGCAAGGCAGATATTGAGAACTAATACAACGATACAGTCAGAGTGGTATTTCTATATATTCTAAGCAATGCCTAGGTAAAATCAGCATTTTATACACATATATATGAATATCAAATATTACTATTTTCTAGAACAAGTGCAAAGGAGAGAAGAGAGAGGAGTTCAGAGAGACGAACTCCGTTCAGTCATCAACTCCTTCCCTAACATAAATATGATGATTTTGAATGTCTGTCAGTTCGATTTGGATATATTATATATGTATATTTGCTTACCCGGCACAAGTTCCATGACTATCATAATAGGCTGCTTTTGCACGCAAATACCAATCAGCTTGACAATGTTTGGATGATCGTATTGCTTCAGGATGCGGCCCTCCTGCAAGAATTTGCGCTTTTGCTCGTCGGGCAGAGTCATGCGGCAGGTTTTAACGGCCACGTCCTGTTTCGTGGACTTGAGCTTGGCCTTGTAAACATCGCCAAAGTTACCCTGAAACATAAAAATTTCAATTAGTAAACACGGCGCACGAGTAGGCCAGTTTGCTTGTGTTACCCTGCCGATCTTTTCCAGGAGGACGACATCGTCGTTGCTGAGCTCCCAGCGCTCGCGGCACACGGGTCGGCGGAGGATCGCGCCTGACTTGACGGTCACCGGCAGCTCGGAGTGATACTGATGCATGATTAGCTCCTGTATGCTGGGGAAGGGCGGGCCCTCGAACCGGAAGTGTCCGTCTCCGGTCGTCTGCACTATGAAATGCTTATGTCCGTTCCAGCAGACGCTCAACACGATTTGGCTCTCTTCGTTGCGGATGGTCTCTCGCACGAGGAAATCGCCATCGTTGTTCAGCAACCGGACGACCTCTTCGCGGGGAAGGACGCCGTGGAACCACTCCTCCTCGTACAGTGGACGGTTCGTAGAGAGCGAGAGCTGTAAGCAGGATCAGTGTGGATAGTTAGTTAAACACCCCACTCAGCTCTATATATTTTTTTCAGATTAGTCGAACATGCAAAGCACAAATTAAATATTTAGCACGCCATTTCCATTGCCATTTTCGTTTCGCTTCGATTTCCACTCACTGCCCAAGCGGAAGTGTGTGGGTGCGAATACGTCTGACGAAAGTGAAATGGCCTTAAATGCCTTTAAGCATTACTCAAAATAAAATATAAATATACATACATATATATGCAGAGAACATAAATTATATTCAGTTTAGGTGGATGCAGCAAAAGCAAAAACGGTTATTACTACAATGATGAGGCGAATGCATTCAAGGTCTCCCGATTGACTCACAAATATTTTCGATTTCGGGCGCTTCCTGCGCACCGGCGGCACTGGACGACCGGCAAAGAGAATCGACTCAAAGATGCCACTGTCTGCGGCACCACTGCCGTTGACATTGCCACCGTTGCCATTGCCACTGCCATAGCCACTGCAGCTGTGGCTTTCGCCGGAAGCGGTGCTGCTCATAGTCTCAACTACTTGCGCAATACCCTTTATGCCTCGGAAAAACACGCGCGCGCACTCTATTTATAATATATTTGAGGAAAATTATTTCCAACTTTTCACTGGCCAAACAGACGCCAAACATTTCTACCTATCTGCCTGCCTGTGCCTGTGTCTGTAGCGCCATGCCCAATAGATAAAGTCTCTGGCGGCAGTAGACGTCTTCGCTGCGCGCCAGATCTGAGCGAACTGACTGAAATATTTGAATTGGATCCATGATCTTAGCTCCTCTCTCTCTCTCTCTCTCTCTCACTCTCTGTGTCGACAAGTAAATTTAGCATTCTATGCGAGGGCTGCATCTAGAGTTACAAGGGGCTGCAGTAACGTTCAGATCTCAACTAATTATAAATTTTCCTAAATGAGCCCAAGGAAGTTTTCTAGAGACGGACAAAAGATATATGAACTTTTATATGAGCAATATCTGTATTCTCTACAGATATATCCGCCCACGGATATATGGTATGATCAGAGTGCGAAATGAATTTTATTTTCGTTCATTTTGTCTGTTGGGTTACGCGTTCCGCATTGAAAGCAAAAAGTTGAACAGAAAAGTTGAACATGCAAAATGAGAGAACATGCAAACTGCGAGGAGTACGACTACGGGAATACGGCAGGCAGTGTGCAGTGATGTCCTCTTCTGGCAGTGCGAGTTTGGAATTGGTTTTAGATACTGGTGTGGATGCTGTGGACGGCTCGGCCTCGATCCTGCTGATCTCGATCGGGGCTCGCTGCTACTCACACTCGCTGCCAAGCTGGGCACACAGTAGCAGTGCTCCTTGATGCTGAGCACATCGTCGCTACTGCTGTCCTCGTTGGCGTCGTCCTCCTCGTCGTCCAGCTCGTCGGAGCTGTGTATCTCGAAGGGGTGGTCCTTCGGGCAGGACATTCGCATTGGCTTCGCTTTTGCCTTCTGCTTCTGTGGCATCGCTGGACAGCTGCAGAACTGCTCCAGCTCGGCCTGCTCCTGGGGATTTGTCTCGAACTCCTTGGCAAAGTCAAACACACTTTTGCTGGGGTGAATCCGACGCCGTTTGGTGCACTGCTTGCAGGGCTTGGATCGTCTCAGCTGGAAGCTGAGCAGCTTGGTACGGAATGTATTGCGGATGGCTTTTGATTTCTTTTGTATTTTTGGCACTTTGAATTTCAGTCTTGAGGTTTCCTTGGACGGCATCGTTGTCGATGTGGACGAGCTTGTCGTTGTTATTGTCGTCGTCTCGGAGCTGGTGATCATCGATGGCGGGCACGGATTGGCATTGTTGTTGTTATTGTTGTTGGGAACACTGTTGCTGTGGCTGTTGCTGTTCGTGTTGCTATGTTGAGTGTGAGATTCGCTGCTGTTGGAAAGCTGGCTCGGCTCGCTAGCAAGCTTAGTTGGATCCGGCTCCTCGCTGAGCGTCGCACTTTTACCCATGCGCGCCAAGGGGCTCTTGGAGAACTCCCTGATGTTGCTGATTATGTTACTAATGGACTTTTGGGTGAAGGACAGCGATCTCTTTTTCGATTGGCTGGCCTCCTTGGCGCACTGCAGCGAGGAGCGGCACTCGGAGCTCGAGCTGGAACTGCGCTTGGCCTGGCTGTCGGCATCTGGGTCCGTCTGGCGCTTTTGCACACTCGCATCCTCCGCGCTCTCGATGGCGTTCACGTCACTCGGGCTGATGGGCTGCAAGCTGCGCTTTAGCCGATCATCAAGGACGCGATTCAGTTCATCGATTCGGTCGAGATGTGCATCGATGGAGCTCTGGGGCACTGCTTGCGAGTCGTCTGATTCGACCCGATTGATCTCAATCTGAATCTGATGACACCTCACTTGTAAATCACTCTCACTCACAATGCTGTCCACATCCTCATTTTCATCCGCATCCGCATCCGCATCCGCATCTGCATTGGCATCCATGCTTGCGGGCTTGTTGACCAACTCCAGATCCGCATAGATGTGATTGTTGTTAGTATTAGTAAGGGCAGTGGCGGTTAGGGGCGAGGAGGCGGTCGCGGGCAAGGCCACCGGGGGCGGTAACGGCAACTGCAACTGCAACGGATCAACCGACTGGTCATCCTCGCCCAAACACAACATCGAACACTGCGTGCGTCGCAAACGAGGCAGCGCCGGCGGCTGAGCGCTGAGCACAATCTCCTCACCGAGATAGTGTACGCTGGCCGCCAGGCGCATTGGGTTAGTAACTGGCTCGTAACGTGCAGGACTACGCGTATCCGTAATTACCGACAGCGATCCCAGGCTCTGCGAGCGAGGCTGCATCTTCGAGAATCTGCCTGGACGCACTCTGGCCATGGGCGTAGTTGGCTGCGGCGTTGACTTGCGCTTGAAATGCCGACCACGCCCACGCAACAGCGTAAGGACGCCCCCGCGGCGCATCAGCTCATTCATAATACCCAGACCTGGAGAGCTAGTGGAGCTGGAGCGCTGTTGCAGCGACGTATTATCAATTAGAATGGGTTAAACAAATGGTTTGTGGATATTGTGTGTGTGTGTGTGTGTGTATGGATATGGGTCAGAAGGCGGCATCCAAGAGAATGAAAATAGTTGAATATATCATACGATTAGTCGATCATTGATGCTGACCCAAACCGCTACGCTTACAGCTAACCAACGCCCATGTTCATGTCGTGGCTGTGGCAAGCAATGGCACCTACCTGCTGCTCGTTGTTGAAGCCATGCTCGATGAAGTTCTGCTCCAGGGAGAGGTGATCATCGCAGCCGGAGGGCAGCTCCTCGCAGCCCACCTCGTTCAGGGCACACTTGATCATATCGACGAGCTTTTGCTTTTGCTTCTCTTGGCAGCGCAGTGCATTGAGGTCCTTCGATTGCCGACTACAATTGCCGAAAGGAGAGAATAGAGCTTACAATATCGTTCGACGTCAGATTCTTGTTATCTACGTACTTTTGACTGTCTTTGTTAGACTGGATGCCATTGGACGCACTGCTGCCATTGGATATGATGCTGCCGTTGGCTACCGGCGAGCCACCGTTCACATGCTCAATTATCTTCAGTTGTCTCTCCTGGCAGTCCTTGACGGCCGACTCCAGCTCCAACTGCCGCGTGCGCAGCCAGTCGACGGTCAGATTGTCCACGGTCAGGGTGCTCGCAGTCAGCTTGCCGGGTATGTCCTCGATGAGTGTTTCATCGAATTGAAACAGCAGCGGCGTCGTGGGCGAAGTTCTGCGAATAAGAAAAAGGACTCGATTAAGAAAATGTCCCGATACTTCATTTCAATTCCCCAATATTATATTACTAGAATATGCTGTGATATTAAGTAAGTTGTATACAATTTCCGTCTCCCCGTCCTTCCGTTCGTCTGTCCGCATAAATGGAATTCATTTTTCAGCAATATCGCTTAAAGTGCTTGAGCCTGACAAATGATATATCTATGGCCTGCATTATGCACAGTTTTAGAGTCACATAAGTCACATAAACTAATCGGAGTGCGGACTGAACTTACTTGTGTTTCTCTGTAAACTCCGAATACTCCTCTGTCGGATTAATGCCGCTTATCACAGTGTCGATGCGCTTCTGTATCTCCTTGAATTTGTCGGCTGTCAGATCGCCATGCTGCGCCGCTTCCAGGAGTATGTTGCGCCAGAGGAGTATGAAGCTCTCCTGCACGGACTGTTGGTGCTCCAGCAGACCTGGCAGCAGCACTGTGCGGAAGTCCTTCTCAACCTCGACGGCCTCGGTGATGGACAGCACGTATTCGTTGTGGGTTAGATGGAGTTTACGGCAGGCCTTCTGATATTTGTCCCGAACATCGTCCAATTTGCGGCCACTTCGACTCGGTGCTGCACGAAGGACGAATTGCTTAAATATGAACAATCTGTAAGGATGGGATATCAGGTGTCACTCACCTTTTATATAGTGCTCTTCAAAGCGCGTGCGTAGCGCCTTGTAGCCCTCCAAATGTTTTTGGTATTCGCTCTTCTTGCGCACAACCTCGTCTGTGAGCTGCAATGCATACAAAGGAACGAATCGACGGTTATGAGTGGGTTATGTATACGAGTGCTCGCAGTGCCATTGATCCACTTTCCCAAGAGCTTGGCCAATTACATCACAGCCTGGATAGTGATTGGCCCTTGCTTACGTGTTACCACACACGCATTGCACTCGCATGCGAAAGCTGGCCAAGCCAAGCCATACCCTACAGGGCACTTTCGCACATTTTCTCACGTTTGCATATTGTGGGTATTCTGCCTCGCTCTCTCTCGCTCTCTCTCGCTCTCTCTCTCTCTCTCTCTCTCCCGTTCTCTCAGTTGGAAATGCCAAGTGACTGGCCAAAAGGACAAATGACTCTCACATGCAGCTGAGCCAACATCCGTTAGCATTGTCAACAGAATCAACAAGTTTGCAGCTCAACTAATGGCCTCAAAGTGCAGTTAGGCTGCAGTTAGTCCAGCTGCAGCCGGCAACATACTGCGGCAACTAAGTTGCTGAGTCACTTTCATGCTGCGCCGTAAACAAACAGCCAGCAACATTGTAGGCTGGCAAGAACACCTGAGCTCGGTCATTATACTATCCTCTATAGCCAGGGTATGCTGTATGGCTAGGCAATCGCTAGATACTCCGTTGGTTCCACCGACAGCAGGGTATTCGCTAGCCTAATATCTTTACCTAGTGGAGCTTATGCAACATCGTGGACTTTGGCACTGACTGCAGAAAAGAGCAAATTGAAGAGTCATTTTCAACTCTTCAAATGACTTTCATTGTGCCCATACACAGTCGCACACGCGCTCGCTTCAAACTGAACAAAAAATCGCATTGATTAGCAATTAAATTCCCATTCGATTATGCTATCTACTGTAAACACTACTCGGGCTGGTAAAAATAATCTCATTAAAACACAAATGTTTTTGACCTACTAATAAACATACGTAGATATATGAACATATATATACTATATCTTTATCTATATTTGTGAATTATCTCGAGCTCGCAAGTATATAACATCTTATCAGTGCTCTTGGCGGAAGCAGATGACTTGGAAATGTTCAGAGCTCAGTACGAAATTTCTGCTAAAAGCATTCTTACCAAAGCTGGAATATAAAAAATATAAACATGGGAGGGTTTTTCTTTTAAGTTCCATAAATGGGTTAGAAAGTTGATCTTAGTCTTGGCTCGTGTGAAATTATTGAATAACAAACAAAATAAGCTTGAGCTGCGTATGGCATATCAATTTCAATTTCAATTTCAAGTCTTTAGCTTTTCCAGCTTCTGAGGTCAGATGGACGGACAGACAAACAAATGAACATGGCTAGAGCGACTCAGCTCAAAGTCCTGGCCAAGTATATATACATATATTTTATGGGTTCTGATATGCCTTCTTCTGCCTGTTACACACATTTTCACAAAAGCATTATACCCTGATTCAATGCATAAAATCCAAAGTTGTCTGATAACTCATTTGCTATGGTGTGGTGCAGTTTGAAGAGGCTGTGCCTATATAAGAGAATATACTGCAAATGGAATATCTCGGTATCATAGAGTCTTATGCGACTACGAATATCGATTGTTATCTAAGGAAACTTGGAATCAAAAGTATATACTGATAAACATTATGTGTATTTTAAGCTGAGTAGACTTAGTATCGAATGGACAGGGGAACACTCCAAGATTAGTTCAGCTGTTCAAAAATATATATACTTTTCCGAGAACGAAGTATTTCTATTTACCCACATTCAATGACAAGATATAGAACTATGTATTCGTATCAGTTACTTTCGGGTTTTCAGTTCTTTACATTTGGTCAAATGTAATTTGGTGTCGAGTTCCCTTGCACACAGTCTGTTCAAATAAGTTTGTTCGAGTATCGTTTAGCTGGTTTTCCCAGTGCTAATGGATTCCAAGAGGAGCATATTGTATTTTTTTCGGATTGGCAAAGTTCTGACCTCAAGTAGTTGGCAAGTGGTTAATCAACTTTCAATGAGCGACGTCGATAATTCCTGCAGCTGTTGGCTGCTAATTTGCCTAAAAACTTGTTGCTCGGAAAGAAACTCAACACAGTCAGTGCGAGACATACAAATTTATATATATATGTATATATGTATATGTATAGCAGTAGCGTGAAACGTGGAACAAACGGCAACAGTACAAACAAAAAGTAGACAAAAACACAACTCGAAAGTGGGTCACGCGGCGCGTATTTCTTATTTCTGACCACGCTGAGCAGTCAATAGATAGATAGATATACGGGCTGTGTGTGCTCGGCCGCGCCCCCAACCCGCCGCACCCTGTCATGATTCGCCTCGCACATTGTTTACAAATGATTGCCAATTTTCCTGCGTCTTCGCTGCGAGTTCAGGTTGAGAAAAGTCGCCGTTGGGCAGTTGCGCCGCCACCTGCGCAACTTTCTTTGCTTTTCCCACAACATTGCGGCGATCGTGTTCGCATAATTGGCCAACAGCTGATGCCTGCTCCCAGTTCCCAGTTCTCAGCTCGCAGCTCGCAGCTCGGAGCTCGGAGCTCACAGCGTGAAGCTGCCAGCTCCCAATTTCAGTCTATTTTCTGCACGGGTATTCTTAGCTGGGGCGACGCACGGCGTAAATATTTTGATTCCGCGAACATATGCAAATGCGGCGATGACCTAATGGAATCTGTGACAAGTTGTGCCAACTGCCACGTTTTGCATTAATCAGCTCGATTCGGGTTCGCGGTTCCCCATGCTGCTCTCTATTGCCAATTGGCAAAGATGGGCATTATCAGATGAATGCAATGGGAGACAAAAGTTGCTCAGATTCCTGATCAATCCTAATCATTATGAATAATTTATCAAGAGTTGGAGAACAAGTAAGGATAGTTTACTATCTGAAACCCTATCACCAGAGCATCTTACATCTTACTGAGCAATCTGTTGCAATCAGCTTAAAAATGAATAACTTTCGAAGTTGGGTAGAGGGTATCTTCTAGCGCGTCATTCGCGTTGTATTTTTCTGTTTTCTTTTCGACGAAAGCAAAATATGAAAGCATTTGCAAAAGCTGCTGCTGTTTATATCGCAAATGAAATGGCAAATAATAATGAACTCATTGATGAAATTTGCTCACCTAAAAGCAACCTTACATCTTTAGTTTGAATTTGAATGACATATAATACAGCTTGGCTTGCTACTATAATTTCATGTCTGCCATTTATAGTCATGTTTTGTTCTATTAAGATTCAATTTCCGCTAAATGTGTACAACAGCACAATGAAAATATCTAGACACTCAAAAAAGATAAATATAATTTTAAAAAAAATTTCTTATTGAAGACATTATAAATTGCATAAATATAATATTTATTATTATATATTTATATTTTATTTAATATCGAATAAAATTCAATTTAATATTCTATATTTCGTAATTTTAAGGTTTTCATCATTTTTAATAAGAAATAAAAAATAAAATAAAATGTATGTTATATATATTATTATTTATGTTATATTTTTTATTATTTTAATGTCTTTAATACCCCAAAACAACTTTAAGCATAGCTCAGCTTATAGCAATAAATATGTACATATACATATGTACATATATACATTTTATAGTATCTATATTTGCCTATTTGTTTGTACAGAAGACAGTTCTTAGGCATTCGTATTCTTAATTAGTTTTAAATATTGTGATCTGAGTTGACTTTAAACTTAACTAAGCGTAATTTTCTTTAGTTTTACAGATAGATTACTTTTGTTTGTGAACACGCATTTGGGTGAAGTTGGAAAGGCAGAGATAATGGGTGGCAAAAATCGCTTATTGGTCTATTAACATAGCCGAAGGAGCCCCAACAACCAACAGCAATAGTCGATGATAGGGGAGGCACTCAAAAAACAACTCAATCAAGCGAAATTCAATTCATGGCGACGCTTTCAAAGAAATTGCTTTTAATAAAAATAAATTTGTCAAAATGTATTGCGGAGTCGTGACGCAATAAAAGCCAACCAAGTGTCAACAACAACAGCAACAACAACAGCAACAACAACAGCAACAACAACAGCAACAACAACAGCAACAACTGACTTAAATCTGAGCCACACTTGTGGGGATGGCAGCGGCGAAGCTGATTTTTGTGTGTTTCGGCATTTTTTTGTATTTTCATTTTATTTTATGACATGAGGAGCGCGTGAGACTTTTTCTTTGGCCAACAATTTGAATAAGAAATGGTGGAGCAGCTGTGACAACAACAACAACAATGACAGCAACAATACGATTTTCCTTTTCTTTTGTTGTGTCTGCAGCCGACGAGGTCTATAATTCCAGTCTTTGGGAAATCAATGCAACGGCTGATGGTGAGGCATTTTCAATAGCTAAGCGCCAGGCGGTTCGATTCAGTCGAGTCGATTGTGGTCGATTGCATAACCCCGTTGACAGCAACAACAATAACAATCATAATGATAATGACTGGCTTTTACAAAATATTAAGGCGTTGAAAAGTATGGCCATTTAGCTAGCAATTGCAAATTATGCAAATTTTTCAGACATTCGGAGTCACACACACACACGCATACTAACTCGTCGAACTGGACGGTTCGTTGTGGTTGGTGTCTCGGCTAAGCGCTGGTCAATGAACTCTCGCGTCACTTCGCTCGGTCACCAGCTCGATACAATGGACACGCTAATATTTTATGGCCAATTCGTTAGTATCTAACTGTGCCCAGAGTGTGCCACTATATTGAAGCCATACTCAATGGCCTTTCAGAGTCTGCATCGTCTCTATTGTTCCTATTCCGAATCATTCAACTACGCTTGGAGCCTAGAGTTTCTTTCGTCCAGTTGAAGTACTTTCGATGTGCCACGCTCACTCATTGAGATGGTTTTTTCTCTTTCTATTTTCTACATTTGCATATTATTTCATGCGATATTTGCGCTAATTTGCATGCGTGCCAAGTGAAAAGAGAGTGTTGGAGAATAATTATAAATTTTGGCACAAGTTTGTCAATATGAGAGACAGGCAATACTTTCTATTTCCGTTGAATGTCAAAAGCGGACAAAAGAATAGAATGACAGTTGAGCAATATTATCCATTCAAGTGAAAGTTGAAGCAGCTCGCGGCGAGCAGAAGCCATCGAAAGAGTTTGCTGCTTGAATCTTTCGTTTTTCGACTCGGCAGAAAAAGTCTTAATTCGCAGCAACTGCTCAACTGGTGGTGGTTGAACCACTTTTACATATTAAAAGATACGCATGGCCGTTGGCATCTCGTTTCACTCCTACCAATAATGACACTGGCCAACACAGTTTGATTCAAATTAATGACCAAGAATCAGAATCCAGTTGAATCTACATCTGACTTCACCATAAAACTTCGTTTTGTGCAACAAGTCAACAATTTACAAAAGCTAGGTCTGAACTAGAAAAGACCCATCTCCATTTTCGAGGTATTCTAAATAGTGATGGGAGTTTTCGAATTCAGATTCAATAAACCTTTTGGAAATGTATATTCCTGTGCTTGATTGCCAAATCTGGCTGATCTCTGTAGCTCGTCAACTGCACAAAGTATTTAGGACTCAAAGCCTCTCACAAACAAGGCAAAGGAATATTCTCAGAGTTTCATAATTTCGTTTTGAAAATTATAATTTTTATTCTAGTAATACTATTTATATACAAATAGTCTGTTTGCTATTTGCAGTTTGCTTTCAAAAGGTGATAGAACAGCTAAGTTCTACTTATTTCCAGGTACATGGGCTGTGGAGGGCGAGTCAAGTTATTAAAACTAATATTGGGCAGCTTGAGAAGTTGGCTGCCTGATGGCTGTTGGCCGTTTGTTAATTTATTTTTAGTGCGCCTCGAAAACATGATGGAGAGTTGCGCGCGGCTGCCGCAAGAAATTAAGTTGCCGTCGCAATCGCAGCAGAGGGCAAAGCTAAGTGGCAGGTACACCGAGACGCCGACTGAAGTCCCTGTTGCAAGTCAACTCACAGCCGGGCCATAAAGTATTTTTCGCTGCTTTTTCGATGCGCATGCAGCTAACGAGACGAGACCGAGAACTGGCCCTGGCCCAGGCGCAGGTCTGGGCCCAGATTTCAAAGCCATTGCCCATTGCTTTGGGCATTCGCTTGGCTCTTGTTTGGTTCTTTATTGTTTTCAGCGCACGCTATCCTTTTGGCTCCCTCTCTCTCTCTCTCTCTCTCTCTCTCTATCTCTCTCTTTCTCTGTTGCTTGCTTCTCTGCCTCTGTTTTTGTTCGCTCTGTTCGTGTCGAGTCTTGTGCCCATATGTATATTTGTGAGTATGCATGTTGCAGACTTGTTTCATAACTGGTCCACGATTCTCGGAATTGGAGGAACAAAGGCTGGGGCTGATTTTGATTTTGACCGACAAACGTTGCCAGAGCTTGTTGTTGTTGTTGTTGTTGCTGTAGTCTCCAGCCATAACCATAGCCGTAGCCATAGCCATAGCGATAGCTGTTCCCGTTGCCGCTGCCGCTGCCGATGCCGTTGACTACTCCTGTTGATGCTGCCAGCTATTTGCTCAGTTCGAGTTTACCTCAGCTCCAGCTTCGAGCCCTAGCGCGGCCATCAACAGGCGACAGCGGTGGCACAAAACCGAAAAGGTAAAATGTACTTGAAATTGACTGAAAAGATATGCCGCACATGCGCGTAGATTATTATGAGATAAAGCCAAGCGTACCAAGCGGCCAACTTGTTGTTGTTGTTTTTGTTGTTTCTTGTTTATTGTTGTTGTGTCATGTTTGCCGTCGTCGTTGTTGTTGTTGCTCTTGCTGTGGCTGTTGCTGTGTATGTAGGCACGAATGTTCGTTTGTACTAGGTACGTTACTCTGCGTCTAGAGTTGGGTGCTTGTCGTGTTTTCTCTCGTGACATGAACACGCACGGCTCCACACGAAGCAGAGCTAAGAAGAAGAAGGAGAAGGAGAACCCACACTTAAAGTGCGTGACTGCATCTTAACAGTTTGAGACAGAATATTACAAAATATAGATTGGATTGAAGTCACCAGAACAACCCGATATAGATCACATAATTGATTAGGTTTTAAGTGTGAACTCTACCGGGGATTTATGTAGAAAATGTTAACTGAAATCGAAAATAGCTTAAAGCCAATCCTCGATAATTGCTAGAGCTTCTGTTTGCTCGACTTTTATAGCATTTCTGCCGAAGTAAATATTTGCAGTTATCGTAAAGTGAAATTGAAATTTATTTGCATTTTTAGCACACTTTTATGGAGTCATCGGCCAAGGTATTTAGGACATTCAAGTCGTGCTTATGGTGGGATCTTTACGCCTGTATAGTACAGCTTGCCCACTCTCCCATCTCTAGTGTGGACTTTGGGTCAGTGCTGCCAATTTGACTACTTTCCCACTAGGTCTAACGTTATACCAATAGAGAACGCAAGACACATTATGAAATAGTGGCTGGCGGGCATATTGAATCAGAAAATGGTTTGTATTGCTTAATCTTACATTTTTATAATCTAATCGCCAGCTTCACGCAGTCGACAGATAGCTTTCGCATTATAATCGGTGTATTTCACAAAAGCCTTAAGTAAGTAAAGCGCGAGAGAGGCCAGGATGCGACATCTCAAATTCTCTTAACACTCTCAGTTCTCTTCAACTTTTAAGTAAATTCTCAAATTACTTAATCGTTCACAATACATGTTTCATATTGTAAAAGTTATAATTGAATAATTTTGAAGTCTCTATAATAGGGTTTAACGTTTAAAATCTTGAAATTTAGGTGACACACTTGGGGGTTTTTGGGCAAAGTCAGAAATTACCTAGACAGGCGACAGGCCATATAAATAAATATCATCATGTCATCACTCTATTGCTTTAACTCATTTATTTTATTTTATTTATTTTATTTTATTAATATATTTTCTTCTTCAAATAGTTGAACTGGCTGCTTCAGCAATTAATTTGGAAATTGGCAAATCGGGAGTCAATTGAAAATGTTCATCTCTGTACTAGAGTAAGAAGTCTGTAGAAATCGCCGGGCAACGTTGAATACTAAGTGATGAGTTGGATTATTTTTTATAATTTAATTATCTCTATCTCCATCTCCCATATATGCACATTAGTAAATTTGTTCAGTAATAAATTAACAGAAATTTGCATAAAATATATTTTTAGATGCGGTCTTAGTCCTGTTCAAGGAAAGGAGATAAATCAAACCATATAAGTATGTATTATAGACCGAATAAAAACCAGCCAGCGATAATATGTTCACATCTCTGCATACATTTCCATTAGTTATTTCTTATGCCCTAATCTATTAATGTTATAAAAGTAAAAACAATCTGAATCTTTCTGTATATGCATTAATATGCTTACGCATGTATATTCCGGCCCTGGGTATAGTATATTATGGGAACTTATCTGAACAGGCTTATCAATTAATAATCTTAGTTTAATCCCATCAAAGTTCTTGGAACCGACTTTGCGAAATTAGTTAGCAAATTCTATTTCGCACGACTGCTCGAAGACCTTACCACCACGAGACGTGAGACTTACTACCATTTTTCAGGGGAAGGAGCCGAATTTTGTGAAATGTGTCTGTCGAGCGGCGTTTGGCGGAGACAAAACCATTCACACCAGATACAAATCGCGGCGACGGCGGAGTTGTTGTTTGGCTGCTACAAAGTATTCTACATGGTCTGTCACTTATTTTAATTGTTTATTGTTAATGGCCCCGTGGCTGCTGCTGCTGCTGCTGCTGCTGTCGCTGTTGTCTTTTCGCTGGCTGTTGCTCTCGTTATTGTTATTGTTGCTGTTGCTGCTTTTGGCATCTCTCGTACCAGTCTGCGCGAGGGCGATCAACTTAGCCCCAGGTTCTCAGATTCTGATTACTTTTTGCGACAATTTAAGTATTTTAAATGTGCTCAAATATATATAAATAAATATATATATATGTGTGTATATATATGTATGTATAAGGTGAGGCCTAACGTGCATGTAAGTATCGCGAAGAACCTTTCGAAGGCAATGCGCACGAACAGGTTTTATCAGTCATGCAGCGAGGCAGTTAATATCTTTGCATTTGACGTCATCATATTGTCCGCATAGAGAGTATCTTGTATCTGGTTGTTATTGGCTGAGAGCAGAGAGCGGAGAGCAGCTTGCGCAAAATCTTTCATTGTAAAACAACAGCTCCAGTTCGCGACGCAATTGCACAGATATGGCAAACTGAATTCAAATGATTGCCAATCAGATTGTCAATACGGAAAACGAAAGCCGACACTGCTCTCGGCGTATTGTGTCGCAGTGCTGTCTGTGCGAGCGCCGATTTCTGTAGTTTAGTTCATTTAGATGGCAATTAGGAGATACACAGCAGTAGGCGTCTCGAATTGGCCACTTAGCCAATTAGCCAGATTAGCGACAATGGAAAATGCACATACCTGAATATGCCAGTGCCATTATGGATGCTAAGTTGGTGGATAAGTGCACAAATTAATGATATGTCGTCTTGAGACAGAGTCGACGGCGACAGAGCTGAGAGCTAAGAGTGAGTGAGGGAGGGAGGCAGGGAGGCAGGGAGGAAGTCGCGCTACTTTCACGCTCGAAAGTTTTGCGCGACTTTAAGAATTTCTCTTTTGCAATAATTGACTGCAAATCACTTCAATTAAGCAGTTGCGAGTGCAAGACAACCGCAATCGTACAACAAGACGAGAAATTAAGCCCCTCTAAGCGAGAACCAGAAACAGAAACCGAAACACGAAGACGTTCAGGTTTTTCGGATTGCTCCACTTTCTGAACCGCACTGCCGACCGCCGACCGCCGACTGCCGACTGCCGACACGGATATGGATTTGGATCTGTGCTACACAAAAATCCGCCAGCGAAACAAGTTCAGCTGACAATCAGCTTCACTTTGATGCATTGCGCTCGGCTTACCCATATTTGGCACATGGAAAATCCCCTCCAAAAAAATCCAGTCAACAAAAAAGCCAAACCAAAACAAAACAAGTTCGGCTGCCAGTCAAGAGTGATCGGCTATAGATACCCTTATCAGCCACAAAAAGTCCTTTCAACTAACTCTAAATTCAATCTCTGGCACTTCATATTTCCCAGTTTCGATTGACCTCTTTGTGTTTGGGTCGTACAAAGTGCAGTCGAACGAGTCAATTTCGTGCCGCTGACTGCTGCAAAACTGAAAACTAAAAACGAAAAAGTCAAGACTGACCATTGATGCTTTTTTGTTGGCCATTGACACAACGAGCTTATTGTCTCTGGCCCATAAATAATCACAGTTATGTGTGTGTGTGTGTGGCTCCTAAACTGCGAATTGCTCGACTCTCATTGTGCTTAGCCTCTTCGCTACTCGTTTCTCGTTTCTCGTTTCTAGTGGCACTTTGTCACTTTTCGCCTGGCCCCAAAGCTCATGCGAACTCCGATTCTCTTACTCGCAATTGCCTTGACCAAACTAAATTACGTGTTCGCGCGAGTATGTGTGTGTCTGTGTGTGTGTGTGTGTGTATGTGTCTCTCCATCGTACAATGTTGTCAAAGTTCAATGCCATATGATTTGCTAGTTTGGTGTTGTGTTTGCCTCAGTATTCTGTCGAAATACATGTAAACAACAATATAAATAATAATACAAGATGTGACAAAAACCAAATTGCATAAAAAGCAAATAAGTAAACCACGACTGTGAGATACTCTGTTACTGACCATATCAGAAAGTGTATTTGAGATAATATTTGTAATAATTCATAATTAGAATTGAACCTTAAAGCTCTGTCAATTAGTTTTTTACACTTGGAAATCCAATTTGGTATCCAAATCTCTATTTTCAGCCAATTATGATTATTTATTCAGATATTTTCTTCAGAATTTCTTAAGAATAAACAATACAAATCAATTGATAAGTATACATTTTATATTATATTGTGTGGGCGATTGCATAAAGCATATCTTTTCTAGAGCTGACTAGATCTAGCCATGTCTAATCTAGAAATTTAATACAGAAATTTAAAACGTATATTCTTGAAAATATAGATGGATATTTGGAATTAGTTAAGCATGAAAAGCCATAGGGAAAATCGAGACTTAAGATCTTTGATTTGGATTTATATTTGAATTCAGTTCAAAGAGAAACTACTATAAAATTCAAAAGAGCCGAATTTAATACTAATTTGCTATAGTAGGAGCACTCGTGACTCTTATTTATACTATGCTGAATTAAGTCACTTAAGTCTGCTCTTTTTTACTTCTCTGTCTTAACAATTATTATTTATTATATAATTTTTTACTGCTTTTATTTTAAATCACATCAAAGTGATATTGAATTATGTCACATATTTGCATGAAACAACAAGCACTACAATTCAAATGTTTTAAATGTGTGAAAATATATAAATCAAAAGATTATCATATATATTATATACTATATACTATCTGTAGATTGTTGTATATATACATATACTATATACATACATACATGTATACACAAGCATTTAGTGACTCATTTTCCATTGATATAAATAATAATTTTTCAATGAATTTCAGTTTGTTTATTAGCAAATACATATGTACATAGCAGACGCATACATGTATGCATTAATTAACACAATGTGGACTTTTAAGACAAACATACATATACAAACATACATCTATCTATACATATACATGTGCACATATGTAGACACATGTTTGTGGCTGTCATCACATGCATAATTGACCTCAGAACTCAATTTACAAAACTAGTGTAAAGATCAGAGCACCATTCGGATCTCTTAACAACGTCTTGCCTTATTATCAGATAAATAATCTGCAGTAGTTAACTGGACTGCAATTTTCCTCTGATTTGCTTTGCTGCATTTTCGCTAGATTTTCTTTCCCTTCCCAGCTTAGCTCAACGCTTCGCTTAGCTGCATTTTAAGCTTTGCAAACAAATGAACGACAAATGACAAGCAACATCGTCACATTTGAAATCGTATAGGAAATCGATTGATTTACATAGTTTTCACTGACGTGTCCGATGGTAGAGCTGCTATATAGTGATGTCAGGGTCGCGTGTGCCAATAACATGACGACCCTTCGCTTCACTTTTGTGGTTTCCGTCAACTGCAATGGAAAATGAACCAGCGAACAGCCAGTGGAATTTGGTTCTCGATCTGTGAATGCATTTCCAATAGGCAACATGCGAGCTGCTTATGTTGTCTCTACAGATATAGAGTATATAGATATATACTATATATAGTATATGTGTATAGTATAGAATAATTGCTCTTCTTTGTTCATCTACATGCTGCACCACGTCACTTTTATTTTAAATGCCAAATATTTGGCGTCAGGAGAGAGCTCTCTTGGCTGTAAGTGGCGAGATAGCATCTCTGATTGTATTCTCTCAGTGTATACGTTTTCAATGAGTCCTTAACTCTAATATTAAGGTATTTCCTAGTCCACTAAAGATTGCTGACTAAAAGTGAAATGGCCAACGATCTGCATAATTCTACATTTATAGTTCGGGAACTCAGCAAACAATTTGGGGCTCATTTAATTTTGGCGTTTGCTGCATTGGCAACTGTCGCCCGAACAGCTGCAATTGTCCCGCATGAGATTTGTTTCTAGTCTGCGAATCTGTTATTTGTTTATACGAAAAGCTAACAATGCGCGCAGCGTGTTTTCTCAAGTGCAGATGAAGCAGGTATAAACAAACAAAATGAGCTAAAATTACAATAGATTGCAGCAAACGCACTTGCGATACGCAGACTAAATACAAAATGAACTCAAGTAATATATAAGAGAGGAAAACTCTATATATATCATATATGTTCGGTTATAGATATAGTCAAATAGAAATAGAATTTCAACAAAATGGCACAAAAAATCATATATCTTGTTACTAGCTAATCTTAATTATATGCTAATAACATTCACTGTCAGATGCAAAATGAAGATTCTATACATAGCTCTTGTTTATACATGTGTGTATACGTTCATATATATTATAATACTATTTATGCGGGAAAGATAGTTCGTTTTATCAAATGCTCACTGTAGTTAGACACACTTTTCTAGCAGCATTTAAGATTCAATTGTATATTTTTTCGTTTCTTTGGCTTCCTTCCAAATTAGCCAACAGAATTTACGTAGAAACCGTCGGTCTTTCCCTGGGAACCCCTTTCGTTCTCTCTTGTCTCTGTGCCTCGTTGTGACTATCTGTTGGATTTTCAATTTTTCGCTGCCTTTCGAATGTTTGCAGTCAACAAATAATGTTGTTTTTTTTATCTACTGCGCTTCTTTCCGCTTTACTTAAAGCGTTTCAGAATTTGCGTAGCCAACGCTGCGTATGAACAATGAATGTATGCGAAATACGACGAGGCACTCGTCGCGTCGCCCGCATCGGAAAAATTCAGAAAAAACTCTAGTGGGGAGGTGGTGAGCGAAGTTGGTTTTGCGATGAAAGCAAAGGCTCCCCGACGCAATTCGTCGCGAATTACCAACAATAATGCGCCTAGTTAATGGTCGCTGACGATGCCGATGCCTGGCAGACATCCCAATTCGGATGGCGCCCGCTCCCCGCCCTGAAGTTTATTTGATAGTGGACGCCCGGAGCTGTGTGCTGGAATGGTGTCTTCACATTTAAATTAATTAAAATGGATGCCATAGGTGGCGGCTGTTGAGTTATGGCCTCCATTAGTTAAATCGAAAAAGCTTGCGATTTAAGGCAGCGTAAATGTCCCCTAAGCGCATTTTCCCAATTTCGCATTGCCCAAATGGAAATGCCATTTTTTTCGCAAACTGGACTCCATGGCTCCGGGTACACCACACGGCTGGGGTCTGTGTGCTGCAAACATGTAGCAAAGGGCTACACAAAATTGTTGGCACTTGCCTGCATTTCGGTCTCAACAAATTGCCCACAGTCGAAGCAACCACAGGAGCGGATGTTGCTGCCGCCGCTGCTGTTGCTGCTGCTGTTACTACAGCAATTGTTGTTGCTGCAGCCTTTGCCAGCCGGCGTTCAAATTTTTGGCATTATTAGAATTTGCTCGAGTGTGGCTGGAGTGACTAGTGACGAGTGTGGGCAGAGGGCACGGCACGGCTCGGTGTGGCATGGTCAATGGTTTGTCTGCCCCACAATGTCTGCATGTCAAATCAGCTCCGGGCGCAGTTCCCTATTCACTTCTGTTATTCCTATGATGCGCGCTGCCCGTTGGCCTCACTCTCGTACCTTGACTGCACAGCAACCCCAATGGCCCTTCATGAGGCTTATGGATCTCAGCACTTTCTCGCTACATTTTTCATTTTTCATTTTTCACGTTTGTCTAATACTTTTTTTTTGCATTGCCTGTCAAATGTAACTCAATTTAAGAGCAGGCAGCATAAAGGATTTTAAAATAGAAGTACTGGTAAGTGGCGTGCTGCTAAAAGCTGGCCATTAAATATATAGATACTTTTTCGATTAGCTGTATCTGATATATAACAGTTGCAAATAACTCTCAGCTGATTAAGAAACATCAATTTCATTTGCTATGTATATATATTTAAGATAAAGCTTCAGATAGACTATTGCGTGCTTAAGGGAAATCTTATTTTTACCAATGCTGAATGGAAATTTAAGCTCAGTTTATATATGAGTTCTTTTTATTCAAATTTAATGTAATAAATAATAGACAATAAAAAATATGGTGTAATTCTGAATACTACATAAAACCGACCATTCTTAGAATATTCATAAAATGTAACTTAAGTTTATACATGTCTTTTATACATAAGTTCAATCGGGTATACTTTTTCGCTGTGGGATGACTGACCGACCTCCTTGAGCTTACATAACTTTACTCAGGATCAAACCCCAAGTTGATCGAACCCTATCCTTTCATCCGTCTGTACCTCTGTTCTATCATTTCCATAAAACCGACTCTTCAACAAGAAGAATGTCGTAGGTTAGAGCTGGTTATATATATGTATATGGATGACATACATTATTGCTGTTAATGTTTTTGTCAAATAATTCCAATATCCCTGTATAACAGGTAATTTGGAGTTTTTGTTTGTGTTTGTCTGTTTCGATTGATGATTCCATTTTGCAGCTTCAGTTTAAGAGGAAAACGTTGGGCAACATGGGAAATCTCACTGCGCTCGGCAGCCGGATGACGGAAGTAATTACCATCATCCAACTGGTAAACTCGTTGTCATCGTTGGATTTTCCCAAAAAAAAAAACACGCACTGCGCACCGTCGCCTCGCCTCTGCTCGCACACTATAGAAAATTGCAGTTGCAATGGCAAATGCGTCGCTAACATTGACTTAGACGCCGGACTTTGGCGATAAGGTTTGCCTTTGGCTGCGCAGACAAGCGACAAGCGACAAAGCCAAAACGAAAGTTGCCCAACTGCAGACTTGGCAATTGATGGCGGAACTTGAAAACTGGCTAACGGTAGCAGGGCCGAGACTGAGGAGGATGGCGATGGCGATGGCGATGACGATGACGATGCCAATCCATGCCATTATATTGCAATTATGCGAACAACCCCCACGGAAGTGTCCTTCGCAACTCTTGGATATTTCCACCCTTGGCGTCGTTAGGACGGTGCGCTGCATGGCGTCACTCGTGGCGTTCATTTCGTTCACAAGTTTCGCTTTTGGGCAATAATTTATTTGGCTGGCTATCTGAGTTGTTGTTGTTTTTTTTTACTGTTTTCTTGGCGCACGCGACTCAATGCACGACGCTTAGCTAACAACAACCACAACAACAGCTGAAACATAGCCACATGTTTGTTGTCAACAAATATCAGCTCCAATTTTTATGCTGCGTGCCACTAGACGCTAGTTGGCAGCTGCAGCCGCTATATAAGAGATAAAATCACTGGCCTCACTTGCATGCAGCTCATGGCTGAAAAAACACACACACACACAGATACAAAAGTATCTCAGAGTTGGGTGTGCTCCACAGCAACAGCAACAACTGGAGCTGGAGCTAGAGCCAGAGCGTGTGCCTTGTCTTTAGCGACCCGTTGTTATTGCGAGTTATGCAGCTTTTGTCGCAATGTCAAGCAACTTGCTTTGCTACCTCTAGACGAAGTCAACAAATACTTGAAGCCTATTGAAATACCTAGGCGAATCAATATTAACTCAAATTTTCATGCTTCAATAAAATATAACACAAAAGTGCTCGATCGACTCTCAGCATTGTTCAATCTGTTGTCTAATCAATAGAATAAATATATTCCCCAAGCTATTTCTTAAGCTCAAGTAAAGAGAATAGTATGGGGGATGGGTTCAAATTTGCGAATCAGCAATTGGAATTTAAACTGCTTGATTTCCCCAGTTTCTATTTACATAGATTCACTGATAGCATTTACTCTTGATCTCGCACCACATTCACATTCACCGAGCACAAGTCAAGTGTGGTATTTATCGGAAGACCATCGAATGTAGAGGTCAGCTCGGCTCACTTAAGCTTGTCACATCAACAGTCATTCGTTGCGAAGTCATTCGCCTTTGCTTGTGTGGAGTGTGGAGGTGGAGCTGTCTGCGTGGCCACGAAACTTTGGCAACATTTGCATGCTTCGACCGTCTCGATTTGTGTAAGGCAAAACTTTGACATATATGTACATATAAGGATTCTCGATATTGCTCTATTTCCGAATATTACTCTTGATATACATTTGTATTTTGAGGCAGCTGCTCCACTGGGCTTGTGGCGATACACCCTTAAAATAGAAAATATATATACATTTTGTTGTGACTTGTTTGCCAGCCATATCTTATCGGCTAATCTGGCATACCAAAGGCGCACTGAATTGCCAGTTGCTGTTTACGATGCTGGCTGGGGCACAGCTTGGTGCATGTGTTCTGTGTGTGCAAAGATACTTCAATTGAACCTATTGTAATTAATACAAGTGCGCACTGGCTCAGACATTTGCCAGGGGAGGTGGTTTTCCCTCCTTCTCTCTCTCTCTCCCTCTCTCTCTCTCTCTCTCTCTCTCTCTCTCTCTCTCTCTCTCTCTCGTTCTCTCTCAGTCCCCCTCTAGACTGTTGTGGGTCTCGAGAACTGTGCGCCCGAAGTGGCTTTTCTGCGGTCTATCAATATAAAAATGCGAAGCCCCAGCAAAGACCGGTGGAAACCCACCCGGAAGTGGAATTCCATACGCAGTCGAGGCTGCTCTAATGCGTTTCGGTTTCCATCTGGCTCAGTTTGTTTGCTCTTCTTCGAATGCGGGAGCGAGTGCAACAACGGCGCCTGTATTTGACAACCCAAAAGATACAAGATACATTCGAGCAATTCCATATCCATTAGCTAAACGTAGGGGCGGGCGGGCGGCTCTCTTGGCGCCCTTAAGTGTAGTCAATTAATAACCCAGTCAGCGGCAGTCGGCAGTTGGTCCGATGCTTTGTCAAGCATTTGTCACTGCATTCTGACAACTAATGGACTCAATGGTTAACATTCTTTAGCTACAGTAGTTATTTTTAATAGGTAATTCAGTTCGACTAGCTTCGCGGTTTTCTATAGATTATTCATTTAACTATTTGCCTATGTCCGCGCACACATCAAATGGATCGTAATAATGTGAACTTTGTAATCGGAACAGAGTTATTCTTAGTACATTACGTGGACTTATTTAGCGATAATTTCCGATTGCAAAAACTAATTACTATACTTAATATATTTGCCCATAAAATATACATATATACATATAGTTTATATACTCTTTATCAGGATCGCAGTCGATATAGCCATGTCATGTCGATATAGCCAGCTTTCTGGTTAACCATTATGCTAGAGAAATTTTAATATAAATTCCTTTACACCTTAAGCTCTAGGCAGGATTCAGGGTATTTTCTAATCAGAAAACCCTGACTAGGCAGTTAAATATACATGATTACAATTGATGCAGACATCTTCATTAACATAGAAGAAGATTAGCATATAATCCAATTGGCTTGGTCGTCTTTAAGAGACACTTATAAATTACTTTATTCATTTTAAAAATTCTACAATATTTCTAGTTAATTCCAAATAGAATATAGAAACATTTACCCGTTTATATTTTGCTGCAATAGCTGCTCCCAATACGATCGACCTATTTAATCAACAGCAGGCACAGTTTTGCAGCTTTTGCAGTCTGCGTCATTTCACTCTGCCTAACTTCTACTCGAGTCGTTGTCGCTTTACCTGTTTTCTTCAATGCATGGCAAGAAATAAAATAAAATAAATAAATACAAGCACTAGTCCGATGGGGAAAATCAAGTTAGCAGGTGAAAACGTGAATTAAAGCCGTTATTTACTTGCATCAAATTTCCCGGAAAAACGCGACAAATTCAGTTAAACTATTTTTATTGTTAAGTCATCTGTTTTCTGCTTTTATTACTAATTAGCCGTTTATTTATGGGACTTTCAGCGAAAAAAGTAGAGTAAATGAAGTAAATAAATAATAATAAATAAATAATAATAAAGTAAATAAATGTACATAAGGAAAATATTTTTAGCAATCATATCTTTCTCCATTTTAAAGTTTCCTTTGAAGATGAATAAAGAACTATGTGCACCAGCTCCTTCTTGCCATATTAAATCAGAAAAAACTTCATTAAGTTTTTCAGCTAGGCAGCTTTTTACTAGTGGCTTCCTCTTTAGATAGATGTAACTAGGAATTTTTTAGAATCGAAAATAAGCATTACGTAGTTCTAACTTCCCCAATCAGAAATGTCTGATTAATCTAACTAAAACATCTCAGATATTTCACTTTAACTGAAACAAAAATGATAAAGAAACAACTCTAATAGATCTTTCAGTCTCAAGCTATAAATGGAATAACATTTAGCCCACATCAGCCAATTATCAAATATTCCTTCGCTTACTCGTATTGCCTCAAGTTTAGATTTTTGCCAAATAGTTCAGTATGAATATTGTATTTGAATGCCAAACTAAAATCGTAAACTAGTTCAGGCACGTTGCTAATAAAAACAAATAGAGAATTGTTTTTTAGATCAATGCCGCAGGAAGGCGTTCAGCAAGTCTAAGTAAATATCTGTGGTGGCCTGGCGGGAAATTCATTTATAAATAATTAAATTCATCGATGGATTTGGCGTTATTTGGCCAAGTTCTAGCACTGGCTAGAGGCCGTAGTCGGTGGCAGATATGTTAATGCTGACTCTGATCTATGTCTTAACGCTGACTGCTCTGGGTTAATAAACTTGTTGTCTCGCCGATGATAAATCAACTCTTCTTTGCATAACAAAGGCTGTAAAGCTCTTGACTTACAGTCGTTTAAGCTGCTTACAAATCGACAGCTTGTGCCAGCACCGACAGACACTTACATACATATAAATGTACATATACATATAAATGTTTTTATAGACATTTAAGCATATGATACACTTATGTGTGCGCATATCTTCAAGCTTATTATGTTTATCTTTTGATTGTGTGTAGCTCTTTCAACGGAATTTCGAGGCACAATGACACAAACAACATGAATAAACTGACGAATTGGCAAAGCCGGCATGCAGTGCAGTATCTCAGCTAAATCTGCGATTGACAATGGTCTTTAATTGACCTTTAAACGACGTTTTTTAGCAAATTTCTAAAATATAATATATGATCCAAAGAAGAGCCTAAGCAGAACCATGGACGAGGCCAGAGTTGAGCCATAGTGGAGCCTAAGCAGAGCCCAAGCAGTGACCAAGCATAAGCAGAGCCAGAGTTAAACCAAACTAGATCAAGTATTAATTTTTTTAATAAATTATCTATTCTCAGTTGTGTAAGCTCTTCCATTTTTATATTTAAATAATTTTAATGTATTTGATATAATCGTAATTCACTTCTGCAGTTAACTCACATGGTTGAGGCGTGCCGCAATTTTCGCATGCTCCTCCTGGTATGCTTTGCGCGCCTTCCGTTTGTCCTGTGAGAGGTGAGCGAGCTTGTCGCAGATCACCTCCAGCTGTTCGGCGTTCAACTTGAATTGCTTGGCCTGCTGGTCCAGTTCATCCATGTAGGATCGCCAGGATTTTGTGATTAGGCTGCCTGAAATGGTCAACAAAAAGGGATTTCAAAATAATTATTGCAAGTGTTTTTGGCCTGAATACGTCTAGTGACTCACGATAGAGCTTCATACGCTAATGCCCAACTCATTTGTCAGCTGACAAAAACTAAAGTTTACGTTACGCAAATGATTCATTTCGATTTCGACTGTAACAGAATCTGTTTGGATAGGACTCAGATTTCAGCTACATCACGTCAACTGTTATTCGATAATATCAAAGTCGAGTTAGGTTTGCTGAGACTTCATTTACCTCGATCCAAATAACTCTAGATCATTAAGTCACAGCCGAAGTTCATGGTCAAGGCTAAGACGAATTGAGAGTACCTCACGAAGTGCATTGCAGAAAAGCCAACAAAGAAGGCAATAGCAAGAAAATGGAATCGAGAAAATGAATGCCACAACGAAGACTAAATACCCTTTTATAAATACTATTACTAAACCTCAAGTGACCCCTGAAGAGGAGTCTTTGGAGTGAGGCTTGACTAGGTTTGTTATAGAATAAGATAATGTATATACTATTCTCTATCTATTCCATTCTCTACAAGGTTAAACATTTCCCGAACAGCTGCAGTTTCTGGAAATATCCAATCGATAAATAATTTGCCTTAAATTGTAAACAAATTTGTGCTTCGATTGCTTTCGTAGCCGGCGACAGAATGATGTAGAAAGCGGCAAGAGCAGCAACTGAATAGCGTTTGCCAGCCCAAGAACTGACACGAAAAACTATACGAATTATTTATTTACGAGCTTGAGAGCTGGCATTCGTATGGCCAGCAGCAGCTGCACTCTGTCGACAGTTTGATGAGCTTGGCTGGCAAGGTGCAGGCCGTATCTCTGGGCTACAGACAGATAGGCAGATAGATAGCAATGTCTAAACAATTATCAGCTGACACATATCAATATTATAGTTTATATAGATATCTGTATCTGTTGAACATGTATTTAAGTATTTAATTTGATTGGCAATTGCAATGCGAAGAATGAGTGGAAGATATCAAGCTCCTATTACTGTTACCTAGTCAACAATTAGACAGCAAAGCTAAGCCTCAGCCAGGATTCATAGTCTGACATCGATTTATTATGAGCATTTTCTGAAACTGAGTTGAATACATTAGCCAGCTTCAGCTGCGCTTAAAGGTTGCACTTTTGTATTGTTCACATTTTCGGCTAACAACAAAAAGTCTTGTCCAAATACATATACACATTGAGCAGAGCTCACAACTGCATCGGTGATGTCACTTGACTCTATAGGACTTCACAGTTATATGCTAAAGATCAAAGGTTAAGCTGCAGCCTAATTGAATGTTATTGGCAAGACAAAAAGACTGTGAGAACATTCGAAATTTGCCAGAAACAACTTTGTAGAGCTGTGTCGCTCAAGTGTTCATTTGTCGCTTGTGCTTGGGTTGGCTGACCAGGCCAATTGAGGACTGACTAAACGCAGCCTTGCCCTAACCCCCGCCCTGGCCCGTCGTCAGCGAAAGTGAAAGCTTCGCGGCGCATCGCTCGCAGGCTTATCGGCGCTTGTGACTAATGGCTGAGTGGGCAGCGTCTTGCAGCGCCGCTCTGGCCAGGCCTTTCCCAACGGACCCCACAAATAGCGTGAGTAATGCAGATGCCTTGTGCCCAGATAGCTCAGCGTGAATTCCGAAAATGTTCAGATATGACGTAGGAGAGTGCAGGCACATGTGTGATTCCACAATGAAGTATATTTCTGTCTAATCAAATCAATGAGTGCAACACTCGCGTCTGTCTTTGCAGCAATGAGTTCTGTTTTCATTGAGGGGGCACAAATTGTTCTTCACTTCATTCACTTTATCATGTATTTCTTTTTTCCAAATAGAACTTTGTTTTATCAAAAACAAATGAACAACTTTCTGCTGAGTTATTGTATAAAATGGTGAAGAGTATTTATAAAACAATTTATCAGAAGAGTTGGATATACTTTATAGAACTTAATCTTACATAGTTTAAATGGTGCTAGTGATAAGACCATAAGATAATATCTGTGAGACAATCTTAAGGTCATACTTTCCTCAAAGTTCATCGATCACTTTTCCAAGTCAACTGGCAAAAGGAGAAAGGGCATATGCCTCATTGACATTCCGCATCGAGCTTGTTCCTTATCAAATTGATTTGAATTACATTTTGGATGAGTTATCTAATATTTGCTTTGATTTGTCTATCTATGTTGTTAAACAGATTCTATTTGGTGAGCCTCTCGATCTACAAATTAATCAAAGCTTAGTCTTGAGCTTAATATCAGCCATTGAACTCATCTAATCCAGATGGCAATCATATCTCAAAATATGATAAATCTCAAATTAGATATAAGCAGTATTGAGCTATATATATATTCAACAATATTTGTATTTATAAGAAATAATTTGAGTATCTGCATTGCTATCGTGGGTTCGACATTCCCTTGCCCTTAGACTTGAAATGAAGACTTAAGAGAAAGACTCCATATATATTATAATAATAATGATTGATCTAGACTCTAGTCTAGGGAGCTTCATACAATTGTCATTTTAGGTTTAGTTTTCGAGTAGAGAATGTGACCTGCATTTACTGCAATTGACGTTATCGAGAGACTCGCGAATTGTTATCTGAAGAATGGCAGTTGCATTGGGAGCTATCTTATCAGTCGAGTCGAGAGACAAGGGGCACACTTTTGGCTTTGGCTTACCTTGCATTTCGTCAGCCCGATCGATTTTGAGACCCTGTTGAGCGACGGCTATCAAGCTGATTGCGTACTCCTTGTCGCACTTGGCCTTCATCTGGATGGATCGCTTCATGGTCTCCATCAGACGCAGTTCCGCGTCTTGGCGCACGATCAGCGCCTCGTGTGCGGCGCGGCCCTGCAGGGCCGTTGAGAAGCCCATTTCGGCTCTGGCGTGAAATATTTGTTAAACGCTCGAAACTTCAACTTTTTCGACGAATTTTACTGTATTTTATTATATTTGTATTTTTGTGTTTTGTATTTCTGCCAATGAGTCACAATGGCATGGTTAAATCGAGCGGGCCGAGGGCTGCGAAAATAATAAACCGAAAACCGAAAACTTGAGCGAATTGCGTACAAAAAATCCACGGAAAGAGGGCCCAAACATGTGGCAAACACTTGTTGCATGCCAATATTGATGGCGGCTGTTTCCACTCTCTTCTTTAACACTTTTGACTTGCTGCACTGCGCCAAGGGCCCCAGCTGAGGCGAATCAATTATTTTCGTCACACAAACACATTGGAAATTTCTTAAAAATAAAAAAAAAAAACTTTCACATGCACCGATTGTTGTTGTTGTTGTTGTTGTTTGTTGAACTTCTAAATAAGGCAAAAAAAAGTGTCAACACTTTTGGCTAATTAGCAGAAAATATCTATTTTTGGACAGACTATAAATTAGCATGATTAAATGACATTTCACAAATTTTTGGGGGACTTTTTGCTTAGTTTTTGTTTTCTTTGTTTGTTGAGGCTCTTTGAAGATTTTCCAAGTGCGGCTCTTCCATAATTTTGTTGCTCTTTGCGCTGGCTGAGCAAACTTGTTTTTCCCGCTTGCGGGCCAGCAAACAAAAATAAACATTGGCCCAGTCGCGTCGGCCTGCGAGGCAGTCAATAAGGAAACGACGCGACGCGACGCTGAGTGCAGCACAAGTACGTGTATCTTATGGATACACAGATACTGGCACTGATACAGCGCCGTGCTACAGAACTACAGTAGAACAACAACAACAACAGTAACAGTTTGATGCATTGTTTGTCTGTGCGTGTTGCGCGCTGTTCGTCTTTATTGGAGTTTACCAAGTCAACTAAAACATAAACGGGTTAGACAGCCGCAGCCGCAGCCGCAGCCACTGCCACAGGCAACAACAACTTCAACTGTGATGGGGAACATCTGCACTTATAGATAAATTACAACAGCAACAACAACAACAGCAGCAGCAGCGTCAAGAACCTGAACGTCTAAACGAAAGCACCGTTATTAGTGTACACATATATAAAATATATAAATTTATATTCAAACAGAAATGCACTCGATGCAGCAGAAGAAGATCGTTTAACAATTTTGCATTCAAATTTTCGCAATTTCTCCTTTTATAGGCGTAACGGATCGGGGCGGGGCTGTCACTTGCAATTTGCGTAATCAGTGCGTAAACCTTTCGCACACACACACACACACACACACATGATCTGTACATTAATATGAACATAAATAGATCTTGTATATATATAATATATTTATCAAACTGTTGAATGCTGCCGCGGCGGTTACCATGGAGACAAGTTTCGTAGCGTAAGATGCTTCGCCCTCACATGGCCAATCTACAGAGCAATCCAACAGATGCCAATAACAGAACGGAGAGGCACACGCCGCACACACAAGTCGAATCGAATCGAATATCAACGCAACGTGCCGAACGAACCGTTTGCCTCGAATGCTCAGCGCGAACTGAGCGATGATGGCCAAGCCGAAGAATGACGTTGCGGCGAAATGGTACGAGAGCGAGCGCTGAGCGCTCGTAAACCGGTTGTGCATAACCCAATGAACAATTTGTGCCAGGAAACAAGCAGTTGCCTGTCAGCAAGCGACTTCGAAAGGGGAAATTTATTATTTCCCAGTGAAACTTTAACTCTTTAACAATAATAATAAGAATTATAACCTTTGTCATCTAGCAAAGTTACAGTAATTTAATAATAATTCTGGTATCCAAGCGCTCATCCTACCTTATTATGCTTAGAGTAAAAAAGAAACTTTATGTGATTTTAAGGATTTTGTGAAAATGTTGCATTAGTGTTAGGCATTACTCTAAACTTATTGTCCTATAGGCAAATGGCAACGAGATTCGCATTCTGGCTTTAATCTCAATTTCATAAATCTCAATATCGATTAGAACAAAGGATAAAGGACCAAAGGAACTGACTATGCACAGGCACTGCGCTAGGCACGCAGCCTGTTGCCCATTTAACCAGACCAGCGTTCGTCTGGCTATTTTAAATTGCTCTCCCCGCCATTCATTGTTGTATTTCTTGTGTTTTTGGGTTTTACGATGTTTGCCGCTGTCTATGAGACGGCTAACGCGCTACCCTTGCTCGCGAGCTGAAAATGGTATATTTGTTTTGTTGCAATTCCCAACAGTCGGTCTGTTTCGTCTGTTTGCATGAATTTAGAACACTTTAGCTATATAGAAGGTAGAAGACTTTATATTTTAAATAAAGAAACAATCATAAAAAAATCTAAATCTAAAGATCCGCATGAAATATTCTTCGTCTTATAGATTATCCAGATATCAGAAGCTGATATACTAGAGATAGAAATGTTGAATATAGAGTAGTATATGGTATATACATATAATATTATTAAAAAATATCGAAATTTAAATAAATATCTTAATATACAAAAAGCATAGCAAATCGGAACAAAATAATATATTTCTTTCGATAGAATCAATAAGTTTTACAGATTAAATCCCACAAATAAAAAAGTCTTGTTAAATGATCTGTCTGAATAAATTAAGGTTAATTTGCATCGTGAACGAGTATTATGCAGTCAGTTGCACCCAATTGCAATTTTCTCACTTGTATTACTCTTCCCCCTGCATGGACATCCCCATAAACAATTTGTCTCTGCGGCGACAGTCCTAGTGCCAAAGTCCTTTTGTGCACAGTCTCTCCTGTGGGGAATATCGAGCTGAGTTTGCGGGATTCTGTGATCACATCCTGTTTGTTAGACGGCAACTTAATCGACGCATTTCACTTGCTCTTTAAGAATTCTTGAATTGTTCTGCTTTAAATAAAATCAACCTTAGCATTCGAACTAAATTCTAATTTTAGCCGAATCTTTTGTTGCTCTGATTTATTTTGTGTTCGATTGTTTTGAAAACGCTTGAGAACTCGGGCATGTGTGTTGTCTCTGCATCTGAGCCGATTATATGGGCATATATAGCTGCTGAACCTTTTAGAAGTTCGCAGCCAATTGAAACTAATGAACAAATTATATGGCATAGACAGAGTGGAAGATGGGAGACTTTATGCGAGAACTCCCCAACGAGCTGAGTTCTTTCTCCACTTACGCATATTGTCCGTAACGACCTGAAATTGTCGCCGTCTCTGTGAACTGGAACTGGAACTCAAACTGAAACTGAAGACAATAGCAACTCGCCAAATTGTGTAATAGAAGGCGAAGCAAATTGCCCGTTTACTGGGTACGAGTTGAGTGTGAGAAGGAAAACTAAATACTTCAGTCGCAAGTCGGAATGAGCATAAAGAGTTAAACATTTCCTTAACTCCATTCGCTGACATAACAAATATTTATTAAGTATTCTCTCTCTCTCTCTCTCTTTCTTCTGTTACACCAATGCATAATTATACTAGAAATTAAAGACCTTTGCTGCACTCTGAAGAAATTCCAAGCGACAGTTCCTTGCTGCTTAGCATTCTGCTCAGATGGAACCTATTGAGGGAGCTGCCCCGTAGCAATACCATTTTATGGGTATGTGTAAGAATTCACAGTAACAACAACAACAATAAACATAGCGACGATGACAAATGAAGAGACAATGACAAGAATCACAACAATAAGTAGGCAGGAGTAATGGACCATAAAATACCCTTTAGCCTGTAGGCAAAGATACATTTGTATCTCCATATTCATTTTAAGTGAATTCTTTTGATCTGTGCTTACTATAGTCTAAAATTCTTAAATAAAGCTAATTACAAATCAAAATGGATCAATATGAGGTAAATATAAAGGCTTAAAGCTAATCCCTCACAAATTGTTCGCAGTTTAACAGTCTAATTGGATTACAAGTCACAATGGATCTCTTTCACGTAGTTCTAGTATTATAATTTTAGATATTTAGAATTTGCAAGTTGACTGTGTGACGTCGAGAGACCTTTCGTGCATCTTATGTCTGTTATAGCATATATAGTATAGTTATTTAAAATACAGGGTATACGACGCAGAGAACAATACAAATGCCGATGCGACTCGAAGAGAGAGAGAGAGAATGTAGAAATTACAATGTCTTCGATATAACAAATATTTTATTTTAATTCAAATTTATATTTAAATTTATAAAAATCAGTATTCAAATGTATATATATATATATATATATATATATATATATATATATATATATATATATATTTATATATATATTCATATACTTTTTCCGCCTTTATATGGCCAATTGGACATAGTGAACATGACTTTGATCTTATCAAACTTTGAAAAGCTTAAAGATCGCTAAAAGCCAAACGAATTGAATTAAACATTAAATATAATACATAAATAAATAAGTTATAAATTATGATGTATGCACATATGCACATTGAATATTTCACACAAAAAGTACTATAAATTTCTATTAATATTATCAGACCAATCAACTGTTGAATGTATATTTTCTGTCTTGCATTGATCAAGATATCAAAATCGATTTATAAATCGGCAATTTTCTGTTTAATTCTGATACTAAAATATTAATTATAACTAAAAATCTGTTTCAAATAAAGATTGCGTTACTATATTGAATATATAAATATCTATTTTTTAGATATATAAATATATTAATATATATACACACATATATATACATATATATATTACGCACGATCTTTGCTTCTTGAAAATTTGATTCACAAATTGATTCGCTCAATTGATTTTAATTAATGTTAATTTGAGGCCTGGTGCTCCACGCTTGCTCCCAGTAGACTTGAAAGATATATATCTATATATGTATCTCTCTTTGGGTATGTAATTCCTAGGGAGCACTTCAGTTCTCCAGTTTAAATTTAATATTTAGCATTTGGGCAATAGTTTAATGCACATTAAGTATGCAGTAATAACCCGTAAATGGAGGTGTTTAATTAATCGATGTATTTTTAATGTCTAATCGGGTCTTGTAGCGTTAATTGGTGTGGCGCGGAGACCGCAGTGTCACCCGTCGACCGTCACACGAAACCGCATGAAATTCCCACTTTGACACCTCTATAAATGGGTCTGAACGGCCTGCAACGGGGTCACAGTCAAGGAGCACGCCTGGAGTCGTCGCCATGCGGTCGGAGACGGGGCTGTCGTACGACTACGAGGACTTCACCTGGATACCCACCATAAGCTTCAGGCTGTGTGGCTTCGATGTGCTCGACACAGCCAGCAAGCCGCGTCCTCTGTGGATGAGGATCTACCACTGGGCCTGCGTCTGCTCGCACCTCATTTGCGTGGGCTTCATGTTCCTCCGCATCATCGAGAGGGAGACGATCGGGAACAACATCTCGCTGATCATGCGCTACGCCACTCTGGTGACCTACGTCGTCAACTCGGACACCAAGTACGGGACAGCGCAGCAGAAGCAGGCTTTCCAGAGGCTGAATGCCAAGCTCGCTGAGCTCTTTCCCAAGTCGAGGCAGTCGAAGATCGACCATCGGGTCGAGGAGTACTACTGGCCACGCCCCACGATCGTGCTCATCGTGGTGTACTACGCGTCGTCGACCATGGTCGTGGTGGGTCCTCTGCTGCAGTCCGGCTACATATACATGATGGAGCAGCGGTTCTCCTACGTGCACTGCTATCCGTACTACATATTCGATCCGGAGACGGATCCACTGTGGCAATACTTCGCCATCTACGCCTTGGAGTGGATGCACAGCACCCTGATGGTCATCTCGAACATGAGCACCGACCTCTGGCTGGTCAGCTTCGAGGTGCAGCTCTGCATGCACTTCGACTACATAGCCCGATCGCTGGAGAACTACAAGCCCAGCAGCACGTGGGACCCCAAGGATCACAAGTTCATCTCCCAAATGGTGAACAAGCACACGGATTTGCTAGAGTAAGTAAGGGCCAATCGGAAGCACTCAGTATTCAGTGTTCAGTGTTCGCAATCCTCACTCGTAGCCTTCAGGAGGACATCAACGGCATCTTTGGGGGCTCCCTCCTGCTGAGTCTGCTCACCACTGCGGGCGTCTTCTGCACCGTGGCTGTCTACACGCAGATGCAGGGGCTCAATCTGGAGGGGATCACCTACGTGGTGTTCATGCTGACGGCCACGTCCCAGGTCTACTTGGTGTGTTACTACGGCGAGAAGGTCAAGACTCTGGTAACTATAACATCGCAGATCCTTGAGAAGGGACATTCATGGCAATCCTTGCAGAGCACATACATAAGCCACGCCGCCTACAACCACAACTGGTCGGAGGCACCGCCGGACTACAAACAATCCATAATAATTGTCATCGCGCGCGCCCAGAGACCAGCCGAGCTGACCGCCATGGGCTACCTGCCAGTCTCTCTGGACACGTTCAAGCAAGTGGGTAGAGCAGGGGTCCTTTGACTTCAGTTTACATGTATTTATGCTATTGCAGGTGATGACGGTCACTTATCGGGTCTTTGCGCTGATCAGACAAATGATTGAGTAACAATTTCGTATACTTTTTAATGTTTATTGCGTAGTTTAGCCTATCGTAAGTAAGGTATCCCCCCATCACTTGGGATCTGTGGGCAGCTTGAAGCCGACGCGATCTGCTGTTTCCCTAACTGTGCGCTCGCCTCGGCCATGGTATTCCTTGTACAGCTCACTGTAGCGGCGCAGGCTGCTCAGATAGGTTAAGTAGGTTTGGCCCAGGAAGATCGCCTCGTCGCGCGCCTTACAGAGCTGCTGGTCAGTCGTCTCGTACTTCTTGTACTGCGCCAGAATGTAGCGAGCGGCCAGGGAGTCCTTGATGTTGCCAGGCGAATGAGCAGCCTGCCGTAGCTCGTGCAACAACGAGCGTAGCACCTTAGTTCCCGCCATTTAGTTGACAATTTGCTTTGCTTTGAGTTCCTGACAAATGGTAAATAATTACGATTATGTGATTGCCGAATAAATATTTCACAGCTGTTTCTTATGAAGGCTGCCACCTCTCTTCACTATCGGTTAACAGATACGATTATATGACAGCAGAACACTGTCATATAAATAGCATGGCCAGACAGATTTGTTTCATTGCGCGGCACATTTTAAATTTGAATCACAAACTAAGCAAAATAATTGAGATTTTGATGTTGCTTATTTTAATTTCATTACTAATTGCTGGATGTCAGCTTAAATACTCGCCTAACAGAAAAGGATAACAGAGCACAGGCACTGGGATGGCAAAAGAATTAGAGCTGAGCTGCGCTTTGCATTCTTAACAGCATTATCCTAACAGAGCATCGCAATGTACTCACTTGCAACCTTGCCAGACTGTCATTAGTCATATTGTATATATGTATACCGATCAGCTGTTTTATTTGCCTACGGATACACGAACATATGTTATCAGGCAAACAATTTGCGCAACATATTTATTGTTTTGCTAAAACTGGAAAGTAATACAGAAAAGAACAAAACCATGAGCAGGGCCACTAACAGTAAGCTAAAGTCAATCAGTTAATATATGCATTTTATGTAAAGTACCTCTCTCCGGTAAGTTATGCGTCTGGCTTTATTGCAGCTGAGGGGCTCAAAGGACAAAGCCGCCAATGTCCTGAATGCCGTTAGTAAAATTGAAACGGCCGTTAAAGAGCATAAGCCGCGGCTGATAACACTGCCGGAGTGCTTCAACTGTCCCTACGGCACTAAATACTTCCGCGAGTACGCGGAACACATTCCCGACGGCTACACCAGCCAGCAGCTGTCGAAGGCGGCACTGGATAACCAGGTCTATATCATTGGGGGCACGATTCCGGAGTTTGGCGACAACGATGCCATCTACAACACGTGTACCGTGTGGGGGCCCAACGGCGAGCTGTTGGCCAAGCATCGCAAGATGCACCTGTTCGACATCGACGTCAAAGGCGGCATTCGGTTCAAAGAGTCGGAGACTCTATCGGCGGGCAACGACTTCACCATCATCGACGTGGATGGGCACAAGATTGGGATCGGCATTTGCTACGACATTCGCTTTGAGGAGATGGCCCGACTCTACCGCAACAAGGGTTGTGAGATGATCGTGTATCCCGCTGCATTCAGTATGACGACGGGTCCTTTGCACTGGGAGCTCTTGCAGCGGGCACGCGCCAATGACAATCAGCTCTTTGTGGTGACAACGTCCCCGGCTAGGGACACCTCAGCCGAGTACGTTGCGTACGGCCACTCCATGATCGTGGACCCGTGGGCCAAAGTCCAGAAAACTGCTGACGAAAACGAGCAGATCCTAGCCGATGATATAGACTTTTCGCTGGTGGAGCAAGTGCGTCAACAAATCCCAGTGTTCAGCCAGCGGCGCCTTGATCTTTATAGCACCGAACAGAAATCGAAGTGATTTATTATTGCATTTGTTACCAAGCTACGTCTATTATATAAAATGTTTCACTAAAGTCAAATATTGCGATCAAATAAGCGATCGCGATTCTCTCACTGCGGCGACGTGCCCGGCGCCTCCGAGCCCCCAGTTGCGCCCGACATGCTGAGGTGCGGACGCTGCACCTGACCGAACAGCGCTCGTATAGCTTCGTCCGTAGCCATCAGCGGCTGACTAACAAACTCCAGTGCCTGGGAAGATGTATATATATGATTAGATTTAGCTAAAGTCACGTCCGTGGCTACTCACCTGTACGGCGTACTTCTCGGCATCGCAGAGTGGACTGATGGTGGCACTGGAGAGCTTGAGACTCGTCTCGGGTATGCCCAGGCCTGAGTGGAGCACCATGCGCTGCAGGATATTGAGGTTCTCGGCGCTCAGGCTGACTACGTCCGTGGCGGGCAAATTTAGATAACGGATTTTGGCGAGGAATTTCAGTTGCTTTAGGATGTCCAGTTGGATCTCGCGTATTTGATGCGTGGTGTGCATCAGCTGTTTGGTCGACTCGTTCAACATTTGATTCTTCTGCGTAAGATCGGCCTTCCAGCGCGCCAGCTCCTCGACCATGACACTGCTGGCCAGGAACTTGGAGCGCCACACCTCGCATTGACTGGCCAAAAACTCGATCTGCTCCGTGTGCGTGGTCAAGTTGTTTGCCGTGTCGAGCAGAGCGCGAGCCAACTGCAGCTTGTCCTCGGTCAGCAGGTTGACCCGTGTCTGCAGGTCCTCGCCTACCGAAGCCACCAGCAGGCTCTTCAGCTCCCCGTTGACTTGCGTCTGGAATTTATACTGCGCCTTAAAGTGATCACGCTCCTCCTGCACTTTGGCCAGCTCCTGCTTCAACTGCTGCACCTCCTCGTTGCTGGCGCTGCTCGAGGCATCCGAGTGCTTGGCATCGCCATCCTCTTGGACGAGCTCCTGGGTCCGAAGCGTTGATACCTGATCCGCCAGAACGCCAATGTCCAAATTATTTTTGCTAATCCGCTGAGAGTTCTGGTGGGCGGCTTGCTGTGCGGGAGTCATGGGGTTGACGGCCCCTGGGTATGGTTCGTAAGGCACGAATTTCGGTGGTTTAGTTTTCTTATGCTCCGGCAGAGGCTCAGATGTATTCACCAGCCTGGGCTTTAGCTGGATGAGCTCGCCCTTGGGCACCGCAGGTGCAAGGCTTCGGCTGATGACGAACGGGCGCCGGTAGAGCGTGTGAAGTCCAGGCAAAGGCAGCGAAGGGCAGTTGGCAGTGCCTTGGAACGCCTTAGATGCAATCGCCGCTTCCTGAACTATCGTGCTATCCTTACGTGGCAATTGTGGGCGTCGAGTCTTGACAGCTTCGAATCGAGATGACGATTTTTCTTCGTGCTCCACTTTTGCTTTGGTTGAGGTGTCAATGTGTTCCATACCGTCCCCGCTTGTGCGGAAGGACTGCACTGCGTTCTCTGCATCGTTCTCTAAGGCATCAGTGTTCATGGCTCTTCTTTTCTTTGTTTGCTGATACGGCTTTGTGGTTTTATGTCTGTTCCTAAAAAAAAGTGCGTGTAAATTTTGTTGCCAACAAAACGAAAACAATGCAAATGAAGAGCTGCCAACTCGCTTTCGAAACATGTTGGCGTTGCCAACTCACTTTTACAGCGCTGCCAGCCGTGTTCGAGCACATAAATGAAAAATCGATTATTTCTGACTTGCTCCGAGAAAGAAATTAATAACAAATTGGTTACGCGGTGCGCTGTGTTATCTAAAGTCCCCGTGACGCATATTTAGTAAATTGCAACTAAGGCCGAACGCTCGTAATTGCTGATGCGGGCGTTCTGCACATCGAATTTGTTAGCTGCTGAGAAACATAAATGAGAAATTCGAACCTAAACGAGCACAAAACTGAGCTCATGTTCGTAAACCTCTCAAGTCGCAGGCTTTGGAGACCCTCGAGAGAATGCATCGCCCTGCAGACCTACTGATCGGTTGTCTCTTATTTCTTGTATTTCGCCCAAATGTAGCGAGAGGCCAGAGTCTTTGATATTGGCAAAGGAATGTGCTGCCTGTCGTAGTTCATGCAACATAAATTTCCACCATTTAGTTGTAAATTTGCTCGAACTTCCTCACAAATGGTAAATAATTACTATTATGTGATTGCCGGATAAATATTTAACAGCTGTTTCATATGAAGGGTGGAACTTTTCTTCACTATCGGTTAAGCGATATTATTGTATGGCAGCGAACTCTGTCATATAAATAGCATGGCCAGATAGGTTTTTTTATTTCGCGGCACATTTAAAAATTTAATTACAGCATAGGCACAGAGGACGGCATAACAGAGCTAGCTAGTTGGATAACGCTAAAAATATCTGAGCTGAGCTTCGCTTTCCATTGTTAACATCATTATCGTATATACATATGATATATGAGTACAATCGAGTTCCGTTACTTCTAATGTTAACTAACTCACATCTTGTGACGTTACATTTTCTGATTTTGCTCTGATGTGCTGATGTGGCCAAAAGATAGTGTCAGAATAAATCGTAAATAAATTGAATTGCCTTTCAGCACGAGTAATGCTTTTTTATGCCAATATATCAAAATATTAATGTATAATACACATTGAAAGTATATCAATAAAGCTACGGTTCACACCTGCTGCAGTGTCAATATCATCCGAAAGACAGGAATAAAACGTGCGTAAACATAAAATCGAGGATGATGAAGAGAAAGAGAAAATTATCAGCTCCAAGCGAGTAAGATGATTGCATTGACCGAATGGCTGAAATCAGAGAATCAAGGGAAATATTGGAAGCGTTAATAATATTTGTAGAAGAGATATACTAAGAAGCTTTATAGGGATCTACAGTTACTCATTTGATTGGTTGGAAGAATCAGCAAAATGATCAGAGGAATCATGATCATTGCAAGAATTAATAGACTCAAGAAAAAATGTGGATGGTAAACTAGAAGACTTACGTTTAAAATTCACAAAGGAATAAAATTTCTTAGGGTCATTCTTAAGGTCATTCTCATAGCAAATGTTAAAATTCGACTTGGCAATGGACCTTTTTGAAATTTTTAAAACATTTAGACTTAATGTTTCTTAAATTGGAAGGTGTCTGAGTAAACCTCGGAGGTTTATTAATAAGAGAGTTTGAAGTGTTATAGAAAATAGTTGTTGCACAATTAACATCATCAATCATCAGACCAATCTGCTGTACTTATTGTAAGAACGACGTTTTGATGGAGAAAGTTCACAAATTGGAGGAGTACCTATGGAGTACTTAGTGATACCTCCAATGTAGGACGATGAATATTCTCAGGTAAACAAAAGGGGATGATCTAGAAACATTAATGCATGAGTCATCATTAATAAAAACCAGATCAAGCAACCGTTTCAGATGATGAGAGATTGAGTTCATATGAACAAGATTTAAGATTGGAAGATTTAAGAGTTAGTTTCGACATCACGAGATGCTGAAAAAATATATGGTTCGGAGAGGATATTAGATTTAACACCTAATAAGACACATCCACCTCTACGAGTCAGTCGATCATGTCTGTAAATAGTGAAATCATTCGAGAGAATCTCACTATAGTAAACATTCAGCTTAATCACGTTTCAGTCGGGGCAATAATATCGAAAAGAACACTGAAACTACTCAAAAAGAAGTATTCTGAGTTTAGAATTCAGACCACGAATGTTTTGATAGGGGAAGAAGGTTGTACTGTTATTAGTTTTTTGGAACAATATTGGATGAAGATTGTACCGAGAAAGGGTTTAGCAAAACCGGAGACAGCCTATTTCGACTCATGCTTGAATTCACATAAAGTTGTGAAGAATTCAGTTGGCACGCTGATTTTTAAAAAAGCAATTTCTGGACGGGAAATAAAACCAGATACGGCTTCACATGTCGTGTTAGATGAAAGCCTGGATAAGAACATTTGCTTTCGGGGAGTAACGACAGATAAAGTAGATATGGTAGGTGTGGGAGAAATGACCAGAGTGTTGTTCGTAGTTTGAGCAACAGATGGAGATAAAGGAGTTGGAATCAGTCTAGACTCTGGGATATCTAATACTGGTGTCCCTGTCGCATTGCAAGAAGTTGGAATTGCAAGAGAGTCACAACAAGGTTAAGAGACACAAGTATGAAAGGTGGCACCAACTGAGAAGCAGTTTTTGAGGATGGTAAAGTTACATATCCATTCGCACACCCACACTAAACAATCACAAATCTATCTAGCCCTGAATACATACGAACAAAAAAGCCAGAATTGATATTCCCACCATTGGGGTTGATCTGTCGACGTCATATTCATAATATTCAAATATGTTACAACATGCTAGAGAACATGCTCCACTCGCAGCCACTCAGCTTAATCTTGCTACCCTCAAAGCTTTAAGTGAATCATAGCATCAGAAGCTTTGTGATGCAATCGTATGCAGTTGGCATGATCGGGCTACCCAGAGTTTGGTAGCGGTAAATTCAGGCCATGCTTGAGCTCAATCGCTCACTATGGCTTACAAACCTAACATAGATTTAGAACTTGTGTCTTGATTTTACATGCACTCCGTAGAGTTCGGTTTAGTACAAATAAAATAATACGTTTTGTTAACCAGATTTCCGATTACGTTATTATAAGAAGTTTATGCTCGAATGCAACAAAAACACACGTATCACCACAGCGATATCAAGCGATAAGGCTACTCTCTTATGACATGTATTAAGCGATTACATGTACATAAATATGGATGCAGAGCTTTCTCGCTCATTATTGCCCAATATTATCGCATCGCTTCTCGCGCCCGCTCGGCCGTCAACCTTACTCAATCGTGCTAGCATATCACGATTAAGTACCACTGGTGTCTCGGTATCTTTAACAGTTTACGCAACAGATTTATTGTTTTGTTAAAACTACAAAGTAATACAGAAGAGAGACCATGAGCAAGGCCACTAATAGTAAGCTAAAGTCAATCAGTTAATATATGTATTTTATGTAAATTACCTCTCTCCAAGTTATGCGTATGGCTTTATTGCAGTTGAAGGGCTCAATGGACAAAACAGCCAATGTCCTGAATGCCGTTAGTAAAATTGAAACGGCCGTTAAAGAGCATAAGCCACGGCTGATAACACTGCCGGAGTGCTTCAATTGTCCCGACGACACCTCATACTTCCGCGAGTACGCGGAGCACATTCCCGACGGCTACACCAGCCAGCAGCTATCGAAGGCGGCACTGGATAACCAGGTCTATATCATTGGGGGCACGATTCCGGAGTTTGGCGACAACGATGCCATCTACAACACGTGTGCCGTGTGGGGGCCCACGGCGAGCTGTTGGCCAAGCATCGCAAGATGCACCTGTTCGACATCGACGTCAAAGGCGGCATTCGGTTCAAAGAGTCGGAGACTCTATCGGCGGGCAACGACTTCACCATCATCGACGTGGATGGGCACAAGATTGGGATCGGCATTTGCTACGACATTCGCTTTGAGGAGATGGCCCGACTCTACCGCAACAAGGGTTGTGAGATGATCGTGTATCCCGCTGCATTCAGTATGACGACGGGTCCTTTGCACTGGGAGCTCTTGCAGCGGGCGCGCGCCAATGACAATCAGCTCTTTGTGGTGACAACGTCCCCGGCTAGGAACTCCTCATCCAAGTACGTTGCGTACGGCCACTCCATGATCGTGGACCCGTGGGCCAAAGTCCAGAAAACTGCTGACGAAAACGAGCAGATCCTAGCCGATGATATAGACTTTTCGCTGGTGGAGCAGGTGCGTCAACAAATCCCCATATTCAGCCAGCGGCGACTTGATCTTTATAGCACCGAACAGAAATCGAAGTGATTTATTATTGCATTTGTTACCAAGCTTCGTCTATTATATAAAATGTTTCTCTAGAGTCAAATATTGCGATCAAATAAGCGATCGCGATCCTCTCACTGCGGCGACGTGCCCGGCGCCTCCGAGCCCTCAGTCGAGCCCGACATGCTGACTACGTCCGTGGTGTGCATCAGCTGTTTGGTCGACTTCCTGGACTCTCGCCGCTTCCTGGACTCTCGTGCTATCCTTACTGTGCACTGCGTTCTCTGCATCGTTCTCTAAGGCATCAGTGTTCATGGCTCTTCTTTTCTTTGTTTGCTGATACGGCTTTGTGGTTTTATGTCTGTTCCTAAAAAAAAGTGCGTGTAAATTTTGTTGCCAACAAAACGAAAACAATGCAAATGAAGAGCTGCCAACTCGCTTTCGAAATATGTTGGCGTTGCCAACTCACTTTTACAGCGCTGCCAGCCGTGTTCGAGCACATAAATGAAAAATCGATTATTTCTGACTTGCTCCGAGAAAGAAATTAATAACAAATTGGTTACGCGGTGCGCTGTGTTATCTAAAGTCCCCGTGACGCATATTTAGTAAATTGCAACTAAGGCCGAATGCTCGCAATTGCCGATGCGGGCGTTCTTATGCACATCGAATCTGTTAGCATAAATGCTCTGCCGGCAGCTGTGCGAGTATGTCGACGACGGAGAGCGAGCTACTGAGAAACATAAATGAGAAAATCGAACTGATTGAGCCTAGCACAGGGAAACTGTTTTTCGAGCACAAAACCGAGCTGGTGTTCGTAAACCCCCGCCTGATGCCCCTCAAGTCGCAGGCTTTGGAGAGTCTCGAGGAAATGCATCGCGAGACCGCACGCCAGCTGCAACAGAAACGCACAAAGTGCAACAACAACAACAATAACAAGAAGGAGAACGCTGTTGAGGCCGCCTTGGCTCCGGCCATCTTATAATAAGACAATAGTCAAGTAATTATTTGCAAGCAGCTTCAAGATGGCATACTTGCTGACCTTTGGCGTGATTGGGGCTCTGTTCCTGGCCAGCTTAATGCTCTATCGATATGGCAACATTCCACGTCAACACATCCTCGTCACACTGTCCGTGCTGACGGCCTGGTGCTTCTCCTTTCTGATAGTGTTCACCATACCCCTGGATGTGACATCGGTAAGTGATCCACAATCTCCACTATAGAAGCATTTCAAATGGAACTGTTATTGCAGACCCTGTATCGGCAGTGCGTGGAGAAACTTAAGCCGGTTCCAGAGGTGGAGGTGGGCAGTAATATAACAACCACGACCCCAGCCAACAGCGTGCACCCAGTCGAGTGCCAGGAGGCCTGGGGAATGGTGCCAGCATCCGTATTCCCGAATCTGTGGCGCATCATCTATTGGAGCTCGCAGTTCCTCACGTGGCTTATAATGCCGCTGATGCAATCGTATCTTAAGGCGGGCGACTTCACAATCAAGGGCAAACTCAAGTCGGCGTTGATCGAGAATGCCATCTACTACGGCTCCTACCTGTTCATATGCGGCGTGCTGCTCATTTACATTGCTGTCAAGGGCGTGTCGCTGGATTGGCAGAAGCTGAAAGCTATTGCTTCGTCGGCATCCAATACTTGGGGACTCTTCCTGCTGATCTTACTGCTGGGCTATGCCCTGGTCGAGGTGCCCCGTTCGCTGTGGAACAATGCCAAACCGGGATTCACGCTTCAGTACGCATACTTTAAGGCTGCGAAGCTCAGCACGGATAAGGCTGAGGCGGAGGAGCATGTCGACGATGTGCTAGAGTCGCTGCAGTGCATCAGTCGGGCCGTGCCCAACAACCACGAGCTACGGCCGTGCGTCGAGACAATAATGCGAAAAGTGCCGATCGAGCTGCAGGAAAGAGCTAATCGAAACTATGCCCGCAGCGGTGGCAACGGCATGGGCGGGACCACCTCCACCATTGTGCCCTCCGAAAAGGCACTCGTGCGCATCCACAAGCAGGTGATCAAATCCCTGCAAACATTGCAACGCACTGAGGCCTTGTGGAGCGTGCAGGTGAATACGGTGCTCCATCTGGAGGATGTCGCCCGCAACGTCCACTCGGCTGAGCGTCGATTCAAAACGGAATTCCCACGCCAGCGTTCGCAGCTGGAGAGAATCTTTTACAGCGCCACGATACAGTGGTACTGGGAGTGCCTTCTGAAGGCGCCGTTCCTTAAGGCGCTGTGCGTGGTGACTGCCACAATGTCTGCCATGGTCGTGTGGAGCGAGCTGACCTTTTTCTGCCGCCGCCCAGTGCTCTCCATATTCGCGAACGTCATCAACGTGGCCAACTCCAACAATGACTTCTTCACCATTGAGCTCTTCTCCATGATAGTCCTGTGCTACTTCTTCTACTGCACCTACTCCACCATCCTGCGCATACGGTTCCTCAATCTGTACTACCTGGCCCCGCACCACCAGACGAACGAGCACAGCCTGATCTTCAGCGGAATGCTGCTCTGCCGCTTGACCCCGCCCATGTGCCTGAACTTCTTGGGACTCATCCACATGGACTCGCACATAATACAGAAGGTGAGCCGACTGCCGCGACAGTACTTCCACAGGCTCCACGATACTTACCATTTGGCCTTTTACAGCGGATTATGGAAACGTACTACACACAGATAATGGGCCACATGGATGTCATTGGAATCATCTCCAATGGCTTCAACATTTACTTTCCCATGTGCATGCTGGCCTTCTGCTTGGCCACCTGGTTCAGTCTGGGCAGCCGGGCCCTTAACGCGTTGGGCTTTCAGCAGTTCCTGCAGCACGAGACTATCGCAACGGAACTGGTGCAGGAGGGCAAGGATTTAATAGCGCGCGAGAAGCGACGCCGCCAGCGTGCGGAGGAGGCAATCGCTAGGCGGCGCGACTTCTCGAGGCCCGACGCGCTGCCCAGCCATGATTACATTGGTAAGTACCGCGGCGGCGTGGGAGGCGCAGGTGGTCAAATCAGTGGCGGCGTTGCTGGGCGCACGCCGGCAGACGGACTGCTGCGTGATGGAGATGTCGGCTATGACTACGCCGCCGTGGCCTCCTCGTCCGCTCTGGGCGTGCCTCGCTCACTGTCGGAAGAAATCAATGAGCGCTTCGGAGTCAGCACTCAAATGCAGGTCGGCTTCCGGGGCTCCAACGAACAGGACGACGAGGAGAACGAACGTCGCATACTTGGCCCTCCGCCACGGGGACTCTTTGACGACGTATAGAAGGCTCGAAATCTACTTTGTTTTGTATTGCAAATGTATATCGCTGTATAACTGAATTATCATTAACATTATCTCAGAAGTTCTTTAGTTAGTTTAGTTTATGTGTTTTAGCTTATTCGCTGCTGTTCCTGTCACAAGTACTGTAATCATTTCAATAAACGCAATTAGCCCGACATTTTTTTGCGCAAGGCGTAGTGCCGGACAGTCCTTTGGCCAGTGGAGCTCGAGTTGTCCACCGTTGAGGTCTCTGCATCCGAGGAGCGCTGCGAGTAGCGCACATCTGAGTCATCCTCCTCCGAGCTGGGCGGCACGAGGATCGTCTGTTTGCGCAGCTCCGCAACGGGATGGGGTTTGATCCGCTTGCGACCGCGAATAAATCCGCATCGCGAAGAAAGCGGCGTCTCAGCTACCGGCGATGACATGGTCTCCACTGTCACACTTTGACAGCTAAATGTCATGACAGCTGAAATGACAAATCGAATTGGATATTTTATGTAACTCGGCTTTTTATTTCTGCATACACACTGCAGTCGCATCATCAGAAGGAAGCAAAACACTAACTCTGTAACAAATATCTAACACACGTGGAAGGGAGGTCCCTTAGGCATGTCTGTATGGTAGTCGGTCGTTTGTTTCTCCTATTTAGGGTTGCGCGTACGTGAGTGAGTGTGGAATAGTCTTGAACGTATGGTATGATGCGCTTGGCTTCGTGCTGGGCTGGAACTATTCATCGCCGCCGCCCTCCTCGTCCTCGTCGAACTCGCCCTCCTCGTCGGCAGTGGCCTCCTGGTACTGCTGGTACTCAGAGACCAAATCGTTCATGTTGCTCTCGGCCTCTGTGAACTCCATTTCATCCATGCCCTCGCCGGTGTACCAATGCAAGAACGCTTTACGGCGGAACATGGCCGTGAACTGTTCGGAGACGCGCTTGAACAGCTCCTGAATGGCCGTCGAGTTGCCAATGAACGTGGCCGACATCTTCAGGCCCCTGGGCGGAATATCGCACACGGCTGTCTTGCAGTTGTTCGGTATCCACTCGACGAAGAAGCTGCTGTTCTTGTTCTGTATGTTGAGCATCTGCTCGTCCACCTCCTTCATGGACATGCGTCCGCGGAAGATCGCTGCAACGGTTAGGTAGCGACCATGTCGCGGATCGCAGGCGGCCATCATGTTCTTGGCATCAAACATCTGCTGGGTCAGCTCGGGCACGGTCAATGCGCGGTACTGCTGGGATCCGCGCGAGGTCAGCGGCGCGAAGCCAGGCATGAAGAAATGTAGACGCGGGAAGGGCACCATGTTGACGGCCAGCTTGCGCAGGTCGGCGTTCAGCTGGCCAGGGAAGCGCAGGCAAGTGGTCACTCCGGACATTGTGGCGGACACCAAGTGGTTCAGATCACCGTAGGTGGGCGTGGTAAGCTTCAGAGTGCGGAAGCAAATGTCATACAGTGCCTCATTGTCGATGCAGTACGTCTCATCGGTGTTTTCCACCAGCTGATGGACACTTAGGGTGGCATTGTAGGGCTCCACCACGGTATCCGACACCTTGGGCGATGGCACAACGGAGAAGGTGTTCATGATGCGATCGGGATACTCTTCACGAATTTTCGAAATGAGTAAGGTGCCCATGCCTGAGCCGGTGCCACCGCCCAAGGAGTGGGTCAGCTGAAAGCCCTGTTCGACGGAATTCAATTAATTACCCTATCCGGGAATGAATCACCCATCAGCACTTACTTGGAGGCAATCGCAGCCCTCGGATTCCTTGCGCACCACATCGAGCACAGAGTCGACCAACTCTGCGCCCTCAGTGTAGTGACCCTTGGCCCAGTTGTTGCCAGCGCCAGATTGGCCGAAGACAAAGTTGTCTGGCCGGAAGATCTGTCCGAAAGCGCCCGAGCGCACGGAGTCCATGGTGCCCGGCTCCAGGTCGACGAGTATGGCCCGTGGCACATACTTGGCGCCGGTGGCCTCATTGTAGTAGACGTTGATGCGCTCCAGCTGCAAGTCGCTGTCGCCATAGTAGGTCCCCGTTGCGTCGATGCAGTGCTCGTCCGAGATGACCTCCCAGAACTTGCCTCCGATCTGGTTGCCGCACTGGCCGGCCTGAATATGCACAATCTCGCGCATGATTACGTATTACGTATACGATAAGCGATCAAATTCAATTGAGCTGGAAAACTTTTTTGTTTTTTGTTTTTTTTTTTTAACTTTCTGGAGGGCGATTCCGATTTCTTTTTTTCTGAAAACTGAAACCGGTTTGAACAGATTTAACGTATAATTTTCTTACTTTTTCTCTATACGTGTATCGTAGTCGAGTCGATGTTGGAATGAGACTACTCTCCTAGAGTCTCCAATACCCCATGCTGAACTATCAGAATTTCGAATGGTTGCTTCGGTTCGGGTTCAGTTACATATATATGTGTAATATATGTATATATTTGAGCAGTTTTACTTGAATTACATAATACGATTTTCTTATATCTATGGTGGTTAAGTTCTCTATGGGGCTCTCTGAATAGCGGCTACAATTTGGCATCCCTTCAGGTGGCTAGACTACGTGATATTGCCAGAAGACTTTGGCTAATATAATAAATATATGTACATATATTAACTATCGCCAGTGCTGAGCCTGAGTCCATTACACAGACGCACGCTTTAGGCATAGAGTGCTCTCGATAATGTCCATTGGCTGGAAGTCCGGGTCGACAAATGGTTCGTGATTCAGGCAACGGGTTCCTCCCATGCAGGTGCAGGAGCACAGCGATGCCGTCTCGTCGTTCTCCGTGGTATAGTTGTTCTCCAGGAGCTTTCCCTGCATGTTGTACGTCGACTCGTCGTCATAGGCGAGCGGCTGATTCCCAGCAGCCAGATTCTGAGCATCCTGTTCGTCCCTCTTTGCGTCCTCAGCTTGCCTGCAGAGAGAGAGGAAGATTAAGTGAGATCTTAAATATTTATCTCTTTCAGAGAGTGGGACTGACATCGTCATGAATCGCAAGACGAGCAGATTAATACTAGCAGCGACCACTGCTAGGCCAAACAGAATAAAGACCAGGCTAAGGGCTACATATCCGGGCTTGTTCGTCAGGGCCTGGTCGTTTTGAAGAGCCACGTAATCCCCGAATCCAATGGTAGTCAGCGTGACGAAGCAGTAGTAGAAGCTGTCAAAGTAACTCCAGCCCTCGTAGCGGGAGAACACTGCGGCTCCCGTCGTTATTATGATCGAGGAGAGCATCCCCGTAGCCAACATCAGATTCATTTCAGTTGCATCCGTGCACCGTGCTCCGCTGGCTCGCTTCGCTCTCCTGATTATCACGGATGCGAACTTATTCAGACGCTCGCCGATGGACTGGAACATAACCAAGCCGAGTGGAATGCCAACCTGCAACGGAATCATGCATGTGTTAGCAATTCTATAGCTCTTGTGGTGAAAATGCATCAGGTTATTGAATAGTTCGGTCCGATCATACCATCGCATAGAACATTGTAAACAATTTGCCGGCCACAGTGGTCGGCGTAGAGTGTCCATATCCTGAAAAATACAAAACATTACAAAACTAACATTTGACTTTCTCTGCGAATACAGACCGCATATACATATGTATGTATACCCTTACCAATGCGCACTTTTGGTTGATATAACATTTCTCAAACACTTTACTAGCTGACTCGAAAACGATCTATTGTCGTATAAATTAATTCTACTAGTAAGAACAAAAAAAACCTAATTTATTGTAACAATATATATCTCTTAATGCTATAGCGTGAACAATGATTCTTGTTAGCCCATCTCTGGCTAACGTTGAAATCTTATTATTTCATTGTGTTCAGCTCATGTATCTTATGTCTGTATCGTGCATCAGGTTTTTGTTGCTGAGTGTGTTCTTCGGTTATTATTCTCATGCTTAAAGACCTACTTGTATTACGGCTCAAGTTAGCGTCTTTGCGTTGTGTTGGCATTGTTCACTGCACGAAACAAACTTGGCCTACTACGATGAAGCTATAGCCTGGCAAATAATAAAGTGTTGCGTGCTTTCAGGGTGGGTGCAGAACAGGCCAAAGATGTTATCACTTAGGAGTACGAAAAGCAGACAGGCACACATGAAAATCAGCCCATCAATTTAGAAGGAGTATCTAACATTTAGTAACTAACATTTTGATACGATAATTAGATATATATATTACATATACATACATAGATTTTGTTTTCTTCCTTTTTTGTTTGGCAAATTACTCTGAATTTTAGAAAATCCTTTCTTTAATATATTTTAATAAATTCTTAAGTCTACGTTTATTCGCTTAATTAAATCAAATTTAACTATTTTAGTGTCACTTTTCTGATGACGTTCAAAGAATTGTAAAATACATACATATGTATGTACTTACATACAAGGTCTGTCAAGTATGCGTGTATGGTGTTCTCTGAATACCCTTTCCCAATTAGAGCCCGTGCAAGAGTAAGAACTGTGAATGAGCGTCACAGTTCGCTTTGCCACACTGCAATACTTTTACTTTCAGAAGGGAAGCAATGGAAAGAACGCTTAAGCTGCATAAGCGTGCACAAAGGCTTACATACACATGTATGCATATTTGCCAAAGATGTGAGAGTGAGCAAAACAACTATAGCATATTTTGGGTGCGCTTCTGGCGTGCGAACATCTTGCTCGATCACACGCACAGGCTTAAGGCTGTCCGCTGTCATTGCTGAGAGCGTAAGAGAATGAGAGAGCCGAGAATATACGAAGTGCAATTGCAGCTCTTCGAAACATGTGTATGGTTGCATATGTATGTAAGTGTATGTGTGTTTGGGATAGTGTGGTAGTATTAGTGTGTTCACAGTTGAATCATTTCTTAGGTTAAAACTCATTTGAATTATATGTAATTGCATTAATGAATTTTGTAAAATATTTACCAATCATTGCCAGCACCACAGTGGCAAAATAAAATGCGCCAGCGAATTTCCACTGAGGTCCCGCTTTGTGTGGTTTGTTCTCTATTATTACTATTTCGATCATCCGGTAGTCTTCGGCACTCACATTGTATTTCTCAACGAAATTATTCTTTATGGCTACGGCATGAAATTAAAATTCGATCCCAATTCCAATATCAACAATCAAATTCATGGCCAATTAATGAACTTAAAAATAAAAAGCAGCACAAGAAACTAATAGAGTAGCACAGATCGAAACATCAGACTAAAATTTACATATATAAGAATGAAAATTTATATCAAATTGTACATTTTGATCTGTGCTGGAGACGAACGATATGAAAATGATTTGGATTTATTTCTTCTTTTCTTTTTTTTTTTTTTAATTTTTTGTTTTTGTCATCAGTGAGAGAGAGAGATAGTGAGTGCGAATAGTAGTTGGTGTGCATTTGGATCTTGCCGGGGATATATATTAATCGCATATATATGTACCTTGCAAAAACTCCCAACGCCTCGCTTCTGTTTGTGATTCAAGCGAGTCAAAGACTGCCGCGCCGATGAGCAAATAGGTAAATGTGCATACCACCAGCGACAGGGTTCTAACGTTCTGACGCTTCATGGCGCAATGGACAACAAATTCGAAAGCTGTTTGGCGACCGGATTCAATAAGCATTTAAAGTTAAGGCTTATTGCAAATCCCAGGGGCTGCTACAATGCACCGTTACGCTTAATATCGTCTGCTCGTTTGCATACGCTTCATACGTCTCTGTGTTAGTGTGAACGTCCTGCACCAGGATTCTGTAGAAATCGATTTAGTGGCAAAAACATACAAACAGCAAACGGTACAAGTTTTATTCAATGTGGTTTCTTTTAGAGCTCAGTGCGTTTCTGAGCTTAGAACTGTCCATTGTGATTCAATTACGTCAACGCTTTGTATTATATTTGCATTGAAATATATATTGAATTAATACATTGTTTATTTAACTGACAGCCGATACGAATTGCGGGAAAATCTGTATGTAAGAGACAGGGCTGTTCAATTGCGAACACATTGAAACAGGTTGGCAGTCCTGCTTATCGGGTATCGATAGCGCAGTGTAATCGGTTTGTTTGGCATTTGTTTATGCGAGAAAAACCACGCAAGTCTTCTCAAAAGTTAAATAGCAGCAGCAACGCTACTTTTGAAACATTGCGAACATCGATGTTTAATTAAAGCAGACATGCTGCGCTTCCGTCGTCGCTTTGGAATAATCTGCTGCTGTGCCATCCTCGTCGCCTTTCTCACTCTCTATGGAATCCTTAATTATGCGATGCCGGCTGATACTGCCAGAAAGGTAATGTCAACCTCTGAATGAGTGCGTGTGTGTGTTTATGTGTACATCGTATTTATCTTTTCGTGTGATTTGTAGCCACCCAATATTGCGCCTGAGAGCAAACTTGAACTGAGCAAAAATTTATTGAACGAAGCGAACGAAGAAGGTGAGTTCCCACTCAAAAGGCGGGCTGAACCAAAGGAACTTGATGATGTCCTCGCAATGAACAATGAGGAGGACGAGGACGATGACGATCCCGATGACCGCGTATGCGTTGACATTGTTAAGAAGGTGCCGCAAGTGGATGTGCAAATGCTAGACCTCTACGAACAGATGTCCTTTGCCGACATCGATGGCGGCGTCTGGAAACAGGGCTGGAACATCAAATACGATCCCATCAAATACAATCAGCATCACCTACTAAAAGTGTTCGTTGTGCCGCACTCCCACAACGATCCCGGCTGGATAAAAACATTCGAGGAATATTATAATGCTGGTAAGCGTGCCTTGACATTGTCTCTTGATTGATAGCAGGTTTAAAGATAATATTGCTGCCAATAACTCTAACTCTGCCAGCCTCACGCCGTATTTAGCAATTTACGTGACTGTTCGACTGTGTCGAATTGTCTTTGTTGAATATGATCAACAGATTTTGCCCATGTCACAGCCGTTTATTATATAAATAAACGAGGGTTATATATTTATATAATGTAATACGTAATAAATAATAAGTAATGTATATAATATATAAATCTTTATATTTGATCTATATATTGACAATTTAAAAGTAAAGCAATTTCTATTTCATTTCTAATTTAAGCCAACTGCATATTTTATTTAGTTTGTTAAAATATTTATTTATTTGTATTTTTATTTTATTTTTTATCATTATTTAATATAATAATTTAATTCTGTTTTAAATATTTATTTATATTAATATTTTTTTTATAATATTACAAATATGAATATTTAGCTTGATATATATTTATTTATTTTGATTTTATTTATATATTAATATTAAATATATATTTTTTTATTTCGATTTTGATCTAATTTATTTATTAAAATCAAATATATTATTATTTTATTTAAAATATTTACTTTCTCTTCTTTATTTTTATTTACTATTATTCTTATTATTCCTCTATAAACGGCCTTCCAAAGCAACTTCTCTTGAACAACTTCTGATTGGAATTTTATCAGCTTTGTTAAAGGCGACAATTGTATCTCAAAGATACGCATTTCGAATTGCTTTTAACGGGACAACGTGCCCAATTTCTTTGTGTTACCTGCAGATACCAAGCACATCTTATCGAATGCATTGCGTCACCTCACCGAGAACCCAGACATGAAGTTCATTTGGGCTGAAACCTCATACTTTGCTCGATTTTACGATGACTTGGGCGATCACAAAAAGCAGCAGATGCGAATGTACGTATGCTGGGGAGGCGATATCTTTCTGAATAATGGCTTTTCAATACTCTTTCAGGGTTGTGAAGAAAGGCCAATTGGAGTTCGTGACCGGGGGCTGGGTAATGCCCGATGAGGCCAATTCCCACTGGCGTAATGTTCTGCTGCAGTTGACCGTGGGCCAGAGCTGGCTGAAGCAGCATCTGAACGTAACGCCCACTGCTGGCTGGGCTATTGACCCGTTCGGACACAGTCCGAGTCTGCCGTACATTATGCAGCGAAGCGGCCTGAAGAATATGCTAATACAGCGGACGCATTACTCGGTCAAGAAGGAGCTGGCACAGCGGCGACAGCTGGAGTTCTACTGGCGCCAGACGTGGGAGACGCGCGATAAGGCGGCCCTCTTTACGCACATGATGCCCTTCTACTCGTATGACATTCCACACACCTGTGGCCCCGATCCGAAGGTGTGCTGCCAGTTCGACTTCAAGCGAATGGGCGGCTTTGGGCTGAGTTGTCCGTGGCGAGTGCAGCCCCGTCCGATCGACGAAAACAATGTGGAGGCACGCTCCGACATGCTGGTGGATCAGTGGAAGAAGAAGGCTGAGCTGTACCGCACGAACGTGTTGCTAGTTCCGTTGGGCGACGATTTCCGCTATAAGCAGAACGTGGAGTGGGACGTGCAGCGCGTCAACTACGAGAAGCTCTTCGAGCACATCAACGGCAACCCGCGCTTCAATGTCCAGGCCCAGTTCGGCACCCTGAGCGACTACTTTGATGCCGTGCACAAAACCAAGCAGAGCTTTCCATCGCTGAGCGGAGACTTCTTCACCTACGCAGATCGGGCGGACAACTACTGGAGCGGCTACTTCACCTCGCGTCCCTATCACAAGCGCATGGATCGCGTGCTGATGCACTACATGCGGTCGGCGGAGATGCTCCATGCGTGGCACAGCTGGGACTCGATAGCGGGCTTTGACCAGAAGCTGGAGATAGCGCGTCGAGAGATCTCTCTGTTCCAGCATCACGACGGGATCACAGGCACCGCCAAAACTCACGTAATGCAGGACTACGAGAAGCGCATGTTCGAGGCGCTTTGGGCCTGTCAGTTCGTCATGCAGCAGGCAGTCTACCGGCTGCTGACGAAGCCGTCTATCTACAGCGCGGACTTCAACTTCTATTACTTCACTTTGGACGACTCCCGCTGGCCCGGTGTGGGTGTCGAGGAGAGCCGCACGACCATTATACTGGGCGAGGAGCTGCCCACCAAGCACGTTGTCCTGCACAACACAGTTCCGCATTGGCGTGAGCAAATAGTCGACTTCTACGTCTCGAGCCCGTTCGTCAGTGTCAGCGACTTGGCTGGGCACCCAGTGGAGGCGCAGATCTCGCCCGTGTGGAGCTGGCATCACGACACGATCGGCAAGACCTTCAATCCGCAAGGATCCACCACCAAATACCGCATTATCTTCAAGGCACGCGTCCCGCCCATGGGCCTGACCACATATCTACTAACGATCTCAAGCTCGAAGCCCGCGTAAGTCCAGCTTATGATGAGAGCACCCTAAATATGCAGTTCTTTAATCATTCATTCATTTGTCGCAGCCACACCTCGTACGCTTCCCATTTGCTGCTGAACAATAGTCCACTCTCCGTGAGCTTGGGCCAGTACCCGGAGGATGCGAAGTTTGGAGAGCACCGCGAGTTTTCCCTGCGGGTAGGGGCTGGGCCCACGCTGGCCTTCTCAGAGTACGGCATGCTGAAGTCTATGCAACTGGCTCCGGGCAGTGCCCCGGTGCCCGTGCACCTCAAGTTCCTCAAGTACGGCACTCGGACGCATGGCGACAAGTCCGGCGCGTACCTGTTTCTGCCAAATGGCCCGGCCACGCCAATCGTAGGCAACACTCCGGTTGTGCTTGTCAGCGAGGGCAAGTTGGAGTCATCCGTTAGCGTCGGCCTGCCCCACGTCATCCACCAGACGATCTTGCGGGGCGAGGCTCCCGAAATACGCAACCTGGTGAACATCGGCGTCGTCGACAACATCGAAGTTGTGATGCGCATGCAGACGCACATCGAGAGCGGAAGCACCTTCTACACGGATCTGAACGGACTCCAGATCATCAAGCGACAGCGATTCGAGAAGCTCCCGCTGCAGGCCAACTACTATCCGGTGCCGTCGGCCATGTTCATCGAGGATGCCCACATGCGGCTGACATTGCTAACGGCACAGCCGTTGGGTGGTGCCTCCTTGGACTCGGGTGAGCTGGAAATCATGCAAGACCGGCGCTTGGCCAGCGACGATCAGCGCGGCCTGGATCAGGGCGTACTGGACAACAAGCCGGTGCTGCATATCTACCGCCTGGTTCTCGAGAAGATCAGCGACTGCGTGCGCACGCCGACTGGCCATCCCGCGTCCTACCTGACCAAAGCGGCGCACAGGGCGTCGCAGGAGCTGCTTGATCCGTTCGACAAGCTGATCTATGTGGAGAACGAGTGGACCGGAGTGCAGGCCCAGTTCGGCAACGAGCACGTGCCGGCCAATGAGGATCTGGATCTCGTTGTGCTGCGTCGACTAACCAAGAGCACGGCCAAGAGCCAGCGCGTCGGCTGCGTGCTGCATCGCACGCAGCTGCTGCAGTGCGGCAGGGATGAGTCGCCAACAGACACAGTAAGTTCACTGACATTACGGCATACATATTCTATATCGATATATACTTATGTGAACATTTCAGTTTAACGCTTGCGCCGTGTTGCCTACTGGAGGAGGGCAGCGACATCGCTGCCAGCGCACGTCGCTGACATTCCTGCAGCAGCTGGAGCAGATCGAGTCGAAGATGGCGCCCCCCCTGTGTCCCATGGAGACTGCCGCCTACGTAATCAGCTATAGCGTCGACCCGGACAGCAGCTGAGCTGGACCCACTCGCAATCTCAAGCAGTAATATTAACTGGAAACCTTGACTAGTGTAAAACGCACGCGAACTTAAGTTATTAAGCCTAATTTTGAATCTGACTAGCGATACGTACGGGAGCCGCAGTTCCGTACGTTTTCTAATTGTTTTAGTTGTCAAGGCGTAATCGGATTCCGTGTTCGGCCTTCGATTATGCTGTATGATAATTACTTTAATTTGTTTTGTGTGATATTTCTTGAATCTGCCGATTTTAACTACTTTACTATATTGCATTATATTCGGTGTCTAGAATATGATATTAGATGTGATAAGATCGCAAATACCACTTCAATCCAGACGAATCAAGTTTTGCTGATAATTAATTAAATACATACATGCATACATACTATATCATCATCCAACTGTACTCTCAGAATAAATCTCAGAATAACCGTAAATCAATTTTACCAATTAACAGTAAGAAAAGATATTATTAGTTACAAATAAATACGAACATAAATATATTTCGATGATTGCCAAATTTAATCAGAATAATCGGGTGCAGCAAGTATTGAGAATTTCAATCTTTTACTATCTCAGAGAATATTTTTTTCAAATGAAGTTGCCGTTATTGTTGTGGGATGGCACAATGGGATTGTTGTGATAAAGAGTATTGTGCTCCTCGTCGTATTGTTTCTGCTGAGAATCTCTGACAGGCAGCAACTTTGCTTCAACAGGGAATACGTTTGTGGGTTGCCTGGAAAATTCACAATGGAAGTTTATATTGAATTCATATTGAGCGCCAAGTGGTTGTTTTCAGTGTGTCAATGAGAGAGAGAGCGAAGAGAGCGAATGAGAGCACGCTGCACAATTTTCTGTTTGCTTCTCTTACTTATTTAATATGGGCAACGAAAGCAAAATTGTGCTCTCTCTCTCACCATGTGACGAACGTATTTGTGCATGTGTGTGTGTGTGTGTGTGTGTGTGTGCATGTGCGCGTTCGGCTGTCGGTGTCTACCAGTGCTGCCAACTCTTCAGGGCATCGGCAAGCTAAATCAGCGAGTTAGAAAAATTCAGATTTAGCTAGACAAAAATTTTAAACTCTAGAAAAGCAGCCTTTACAATTTAAGATTTGGTATGACTTTTTATATCGGCAGAAGTAAAGTAAAACGAAATCGTGTCATGAATTTAGATATCAGCCAGTCGCTATATCAAAATTCTTTCTCCATTCTGAGTATATGGAATGCCAGAGCTGGCAGAAAAATAGCCAAACTAGCAGCACTGGTTGACCGCTTTTGTCAACTGAGCGCAACCACCGACTAGCCAGCCTACCATCGGAATTTAAAGTTCTGTACAGAAATCTCAGCTACTCACTGAGTAGTACTCAGAGAAGCAGAAACAACACAAAATATGTGAGAGAGCGCAAAGAGTGTGAGAGAGCGAGAGCGAGAGAGTGGCGTAAGTCGAGCAAGCGCCAAGCAAAGTAGTTTTCAAATACGACGAACACATTCAGTGTCCAGTTCAGTTCAGTTGAGTTCAGTCAGAGTCAGAGCGTCGTCATCAGTGAGTTAATGTTTATATGCTACATATGTAACAATATTACAGCGAATTAAGCACAAATAGCTGCTGTACTATGATGTATATACAATTTGAGATACATACGTATATGTATTTGATTAAAGTGGCCCGCTCGCGGCAGCAATAATATTGTACATTCAGACATCCATGCATAATGAATATGTATATATATCTACGTATATAAAGTGCTCAGCATCGAGTATTTAATCAAATGATCATTAACAAAAAGTGTTATAAATTGTTCAATCAAAATCGCATTGGATACTCTGTCGTTGTTGTTGTTGGATTTCAAAGTTCGTTTGAACAATATTTAATTAAATAGTTGCCTACATTGTATATATATGTGTATGTACGTATGTATGCGTCTTCAAAGTTGCCATGTGTATCTCTCTAAGCTCTTTGCGTATGTGTGTGTGCGTAAGCGTGTTTGTTTGTGTGCGTGCGTGCGTGTGTGTGTCTCTCACTATGTGTGTGTGTGTGTGTGTTGAAACGTGCAAGTGTGTTTATGCGTCGCATGTTAGTTTCTTCTACGTTCTTTACGTCGTCTTCTAAGTTCTGTCGATGTGTGCGCGCGTATCCGTGTGTCCCTACTAAAGAGTGTGCATGCGAGTATGTATGTGTATGTGTGTGTGCGTGCGAGTGTGTTCGTGTGTGCTTTTTGTGAACTACGTTTTGTTTCAATGCCAAAAAGTATCTATGTGTGCCTTGACATGAGCGCTCTTCTCGCTCGCTCGCTTGCTGCTTTACTTTGCTTTGCCTTTGCCTTTGCCTGGCTTTCTGGTTACATAAATACTCACACCAAAACACACACTCACAAGACGTAGCAAAGCTTACGTGAAGAAACGTGTCTCTACGTTCCTATGCGTGTGTGTGTGTGTGTGTGTGTGTGTGTGTGTGTTTACTAAAATGTTAATGTGCTACTTTTGAAGGTGTCTGCCATGCGACAAAATTTAATTAACACTTAAAATCTAATCGCTGGCGCAACAAAAACAACAACACGCTATTCCAATAGGCAAAGCACTGATTGCTTATTGGAAGCAGCTGGTTCGCCAGCCATAACAACAACAGCAATAATAACATGTGTTAAATATTGGAAACAATAAACTGCCTTAGCAGGTTCGCTCAGCTCAGCCCCGCGCTCAGCACAACTGAGCTCAGCTCATTCCAATGGTCAAATGTCATGCAAAAGCAACACAGAAAAACATTCAGAATCTGGCAAATCCGAAGAAGAATGAAATAAGCACAGAAAAAATGAGCGAGCTAACGAAAAATTAAAATCAACGACGTCATATGAAACTGTGTCAAAGCAGCAGCAGCACACACACACACACGCACATATATACACACATACACGGGCGCACTCACAGTTTTTCTATGTGTGTGTGTATGTTTCTGTGTGCGAGCTATGGCAAACAGTGTTGCCGAATCAGCTACTTTGTAGCTAGATTTGGCCACTTTTTAAGGCCGATTGCTACAAAAATTTTAAAACAGCTATTAGCTACAAATCTAGCTATTTTCAAAAATTACAATTAGCTGAATGAAAAGTAAACAAATAGCGGAGTTGGTTGCATAATTGTCGGTCTCGCTACTTTTTTTGAGAGAAATTTTCCAACACTATTTGGCAAAGTGCAGGGCATCGATATCTTTATCGATAGCGATCACTCAAAAAGTTAATATCTTTGTGCAAGCGTCAGGAAAACGCCGAAAGAAGTTTATAATCAAAAATGCCGAGACGCATGGCTTACAAAGCCAGAATTCAAAGACTGGGTGAGAAAAGTGATCACAGATCCCACTAAAGTGTTCTGTTTTTATTGCAAGTGCACGATAAAGGACAAACTGTGTCATTTGCAAAAACATGCAACAACGGCAAAACATGTTTCGAATGGGAAAAGTTTTGGACAGGGAAACAAAATTTCCTTCGAGATGAAATCAGTACCCAAAACCATTTTTGTTGCTGATCACACTGCTACTTCACAAGTTGACCATTTGTCACAGTTGTGCGTTCGCAAGTTTTGTGCTGAACCGGAGACGGCGGATCTTAAATTACGACGGACAAAGTGTGGAAACATTAAATAAATTAAATTAGTAATTTTCATTTCTAGCACTGTTTGTAGTATTTTAATGTTAGTTTTATTTTTACTTGATATTTTTAATGTGGTTATGTAGATGTTTTCATTTTAGCTACTTTTTTCAGCTATTTTTTAAGAAAGTTAGCTACTTTTAGCTACTTTTAGACCTCGATTTAGCTACTTTTCCTGAAAAAGTTTCGGCAACACTGATGGCAAAGCTTTTTCTACCAGTCGGTCGCTCTCACTCTCTATTGCTTCCCATCTCTCTCTATTCTTTGCTCTCCCGCTTCAGCTGCAAGCTGATAAAACGCAGCGCACACTGCGCGTATACATAATGTGCATACATACATACGTACATAGGTATGTGTCAGTGTGTGTGTGTATGTGTATTATATTTAAATGTTTTTCGTTCGTTTGCTAACGAGTTTTTCACGTTATTGTTAGACACACGCACACACACACTGTCATCGAGGAACACACAAGATTTTCATATTTAAAAGCGCTCGCAAGCAAACGCTTGAAACATATGGCGCGTGTATCTACACGTACATTTACATATACATATATAAAATATTTATTTACGCGTGTGTGTGTGTGTGTGTGTGTGTGTGTGTGTATTGAATTATGTCATAAACAATTTGTCTTTGGCATTCAATAGAAGTTCAATTTGCCTGACGCTAACGTGGCGTATGAACAAAATGTAGCATTATTGAAAGCTTTTATGGGTGAACAGGAAATGCAAAAGTTGCCCCAAAACTGTCTACAGAATGTTTGTGTGTTGTGTACGTGTGTATGTTAGTGGGCAGCAATTTTCCGAGGCTTGCATGAAAACCTAGTGCCCTAATAAGCGTCAACGAGAAGATAACCAATGAGAGAGGCAGAGCAAGAGAGACAGAGAGAGAGAGACATACATATAAAGAGAGCGAAACGGGGTAGCAGCACGAGCGGGCAACCGATAGGCAACTGACAGTGAGCGCGAGAGCGAGAGTGCGAGTGCGAACGCGAACGCAAACGCGAGCATTAGAGATGAGAGTAGCCCTCGAGAGGCGACTTAGCGTACATAGCTGGCGCAAAATATAATTGAAATAAATTATAAAACAAGCAAGCCACAACGCAATTTGAATTCAATGCAAAATGTTGGACTGCCTGTAAAAGTATTTTGACATTGTGGAAATTGAAATGCGCGCCAATTCAAACATACGCAGCAGCATAAGACGCACAAACACACAGGCACAACCACAGACACACACACACACACATACAAAAATACGAATGTGTTTGGGCAGGCACGTGTACGTGGCAGACGCATATTTGTGTAAATTCAGAATGTTGGCTAGCTGAGTGACAGAAAGACCTTGGGACTTGCGTGCAACCTGGCTAAATAACTTGCCTTAGGCATTGCTCCCAGATTAACTATCTTAACTAATTTATAGCAAAGATTAATTTTTCTAAATTAGTGTGAGCTCTTCTTTTCGATATGCTGCGCATCTTTAAGACAAGCTTTAAATTTCAATAAGAAATGAATATTTACATTCAGTTTACATGTATCGATGAACAGAATGTTATCGCACATATCGTGCTCCTGCCAATCGATCGTATTGCAAGCACTGAACGATGCAAGTTCCGTTACTCAATTGCATTTAGTAAACATTTCCACAAGCGAGCGAAGAGAAAAGGAAAGAAAAAAAAGAAGCAAAATCAACTTGAAGCAAAGGTGTTTGCGACACTAGCGCCTTCAGGCCGCCACAGTCACGCTGCATGCTGCGTCCGAAGAGAGGGCTTCCCATTGCGCAGGTCCGTGATTCGCAAATGGCAACAGAAACGGCCAGAGCAACGGCATCGTCTGTCGACCAATTTTTGTGTTAGAACCAAACGTGAGGCGAAGACGAGCACGCAAAGGCGACGCGTGACGCATACGCAAAGCAAAGCCAAAGTCAGAGCCAAAAACTAACTGTGAAAAATACAAATATATATGTGTATGTGTGTGTGTGTGTGTGTATGTGTACATACATATATAAATTTAAATTATATTAGTTACATTAGAGCTATTGACTAGGCGTACATCAATACAGTTAAACAAACACACACATGCACATACACATGCATACACACATATATACATGTAGGCATGCGGTGGTAATGCAGTGTTGGTTGCACTCGTCCTCGATTCTATTCGATAAGATCGATAACGGAGCGTTTAAAGTGATTTTGTTTTCAAAATTGCGATAAATTTACTATTGTGTATGTGTGTGTGTGTGTATTAGGGCATGTGTGCGTGTGCATATAACTTATGTTTACATAATTTGTAATTTAAGCAAACGAATCAACTCAAACATCAACAACAACAGCAAAATAATCATAACTGCATGGAATAATAAAAGTCAAATAACAATAAATTTGAGAAAGCAACAACAACAACAATAATAATAATAACAACAACAACAAACAACAAGAAACAACAGTAACATTGGAGTGGCGTATGTAACAGCTAAGAAATCGAAAGTTAAACAATAGACAAAATATAATAATAAATAATAAAAGTGTGCACACATATTAACAACTTCTGATTCTAATCAACCAAATACTATATATAAACAACATATACATATACATATATATATATATATTAACTGATATATCTATATACATATATAGTAATATAGCCCCGCACTCAATTAATTGCAGCTGTATGCACGACTCCTTGCAGAAAGGTGAATATAACTGTGAACAAATCTCATATGTAAAGCATACTAAGTCTATGTTAGCATAAGTTCTTCAGATATCCATTCATTATGTTGTACGGGCGAGCGCTTTGCATTGCCTTCATTTCAAACTGTGCCATCGCTCTATATGTGCCATCTCTCGACCAGATACTTGTTGTCTAGTGTTCTCTTCTATTCTACGTAAAGTGAATACACACACATACACATACATGTGTGTGTGTGGGTGTGTATGGAGTGGAAACGATCTCAGCTAATCAGAGTCACTCACAGCTCAGCTCAGCTCAGCTGAGCTGCTGGGCCCCCTGAGCTCGGCCTATCTCTTCGTTAATTTACTCGTTTATTTGTCAAGCTGCCGACTCTTGATATTCTATATTTTGTTGCTGCTGCTTGTTGTTGTTGTCAAATGCAAACAGACATTAAATTGCCAGTTGTTTGCCCGTTCGTTTCGTTTCGTTTCGTTCCGTTTCATTTACATTGGCCAGTCGCTAACCCAGCCACCCACCCGCCTCGCACCAGCTCGTGGAGCGCCTCCTAGCGGAAAGTGGGGTAAACTGTCGCCGCAACGAGCAAACCCAGAAAAGGCAAGCACAGTTAGCACAGTGGGGCAAGTGGAGAGCAACAAAATGAGAAAAATGAGAAAAGGCTTATGTAAACAACACACAAAAATTTCGTGCAAAAGGCACGAAACGGCTGTTAACCTATTTGGCATAATTGCAACAACGTCAGCCAACTGGCGACTCCGACTCTCCGTTGATTACCCGAAACGGAGTATGCGTGTGTGTGTATGTGTGTGTGTGTGTGTGTATGTGTGTGTGTGTGTGTATGTGTGTGTGTGTGTGTATGTGTGGGTGTGTGTATGTGTGTGTGTGTGTGTGTGTGGAGCTCTGTTTCGGCTGTTGCGGGAGATTCTCTCTGACCGAGCGACAGCTCTGAAAAGTTTCGAGTTGCACTAAAGGTGAAAATACCCAAATGAGGAGGGGCTGCAATAAGTAAGCTAAAACTCATCTACGGCCGGAATCCAGAGTATTTGTGGTGCACGTCGAATAGCAACAGCGGAAATGAGTTCTTTAGATCATTCAAATAGGACTTCGTCTGGGAGATTTTTGAAGACTTTCTTGCAATCTCTTAACTATATAGTACAAGAGAAACTTGAGATACTCTCGTCTCTTTCCAAGTATCTCAAGCTTCTCTCAGATTTTCTACTTTAATTTTGATAGTTTTTCAAAATTATTCGAATTATTACATATTACTTTACATATATATTATATCACGAATAGAACGTTTGGAACGTATCCTAAGTAGTTCTTAAAATGAACCTAAACAGAAAAGCAAATTATGATAAAATTTTATATTTTATATTATTATTATTTTTATATATTATATTTTAATATTAATTCGAAATACTTCTAGGTTATTCAATTCAACAATTTAAGTATTTATACGTATAAATTATTGCAACTTAAAAGAGCCATAGAATATATAGAAATATATAGAAAATCGTTATATTCAGCCCGACTATTTCTATGATTTTCAAATGCATTCGAACCGGAATTCGCAATTCTCTCTTTATCATTCTATTCCATTTTCTGAAGTTTCATCATATCTTATATATAATTCCAAAAGTCGATCTGCCGTTCAGGAAACAAGTTTCTCGCGTTTGGATTTAATTGCAGCTTATATGATCAGTTATATATATATTTCAGTTATGTATATTTATGTATTCGAGCGAATATACATATGTATATCCGTACATATAATATTAGTCTATTATTAGAGAATTAAGCAAACAGCGGGGATTATCAGCTTTGATTGCCAGTCAAGTTCAATGCGTCATCCCCGAGTATATTGCCAATGAATTGCACTTTTAATTGTGAAATTAGTTCTGTTTTTTATACCCTGAACCCATTGAAAATGGGAAATCAGGGTATAATGTTTTTGTTGGAAGGCGTATGTATGTAACAGGCAGAAGGAGGCGTGGCAGACCCCATAAAGTATATATATTCTTGATCAGGGAGACAAGCCGAGTCGATTTAGCCCTGTCCGTCTGTCTGTCTGTCTGTCCGTCTGTCCGTATGTATGAACGCGTCGATCTCAGAACTTACAATAGCTAGAGACTTCAAATTTTTTTGTAGGTCCCTGTATAGGGCGCGCATATCGAGTTTGTTTCAGAAATTCGATAACTGTTATCGTTTTATTGTTATCGATTAAAAACGAAAATTTAAATTAAGCTATAAAATTCTATCTAATTCATCTTTATAGCTAGAGTCTTCAAATTTTGCATTTAGTGTTATTTAGGTCTTACGCAATTTCGGTTTTTGTTAAATTTTGGGTGCCACGCCCCCTTCGCCTCAAATTTGTAACTCCCGTATATCAAATACTAGAGACTTGTGCTTTGGTACATACATACATATGGATGACATGATCACGCCCAACAAGTTTGATCAAAATCGTTACTCTAGAAAAAAAGTTATTAAACATTTAATTTCCCATAGCATTGCCATGCAAACAGCAGCCAAAGAACAGCTGACGCAACGACTGGCGCTTGTGTGTGTGTGCGCCTGTGTATGTGTGTGTATGTTCTGTTTGTAATGAACATATATATACTTATGTATATTAAAGAAACGGAGATTGCTTGGAATAGCGGTTCTTCGCAGGGTTCAGGGTATACCCTAGTCGAGCGGTCTCGACTAGAGTTTTCTTACTTGTTTTGTTTTTGTCAACATAATCGAAATGACGCAATCAAAAGGAATTGCTAAAGAAAACATTATATAAACTGTTATGTAAAATTGAGTTTAGGAATTCAGAGGAATATATGAAATAATGATCGCACTGCCGTAATATGTGGTGAGCGTAATATGTAAATCACAACAGACTAGTGCCAAAGACGAAAGCTATGCCAAAAGTGTGGACGTGAGCGCAGGTGTCTAGCGGTGGGCTAGGCAGGTGCAAAGCAATCTGGGCAGAGGCATCAGATGCTACCTTTCGCCGTTGCATGATGGCTTTCAGCAGCTATTCTTCATAGATTTCATTGCCTTCATTTAGTGCTCGCAGTCCAGTTGTACTCACCTGTCCACCTGTGCCTAATTGTGTTCCGTGCCTAATGCGCCCGCCGAGCGCCAAAGCGGCTAATGGGGCAGCAGCCACGACCACACTCTGTCCGAGAATAGATACTCGGCGTATCTTTTACGGTTTCGTTGTTATACATACGCATGTGTGTGTGTGTGCGTCTGTCTGTATGTGTGTAGCAAACATAGGTGGAAAACAGTTACACTATGCAACAAATATCTCTAGTTTAACCTTAGTATAAACAGACACGATGTGGATGGTATCGAAAATCGGAGCATAATATTCGATAATTGTTATGCTAGCTTTTTTATGATCGATTTTTCTCGATAACAATTAGCGCTTGCTATATGAGGGAAAATGTATAAGCTTTAAAGTCTAAGTTCTGAGATCGATGAGTTTATTTGTATGCATATATAGACTGAGGTCTATACCGACTCGACTTTTGATCCTGATTAGGAATGTCTGTCGACTCCTGCTGGCTGCTCACACAGGCACAAACGGTAATGATTAGAATGAAAAGACCGAGCTGCCATTTGTTTACTTGCCACACATGCGGCATGCCACATGCCGCACTCTCCTCAATTAGTGGCTCTTGTTGATTTTGCCATTTGACTGCCGTTTGGCTTTGCTGCTGTCTTACTTGTGGATAATTTATAGACGCACCTTTTTATTTAGAACTGTTGCTGCCTGAATGGGCACCTGCCAATGACAACAACAACAACGGCGACAACGACAACGACAGCAACAATAACATCGCACAGACACACAGACAGAGAGTTTCGACAAGCGGGCGGCCCAGCGACATAGTTTGTGCTGTCTTGTGTTCGCCCGCAACTTGCCACAGTAATTTGCATACAAACACACACACACACACATGCACACACACACTCATACAGACATAGACTGCATGTCGATTGTCCGCCTGCCTGCATTGACGCCGAGGCAGTCGTTTGGCCTAATTGTGCGCTTTTGATTTAGTTTCCATGACGTGAAGGTGGTGGTGGCAGAGCCCAACTCCAAAGCACGCTCGCTCGCCCGCTCATTCCAATTCGGAATGCAATGCATGCTCTGCTCTCGCGCGCTCTCTCTCTCCCTCTCTTTGTTTTCGCGCTCTTGCCCTACGCCGCTCTTCGGCCTGTGGGCGCCTCGTGCTGCTCTGGCTCTCTCTTGTTGGAATTTTGCTAGCGACAGCAACTTTTGCTCTTTGCCTTTGGCTTTGGCTTTGGCTTTGCATATTTCTCGTACCTTGAACATCTTTTATTAATTTAGTTCTTTTAGCTGCTCGCTTTTCTTTCTTTCTTTCGTTTCTTTTCTCTTTTGGTGTAGCATTGGCCAATATGCTTGGCTAGTTGTTATTTTGTTGTTGTTGTTGTTGTTGTTGTTGTTTATTTATAAATTATTACGTAGGGCAACCTTCACCTATTTACTCGAGATATGTTTGCTGCGTGCGTTTGGTAAAGCTTAATATACGTATTTATTGATCGTCCATATTACATTCTAATTAGATTAGCTAATTAATAATTGACGGATGTACCCGCCCAGCCTCAGCCCGAACAATATAATATTTATGACGAGCAACATGTAAGACAAAAGACCTCTGAGCCGAGTCAACGAAATCTAAGCCCAAATTCCACGGCAACCAGCGCAAAGCCGCTTACTCCACTCGTCGCTGCTCAGCAAACCACAAAAAGGGGCAGAGAAATGTAATTTATACACTTATATATAGTATATGTACATATGTATGTATGTGTATATGTATAATAGGGGACAGCTTATACATATGCATGCCGCAGTCTCTGGCGGGCTTACAATGAACATAAATTATGTGCTGAAAGGAGCAAAGGGTAGAGGGCAGAGGGCAGAGGTCTGAGGGCTGAGGATAATGTAGAAAACTGCCGCCAGGCGCTACTCGACATCTGCATACTGAAGAGAGCTTCGAGCTTCGAGCTTGGCGCTGGGGCCACTTATCTTGCTTGAATAGACGACAACGCGTTGATGCCACTGCCTCTGTAAATATTTATAAGCTCAAACGCAAACATGCAAAGACGGCAGACACACACACATATGTATATGCATATATATACGCACAGAGAGATCCCTTCAGAGCCAATCCATCCATACTGGGGGTCAGTGGGTGTTGGTAATTTGAAATCGCGTGCTTCCCTTATTGATTTTCGCTTTCATTTTTCATGCAACATGCGAGGCGGCAGCGGCGAAGCCCACCGAAATAGCTGCTTACATGTGCGAGTTAACTGGACGGCGAGTTAACATAAGATATGGCCGAACACACACACACTTACAGAGAGAGAGAGAGAGAGAGAGAGAGAGAGAGAGAGAGAGAAAGAGTCCACAAAGTCAACGAGGTCGGCAGGTGGCATTCCTGTCGCAGCGGAGGCGCTGGCCCATCCATGTTGGAGTGGAGCAGTGTTTACCTTTTGGCAGGCGGGCAGTGTCCTTGCCAGGGGCTGCGGCAAAGGACCCGCCACGAAGCACGCCTCTGAAAATGTCAAACATCAAAATGTCCTGCGGCCCACGGCCCAAGTGATCCGGGTTGAACCCTATGACGTTTGCGCTTTTGTTGTGCCTCGTTCATGTCCGATGCCAACTTCCGCTCTCGGCCCACCTCCCCCTGCCCACTTCCTCCTCAGCCTGCAGCCAGTTATCAACTGGCAAAAGTTTGTTTTGCCTCGGCTCGTTTCCATTGTTAATTCAACTATGTTGAGTGTGTGTTCACATTCAGTGCTGCCCCAATTTCAGTCGCAGGGGCTGTTACTCTCTCCCTCTCCCACTCTCGCTCTCTCTCTTGCTGTCTCTTTCTCTTTTGCCTATTACATTACTTTTGTGCTGGACTGCAATTAGGAATTTGGGGCAACTGTTTGCTGTTGCTGTTGCTGTTCCTCTGCTCCCCTCTCGCGTTGTTGGCCCAAAGCAAAGGACTTTTTTGTGATTAAGTATTAAGTATTCCTTATTGCCTGTTTTCTTATTATATATTTCATTTTAAATTCAATTGCTTTACTCATTTGTAAGAGTTCTCCCACTGCAATCAATCAATATCCACATAATATTGATATGTAAATAAACACTCAGACTCCGAGTCGTGCCAATAGCAAACACAGGCAATATGTGTGCGGAGCAGCTAAGACCTCGTTAGCCGCTGTTTGCCTCCGATGAGAGGCGAGCGACAGCTCGATTTATCGCACATGATGTTTGTCAATTTGTGAAGATAAAAGATACAGTCGCTTAGAAGCAGATACAACAGCAGAAGCAGCATCGACGGCCGCTGTCAGCAGATTTGTAAAGCCGATAAATGGGACCAAATGGACAAACAAAACAATTTTCCAACAAATGAGCGTCCGCTCGGCAGGGGGTGGGGGACATTTGTGCTGTGAGTGACAGCTCGACTTGTGGCAAATTTCCTTTTGATAAACTGGAATTATTGGCCAACGAAATATTGCTAAATAAATGCTATATTGCTGCACTCGCTGAGTGCTTATCAGCGTCAACAAAACAGTCAGTGAAGACAGAGTCACCACAATAAAAACTATTTACTGATAAGAAAGTAAATACATACGCACTCACACACACACGCGCTCGCTCAGCGAGAGAGCGGCTGAGCAAACACTTGCAAACACAGTCGAGGCGCTCAGTGTTTGTAGATAAAGTATATAACAGATAAACCAACAGCAGCAGCAACACTGCTCTCTCGCTCTTTGTTTCGCACACACACACACACACACACTCACACTCACACACACACGCACATGCACACTCACTCTAGCCTTTTACTCTCCCGCTCTTTGGATCTAACTCTCGCACGCGCTCTCACTCTCTCGCAAGCGCTTGAAATTCATAGACACTTGCGAGTCTGTGTGCGTGTGTGTGCCTCTGTGTATGTGTGTGTGTGAGTGTGGCGGGCGCTTGCTTGAAATTCATTTCGTTTTTAATTGTTTTCGGTTTTCGAATTTAGTTGTATTTGATTTTCACGTACTCGCACAGCTCGCAGCTCGTGGCTCGTAGCTCGCCCGCCCGCCGAGAACTTTTCACATATGCGGTCATAAAGTATCTTAAAGCTTCATCTTCATCTTCAAGTGGGCGCTGTGTGCAGCTGATATTTGACAAAACGAGATACATTCATGTGAGTGCGCCAAGTGTTTAGTGTTTAGTTCGTTAAACATACATACATACATACGTACGCATGTAGTGAGAGCTCCAAGTGGCGGCCCGCAGCTGGCTGGAGTGCCGGAGTGCTTCATGTGATTGCGTTGCCGCAATCAACACATAAAGTGTTGAAGGAATTCTTATCATGCTGCTGCTGCTGCTGGCAGCCTAGCGATTCAATTAAGCAACAGCTCGCGCTCTCCATCTTTTTTTCCTCTTCTTTTTTGTTTTTCGTTTTTGTAATATTTTATTGATCGCCCTTATCGAGTCATCCGCCCATAAGTTAGCCAGCGGAGTTCACTTGATTTCTGGCGTTTACTTTCGCATAAATTTCTCATAATTTGAATATTTTGTAACCGCTTTCTGCTCTCGTTCCTGGAGTTTTTCGAATGCCTTATCAGCGTTCGCTTGGGTAAAAATACAAAAAGAAAAAAAAAAATCATTTCTATATATTTATATGTTTGTATGTGTGTATATAGACCTTATCGCCTTCGCTGTGATAAGTGCCTCGCATTGAGATAAGATTGAACATATTTTCGTTTGCCTCCGGGATGTGCATGAGCCAGTATATAACACTCGCTATATACCGCCAGTGTAGTAAAAGTCAGCTGAAATCAAGTCTGGGGATAGATACAAAAGTGCTTATGTACTCTACTCTACAGAGTATCGTTTCTAATAATGCTCAGATCTCAGTTGGATTACGTTTTTAAAATGTATTCGAAGCCTCAGCTTTGGCCGCCGCGTGAGGCTTTGCGCATTCGAATCAAGGTTTTCGCTGCTATTGAAAAGTGATTTCTTAACGCTTTAACGTTTCTCAATCTAAATTCGAATTCATATTGTCACTTATATCATTGAATGTTTGGCCACCTTGACGAAAATGGAATATATTATATGTATTAGCCGTGAGCCAAGTCTAAGTAGCTCGGGTTGATGTATTCAGTGTATAGAGTTGAGGGAAAAGAGCTCCGAACTTGGGTTTCTGTAACTGACCAATTTGGCATTTGTTTCTGATTACTAAGATATTTTTCATTTAATAAAGATACATTACGAAAAGGATACCATTTCATATGTTGCAAAGGGAAAAGTCTGCTCCGATCCAGAGTTTCTGTTTAAATATCATTAAAAAGATCTATATTATAGGAGATATATTTCGAAAATGATATTCCTATTTCAATAAGTGTTCCGTTAAAAGATAGTTTTGACAAGGAATCTGATTTTGAAATGTAATATTTAACTTGTATCTTTTCTTGTTCCTTCACTTTGCATAGATACATTTGGTATTATATTATATAGTGCATTTTGATATAGACCTCGTCTCTTTTTACGCTCGAATACGTTTGGAAATCAGTTCTTGTCCTTCAAATAATGCAATAGTAACGAGCTGAGCGAAGCTGATTGGATTTGCTTTTAATTTGTGGCCGCACGCAAAAGTCCTCGCTCTGATTGAATGAAATTCTTTATAATGCATAGGCCCCAAGCAGCAGCAGCTGTTTCGTATTCATCATCATTAACACATTTTCGGATTGAGTGCATCAGTTGAGACGTTGAGGACGATGCAGCCGACGACAATTTACGCCCCCCTCCCCCCTCCCCTCTCTCTTTCTCTGTCGTTCTCTCAGTTTATAAATCACATGCTTATACAGCTTTCAGCTATTTTCTATTTTCTAAATTGTAAATTTATTTTTATACCCTGAACCCATTGAAAATGGGAAAAAAGGGTATAATGGTTTTGTGAAAATGTATGTAACAGGCAGAAGGAGGCGTGGCAGACCCCACAAAGTATATATATTCTTGATCAGGGAGAGAAGCCGAGTCGATTGAGCCCTGTCCGTCTGTCTGTCTGTCCGTCTGTCCGTCTGTCCGTCTGTCCGTATGTTTGAACGCGTCGATCTCAGAAGATATAAGAGCTAGAGACTTCAAATTTTTTTTGGAAGTCCGTGTATTGTACGATTCGATCGAGTTTGTTTCAAATATTCGATAACTATAATCGTTTTAATGTTATCGATTAAAAACCGATATCTTCATTTAGTTATAAAATTCTATTTAATTCATCTTTCTAGCTAGAGTCTTCAAATTTTGCATTTAGTGTTATTTGAGCCTTCTGCAATTTCGGTTTTTGTTAAATTTTGGATGCCACGCCCACAAATTGCCCCTTCGCCTCAAATTGCTAAATCACGTATTTCAAGTACTAGAGACTTGTGCTTTGGCACATACACACATATAAATGTCATGATCACGCCCCACAAATTTGATCAAAATCGTTCGACTAGAAAAAAGTTATTAAACATTAAATATCTCTTATTATCGGCGTCTTGCAGCAGCAGCGAAGCTGATGAGTCATAATGCACAGTTAGCAGATTGTGTGTTGGTGCGTGCGTCTGTGTGTGTATGTATTGCTTGCTACATATGGACATACATATAAAAGTAACGGAGAATGTTAGCGGCTCTTAGGAATCGCAGTTCTTCGCAGGGTTCAGGGGATCTCTTTGTCGAGCAGCCTCGACTAGAGCACTCTTACTTGTTTGTATAATTTTTTATGGGTTCGAAATTTTGATTATAAAATTATTTCATATAAATTGTGTAAAATATAATATAATTTATAAATTATTATCTTATATTTTGATGGCCTTAAATTCTAATTCGATTTTTCTGTTGTTATTTCGTGACTCGCTCTATGAAGATGATTATATATCGATTATCTCAGAGTGGGGATGGGTTACCTGCAGCAAATCAATATATTAATTAATCGCTATATTTGATTTCTAAGCGCGCAAAAGTAACAGGTTCTCCGAGCTGCAATATAGCCTAAGTATAAAAAACTCGTTTATTCAATTAATTTACTAGTTTTCTTCTTCTTCTTCTTCATCATATTCATCTTCTGCTTCTTGTTCCTCTTTGCGTTGCTAATCTCTGAGGTGAATGCAAATTGGCAAGTCTCTTCATTATTATTATTATTTTATTTGTGTCGTGACAGGTTCTATAAAAGCAGGCGAATATATATGTATATACAAGCACAATAATATATACATATATATACGCAATAAATAAATATATTTATGTATATAAATTTACTAAAATATATATGTACATATATGAGAATAACAACAAAATGTATCTCACATAGTGCCAGATACTTTTTTGCTCTGCTTGCATTCAAAAATATCTGCCTTGTGTGCATATTGTTGCCATTGTTGTTGTTGCACCTATTGCTGTTGTTTTGCAGCGTTGCCATCTCGTCGATTTATTGCTTATTTTGCTTTGCAGTCGCTGTTTGGCGTACAGCAATTTATTTAATGGTCAAGGTCGTTTGCAGTCAAATCAAACACACACACACAGAGAGACAGATACACACACACATGGTCAGGCGAGACACGCAGTCCGAGTGCTCTTACTGAAGTGTTGTTGGCCCGCAGCAATAGAAACAAACAACAAAAGCAACAATAAGCACGTACAAAATATTTGTATAATTAAATGTCATTTGTTGCTGTTTCTGTTGTTGCTGTTGCTGTTGCTGCTGATGATGTTAGCGCATATTTAATTACCAATGAAATCATGAAAAGCAAACCAACTCATGCATAATTGAGTTGCAAGCTATAATTAATGAAAAACGTCATCGACTCGAAGGTTTTGATGTCTTACTAACCACGTTTAATCGAAAGATCAGTATGCCAATATACCATTATGTTACATATTTAAATGCTATATATTGATATATCAGTATAATAATATATGAATATATTAATATATAAATATTTCATTATATCAATATATTATTATGCCAACATATGTAGGTATCTTCATATACATATGTATATAAATTTATTTATATACACATTTGGGATTTTTAGAAAATACTTTTATGGTATCTGCAAGTGCTAATCGTATATAGCAAAACCTTTTAAAAATCTAAAAATATTTTATTTGTTACTAATAAATCTTTAGAGTGGGATCAGAGATAAAGATTAAAAATAAAAAAGGATTTTTCTAGGGGAGGAGCTAAACTTGAATGAGCTTTTAAGAACCTTTTTGCGAGAGAACGAAAACTTAAATGAATATCATCATTTAATCATTTAATTGTCCGAAAAGCTACGAGATAGTACTTGTGATATCTCTCAAGAATAGACCTCGCTATATATTACTTCTGTTATTTATACCCTCTGTACACCTCGATGGCATGAAAGTGAAGCGGGAGAGAGCGGCGCTCACCTGGATATTTGTATTTAATAGAGATCTAAGAATATTATTGTTTCGCCAATGGGTTCTATGGGCTCACAATCTTGTGATAAGAATATTTAATATTATTTCGTTCTTTACCAGGCTGATTTCAGCAAGACAAAAGAAGGAGGAGGCATTGCTCTAAGATTAGGAATAATACAAAATATTATTATTTGCCAATTGCAAAATCGAAATCGAAAATATTGCATTTAATTTATACAAATGAAACGCGATCATCTCGAGTAATAGCTCCAACAATTGTTGGGAAGACAGACTCTGTGACTGTGACTTTATAAATAGACCGACTTTGAATCCGAACTTGACTTGATTCAGTCATGTATTCCACGCAATCACGATCATAACAAACAGAAACCCTTTTCTCTCTCTCTCTCTCTCCAAACTCGTTAAGTGTTTTCCTACAAAGTATATATGTATATTTCTATGACTGTTCGTTGGCAGTTTTGATAATTTTCTCACATTCCTATGACTCATCTTGCTGTTGTCTGCTTGTTTCACACACGAACACAGAGAAAGACACACACACACACACACACACTCTGACATTATCATTGCTTATTTCTAGCTAATAAAAACTAAGTGTTGTCTTGTTGCATCGTTCACATTGCCTGCCTGACCCCTTTGACCCCTCCACCCCCACCAACGCCAAGCCAACGCCAACGCCAATGCCAACTGCCTTTCAATTGAATGATCCGCTTTGAACCAAGAACCCACCTCGCAAAGTGACGCTCATTTTGTATATAGACATTAATGAACGAGTGTTTTGTGTTCATCTAAATCGTAAATGTTATAAAACTTGTCATCTCAACTCTCTCAACTCTCAATTTTAAACCTTTTTGACTCTCAATTCTGGACTCTCTAGAATCTATTTGAGATCCGCATTCTTTATAATGTTGATACGCATTTAACTATATTATACATTCTTACATATGATGCCTAAATGTTTACTGTATGTATGTATATTTATTATTGCTGCATAATTCACTCATAAATATTTTTTTCTTTTTCTTTTTTCATATAAACGTTTACCAAAAAAAAAAAAAAAAAAAAAAAACTCGCACATTCCACCACCTCAAAAATAAAAATAAAAATAAAAAAAAAACTAAAAATAATACAAAATGAAATAAATCTAGAAGGACTACACGATCATCATATATACTTATATTACATTTAGAGGCTTGACTCAAAGTTCAGAGACTTGTAATTGTAATTCGCCCGACCGCATATGCATATTGGCTTCAGCTCGTGAGCGTGTGTATATGTGCGTCTGTGTGAATAAGGATCGGTAGAGCCAAAGAGGATTCTTCATCAGCAGCAAGCAAAGCATTAAGGCAGCGATCCCAGGGCTGCCTCGCTCTCTCAGATGCGAATTGCAGACACGCTCATATAGAAGCGTTTCTATTCCCTAGATCAGTCGGTCGATCGATCGATCGAGCTCTGACCAGAACCAAAGCCTCCTTTGCCACGAGCACTTTAAGAGTTCACTCCAGACTCAAGGCAAACGGAAAGAAAGCCACAAAAGCAAAGCAAAGCAAAGCAAAGCGAAGCTTAAGCGACAGTAAAAGTCGAATACAAATCTTGAAACAAGTCTAACAAAAGCCAGCAACATTCAATTAAAAATGGCCGAAGACGCTGCCATGGAGACATGTCCAAGTCCTGAGATGGGCGACTCACGCAAAAGGCCGCTCGATTCAGATCCGGAAAATGAACAAACTAAACGCTCACATTTCAGTTCCGGTAAGTTTTGCAATCATTTGAAAAAACCAAAATCGAAAATCAAAAACCAAAAACCAAAAAACAAAACGAAAAACAAAAATCCAAAAGTACAAAATGAGAAATAAGCAAATTTCAATCGCTTTTACATATACTACTATCATTATCGTGCTCCTTGTCTCTAACTATCTATCTATCTATCTATCGATCTAATTTATCTATCTCAGACTATCTATAAATTCACTGACCCACTTCTCACTCCTTACGAATCGCCGCAAAACGTGTAAATATTGTACTTCATGCCAAAAAACGACCTAAGCATTGCTGTCAAGCTTGTTGGCTTTACTTTAAGTTTATCTTTTCCTTTTCTATTAATTTTAATTCGTACAAGTTTTCGCTGTTTTCGCCACTGTCATCTTTCAATTGACCAACTCACAAATCACGTCAGCAATTGGCTTTGACAAACTCGACCCGGACGGACCCGCAATTAAGTGCAAAACGCAATCGATGCACGCATTGCGCATTGCGCATACGCCCCGCTGCCCGCAAGTCTGACTGACAGCAGCTGGCAGCTAGGGATAGGATGGGATTGAATGGTTGACCCGGAGTTGACCTATATTACTGATAGCCTCTTTGGCATTCGGATACCATTGATATGCAAAGTAGCTGCTTCTCAAGCTGCTCGGCTGCCCACCCTCTCTCTCTCTCTCTCCCTCTCGGCTCTCTATGCAAATCAACTGAAATTATAATTATGACAACACAGCATGGGGGAGGGGCGTAGCTATTGAGTAGCTGCTTGGGCCGCTTTGCTTGATTACTTGTGCCACTCTGGCAACCTGCCGCCGTCAAGGTGAGCCGCAACGTAATCCAACTACCTCTACCTGCCCTCGCATCGAGTCGCATCGCATCGCATCGCATTCTGCGTTATTTGTTGTTTGTTGTCTCGTCATCGCCGTCAAAGACATATAAATAGCAAAGAGTGTAAATCGGAGAGGCGGTTTTATTTTCGTGTTTTCTGATTTGTTTTCTGTCTTCTGTTTTTTTTTCTCTTCTTTTTGTGTCTGCTCGACACCTGCTTAACATTTGACTTTTAGTTCGAGAATGCTTAGCTGACTGTGAGTGTGTCTCTGTGTGTGTGAGTGTGTGTGTGTGAGTTAGCTAAGCCAAAAAACACGTTTTGTTGTTTTGCATTTTTGTCTTGTTTTGCTTTTTTGGAATTTCTGATTTGTGCCCAGAAGCGTGCTAAACAACTGACCGACTAATGCCCGCCCGAGACATTTCGAAACCTGTCGTTCTACCCTATAAAACATGCTCGCATAACGCCCGCATAACACCCGAACACAAAATATGCAATCGAAGGTCAAAACAGATTTGATGACAGAACAATGTTTGGCCTAGAAGAGACTTTATGCTTGGGTATCTTTAGGTTCACTCTATATATATAATATACTATATAATTAGAATAGTAAATTATTTAATTAATTTATTTACATAGTTATAAATATTAATTTCTCTATAATTTATAATTTAATGGATTACATAGCTCGCAGAGCTTCCAAACTCTATAAAGAGCGTTGCATCCGCAAGGCCTAATCAGGTTTATTTCCAATTATCGATTTGCAATTAAAACTTCAATTGATTACAATGAATTGGCTATGGCCAATCAGTTGAGATATCTTGCACAGCCTCAGGCTAAGGCTTTCCCTATTCTCATCTGTCACTCTTGCATAATATTTTACTGTCAGCTCTAAATGTGATTCTAATTTCGATATAAGTTTAAAAAACAATAAAAATGTTATAGATGTCTATGTCGATGTGTAGTTGGAAGTGGAAGTGAATTTATCTTCAGTTGCCTCCTTTTTGCTAGAAACATTTTTTTTTTGTTTTCGTACAAGTCATCAACTTGCTCACGAATGCGAAGTAAATTTTGTTGTCGTTGTTATTGGCATTGCTGGTAATTAACTACCATTCGTATGTTTCTATATACATATATATCTATATATATCTTAAGTTTTGTTATTTGTGTTGCTCCCGTCATTGCTGGACGTAGAACAGGTCCAAGGCATGTGTCAAATGTGTTTGATTGTAAATGTATTTAAGTGCTTGCCATACACACTCACACACTCGCACACACACACACACACACACACACACACACACACACACACACACACACACACACACACACACACACACACACACACACACACACACACACACACACACACACACACACACAGAGTCAAGTTGTTTATTAGTTTTCAAACAATTTATTTGTTTAGCTGTCTTGACAGTCATCCATTTATTAATATTTATTTCATTCGCTTGTTTACGGTCGCTAGAAAAGGCGACAGATTCAGTTTTTGGGGAAACCAGCTTAAAGCTGCCTTAAAGCGAATGCAACGCAAAAGGGATGTGGGACTGGCGCATAGGATGCGCAGGATGCAAGCAAACGGAGTGAGAGGGGGTAGCTGAGGAGGAAAGTGGAGGGTGGAGCGTGGTGCGTGGAGCGGGTGCAGGGGCTGGTTCAAACTAACATGTGTCGCGCTGGGTGTTACGTAATCAATGCTGATAGAGCTAGCTTGAAAATAGATGCGCAGGCCGAGCCGAGAGCCGAGCGCCGAGTCCCAGAGAAAACTGAGATGAAAAGAGGGAAAGAGAGAGAGAGAGAGAGAGAGCGTGATAGGTAGCGCGGCTGCTGCGTTGACAGCACTGTTGACCTACTTCGTTGACAATGTGCGAGTTCCCGAGTGTGCGTGTGCATCTGTGTGTGTGTGTGCGTGTTGGGGCATATAACCATTGCCTAGACAAGGTCTTGCGCAGTAGCCGTGCAAAAGACTGCGTTGTCTGCTGCACTGCAGTATTGGGCGCAATTGCAGCCGACAGCCGCAGCAGCAGCAGCCGAGCCAACATGGCAACGTCCTTGAGCACACACACACACACACACACACCGAAAAGAGAGAGAGAGAGAGAGGAAGAGAATAACAGAAAAACACTTGCACTGAATATGGGTTACACCTTGGCCACTTATGCGGACTGAAATAGCTGAAATGCTGTCGCCTGTCGGTTGTCGGTTGTCGGTTGTCGCCCATCGCGTGGCCACTTCAAGTGCGTTTATTGCCTGCGGGCCTTCCAGCCGAGCCATCCGTGCGTGGGCACGCTCTCTCATTTAGCTCTCTGGATATATTTTTGGGTTACCTTATTCTTAGCTGACTTTTTTGTTGCAGCTCGAGTGCTGCCGCCGCCGTTGCCGTGTGCTGCACTTGTAAAGCATCTCCGTGCGCACTCAAGTGGCCTACTAATAGCTCGAGTGTCATGTTGGTTAGTTAGCTGGCAAGTGTTTGAGGCTTGTTTCCTTTCCTTCCGTCCCTCAGTCCCTGCAGTTTCCGCCTATTACTTTGCCCTCAAAAGCGGCACGAGTACGCTTATCGATAGGTCGGCCCAGGCTTAGCTTAGCTTTCGTTTTCAGCTTTTGTGGCAGCCAAAGTGGGTCAGTGTGGTGCGAGATGCACTTGCCAGCCAGAGCCAGAGCCAGTGACCATTGCCGCAGCCAAGGCACCAATGCGGCCACGCTGCGTATGAGCAATCTGCGGTGGACGCCATTACAAATCACACATGCGCCGCGTGTGCAGCTGGCGACTATTTATAATTATCCAGCTCGCTCATCCAAAGCGATTAACTAGCTATTAATCACTATCTCAGCTAACTATAGACCGAGAAACAGGTAAAACTGAACTCGACTGTAGAACCAAACTAAAGCAAAGTAAATGAAAAGGCGAAGGAAGGAATTCACTATATCGAATTGTAGCTCTCACTCCCTACTCTTTCTCTCTCACTCTCTCTATTATATATGTATATGTATGTGTATGTGTGTGTGTCATCGTCATTATGAAATAGCAATCGAAGTTCCAATGAAGTTTTGCTGCTCGCTTCAAAAAAAAACTTGACACGTTGCTGCTGCTGCTGCTGCTGCTCTATATCTCTTGAGCTTATCTGGCCACAGTACACATATATATTGTATATATAACAAATGTGTATATACTGCTGCAGCATTTTCTATTTTAGTTGGAGTCCCAACTCCTCCCACTGCTGATAAAGGGCAGCGCCAGCAAAATGAAATACACCCATGATGAAAATAATAGATACACCAAAAAATTTTTGGATATTTTGTCATAACAAGTTAATTTTTGATATTTTTGAAAAAAACTGGATGGTAACATTAGGAACGCAATCTGGCAATGTGATGTATGCCAAAAAAAATTTCATATTTCCCCCCAAATTTATGATAGTCAAAATTAATTGAAAATAGCCTGCTCAAAATAATAGATACACTTGATTTCTTCAGTCTGAAAAAAAAATTTTAGAACACGAAAGGTTTCTTTTATTGTTATAAAATAGTAAGTATTCTTCACACAGATGCTAAAAGTAAAAAAAATTATAAATATCCTATGTAGATGGGTCGAAATATTAATTGTTCGAGTAAGGAACGCAGAATTCTAAAAACCGTCGAAGGAGTGGCAAATCTTTGCGTGAAATGGCGGAACTGATGAACAGATCGCTTTATTTTGTATTAAATGCTTTAAAGGCCCACAATAAAACGGAAACACGTGGAGGTCCATCGAAAACCACACCGAAAACAGCATCGAAACTGGACCGACACATTACAAGAATTGTAAAATCCGACCCTTTCACATCTTCAAGGGTCATTTTATCCGAAATGGATAATATTATTAACGCTTCTTTAATTAGGAGTAGACTACAAATGTCTAAACTACCAGGTCGTATCGCAAAAGGGTTCTTTTGATGCTCACAAAAAATTTGAGGATGGGGCAAAATTTTGCTAAAGACCACATCACATAGGCAGGATCTGAAGGTCAAAAAAAGTGGCGTAAGGATCAAATTTAGCGGCGAAACCAAAATTTGCCTTTTTGGAAATGACTATTCCAGACATGTAAGACGCCCTAAAGGTAAAACATTTGATCCTTACGCCACTTTTTTTGACCTTCAGATCCTGCCTATGTGATGTGGTCTTTAGCAAAATTTTGCCCCATCCTCAAATTTTTTGTGAGCATCAAAAGAACCCTTTTTGCGATACGACCTGGTAGTTTAGACATTTGTAGTCTACTCCTAATTAAAGAAGCGTTAATAATATTATCCATTTCGGATAAAATGACCCTTGAAGATGTGAAAGGGTCGGATTTTACAATTCTTGTAATGTGTCGGTCCAGTTTCGATGCTGTTTTCGGTGTGGTTTTCGATGGACCTCCACGTGTTTCCGTTTTATTGTGGGCCTTTAAAGCATTTAATACAAAATAAAGCGATCTGTTCATCAGTTCCGCCATTTCACGCAAAGATTTGCCACTCCTTCGACGGTTTTTAGAATTCTGCGTTCCTTACTCGAACAATTAATATTTCGACCCATCTACATAGGATATTTATAATTTTTTTTTTACTTTTAGCATCTGTGTGAAGAATACTTACTATTTTATAACAATAAAAGAAACCTTTCGTGTTCTAAAATTTTTTTTTCAGACTGAAGAAATCAAGTGTATCTATTATTTTGAGCAGGCTATTTTCAATTAATTTTGACTATCATAAATTTGGGGGGAAATATGAAATTTTTTTTGGCATACATCACATTGCCAGATTGCGTTCCTAATGTTACCATCCAGTTTTTTTTCAAAAATATCAAAAATTAACTTGTTATGACAAAATATCCAAAAATTTTTTGGTGTATCTATTATTTTCATCATGAGTGTATATTCGTATGTATGAAGACCAAAGCGCAAATTGTTTTCGAAGTCAGCCAACGTCAAAAAGCCGCCCATTAGATCATAAGCGCGCTCTTCTCACAGATACAGTAAAACATGTGTGAGTGTACACACACACACACACAGGAACTCACACACATATGTACCCACACAGAGATGATCGCATTGCCTGACTCATTTGGATCACTCGTGAGCGTAACGTACTTGCTGCGCTCTCTCTCTCCCTCTCTCTCGCTCGCTCGCTCTCTTTTTCTCTCTGGCTGTGAACTCTGTGCTTTTTTGGGCTAGCTTGGACTCTGTCTCTGTCGCTGGCTCCGGCTCTGTCTCTCCGCCTCCGTCTCCGTCGGGGTTTCGCTTGTGTGCCACGGACCAACAAAATTCTTCAGTGCGGTTTCAGTGCGCGCCGCTGCCGATCGTCGTTCATTCAGTGCTCGCTCGCTCGCTCGCTTCTCGTCTTTATTGTCGCCTTGTTGTCCGCACAGCCATTTTGTTAGCACAATCGAGTTGGCTGTCAACTAACCAGCATGTTGTTTGCCCGCTCGCAGCAACAGCCACCACCGCTCCAGCACCAGCACAAGCAGCAGCACCAGCTCCATCATCAGCCCCATCAGCAGTCGCAGCTAGAACAAATGACGTCGCTGCCGCTACAATTGTGTATGTGTTTTTCTTTTCAAGTGCAGTTTTAAGTCATAGACACACAGGCACACGTCTACAGTGGTGGGGGTATTGCTTGCAGGAAAAGAGCACTCAATGACCTCGTTAATTAGCAACGACAATGACAGCATCCCGACAGCTACTAAACTAATCATTTTTTTTATCTAATTTCGTGTTTGCCTTGCGTCGTTTGCATTTGTGCTTTTCATTAGGCTCATAATCACATGAGCAACGTCATATATATGTGTGTGTGTGTGTGGCTGTATCTGGGTCCACGCTGCGTATGCGCAACTCGACATTCGAGTTACAGCTGGTGTGCGTCGTCGTGTCAAGGTCGCGTTTTCATTTTGAAAGTTGCCATTGGCTCGGAGTCGCAGCAGTGCGAATACTTCTATCAGTCAGACACATTCAGTGCCTCACGACAGTTCCAAATATCTATATTTATATATATATATATATAATCGAGTATCGAGGCGTTAAACGAGTATGTGAAATATTGAAAAAAAAAAGAAAGAAAAGCAAAACGATTTGCCTACGAGAGAAACCCTCGATTCGATATTGTGGCCAGCCATAAGCTACGAATGTAGCTCAATGCCAGCAGCTATATAATAATTCAAAAACTAGACACACTCTGTGGACACAACAACAAAATACATGTGCGTCTACATATATAAACCCATTGACATTGACACGAAGAAGCAGTCGGAGGCGGAGTTCGACTTTAAGCTTGAGATTCTTATTTGAATAAATTGAAATGTATTCGAGAGTCATGCCTGGCTGCTAATCAGTGGCCATTAAAAGGTTTTCTTCAGTCTCAAAAACTCAAAATCAACAGAAATAGACAGTGTTTTCGAGTCTCTCTCTCTCTCTCTCTCTCGTTGTTGTTGTTGTTGTGGTGGTGTAGGCCGAGGCACTTCAGTTTGTAGCCCAAAAAAAGCGGGAAGCAAACGCCAGCAAAGCATAACCTTGAAAAGCGTTTGAGTGTGTCTGCGTGTGTGTGTGTGTGTGTGTGTGTGTGTGTGTGTGTGTGTGTGTGTGTGTGTGTGTGTGTGTGTGTGTGTGTGTGTGTGTGTGTGTGTGTGTGTGTGTGTGTGTGTGTGTGTGTGTGTGTGTGTGTGTGTGGGCTCGTGTTTGTGCTGGCTCTCAAGAATGAACAGACCAAAAAGTGTATATATATGTATATAGAAACAGCCCTGACAGCTAACCGAGATATACTCCATTCATCGAGAGCCGAACGTGCGAGGCATTTACTTTTTTCTTCTTTTCTTTATCTGTTTTTGTGTTGTTGCAAAACACAACTCGCAACGGCTCGTAAATAATAAATGCAGTCGAAAAATAGGGGAATTTTTTGTTTGCCCAGATTTGCTACAAATCTCGAGCAACTGGTGGGCTCAGCTCTGACCGACTTCGCTGACTTCATTGTGTAAGCTAGTCAGCAGCAGCTACTACTATTGGCAACTAGTTGTTAATTTCTGTTGTTTGGCCAGAGCAGGTGAGAGGAGGAGAGGAGCGAGCAGGTGTCTTGGCCTGTCTAGTCCAGTCCACTGCGAGATCAGACACGAAATGCTGTGACTTCTACACGATAAATCAATTACGTCCGTATAACGTACGCTAACGTCATTAGGGCTGGCTTGAAGATGATCTCACACATAATTTAGTTGGCTATTGTTGTTGTTGTTGCTAATACGCCCACCTGCGTGCGACTGTGTGTGTGTGTGAGCTGGAATTCGAATATATTAACGTGTTTTTGTGCCCATTTTTATGGCTAACCAGCATTTAGTTATATAACAGAGGCGAAACATGATTTCTAAATCATTCGCATTATTATTGTATTTTTTGTTTGTTTTATTTTGTAATTGACTTTGCATTTCATTGGATTTAGCTGACCATTCAAATTATCAGCGTCATTTCGAATATTTATTTAGCTTTTTCACTTTTTTCGTTCGTTCGTTCGTTCGTTCGTTGGTAATTGCAATTAGCCAAGCGATTCCTCGCGTTTCCTGGTCACACGAATTGGAGTTTGTAATTGAGCAGACTTCAAATGTGTCAAGGTAGTTTGGAGTCGGCTGTCGCAAACATTTCCACAAATATTGATCAGATACGCCTAATTATATGGCAATTAGTTGCTCTAATTAGAGGCTGGCCTAATGTTCCATTTGCTCTATTCGAGCTATCTACTAACCTTGGCGGCATCATCGAGTCTCAGAATCATTACGAAATCATTGTTTTCTATATACATATATTCGTTTAATCACTTTTGAATCACCGCATCAGCGCATCAGCATCAGCCACACATCAGTTGCTCACTCACACTAAACACATTCTACACACTCTCAGATATTTCTATATTATTTTGCACTTTTTTTTTATTTATTTTTTTTTATTATTATTATTCTTTTACTCTGTTCATACAAATGTGCTTGTAATCTGAAAGCGAAAGCGCGCTGCCATTCCTATAAACGATAAAAGAAAACCAAAAAGAACTGAATAAAGGTGAAATACATTTCGACCAGCTCCCATTGGGGCGACGCACATGTAGTTGTTGTTGTTGCCAATCATATAGTAAACTCAAATATATAAATATATCAATTCCAATTGTCTTCAACGCACAGCATTTCCGCAAAACCAATAAAACCACAAACAATAAACCAAATTAAGTAAATGTGAAAAGCAAAATCAAAGCAAGAAAACTCTGTTGTGATTACAAATATGAAACAAACTAAAAACAAAACAAGAGGCGAATCTATCCAAATATAATAACGCAATAAGTGAAAAATCAAAGGCAATCCATCCATCATAATCGCCGGTCACAAATCTCTAAGAAAGTAACTGGAGCAACACTCAGAACTCGAACACATCTGATCTGAACTGAACTGAGCTGAGCTGAGCTGAGCTGAGCTGAACTGATCCGATCGGAGCTGAGAGGAAAGAGAAGTGGAAAGAGACTCCATCCATAGACAAAGTCGACCCGCTGAATGGTAAACTGTTGGCATAGTAATCGTATTATACATGTATAAGACCATTACCTTCCATACCATAATTGGATGTTGTGTAACTCTCGTCATTAACTATCTTATTCTCTCAATACATGGATATATATATACATATATATATACTATCTTTAGCACAGATTGAAAACAGCAAACTGCAAAAATACATGCCACATCCAACCTACTACTATTACTACTACTACTACTACTACTACTACTACTTTTGTATTATTCTTACTGCATACTTTTATTATTATTTGTAATTGTAAGAAGAAATATGTAGTTGATAACATCTTCATCTTCGAGCGATGAGTACTCCTATGTACATAATGCAGAACCGATCAGTCATCATGTGCTTGTTGGCAATCAATCAATCAATCAACCAATCAATCAATCAACCAAACAATCAACCAATCAATCTATCAGTCAATCGTGCAATCAGTCTTTTAACAAAGCACTCAAATCAACAACAATTGCTGCTGCATCTGCTGCTGTTGCCGCCGCTTCATAACTCCAAACGCAACTTCAGGCGTCAATCAATCAATCAATCTTCTTCTTTCTCGATGTATATAACTGTCAATGTGTGTGTGCGCGTGTGTGTGTAACTATCATAACTATTCAACATATCTATGCTATATGCTACGATTTGTTTCCCTATCTCTCTCTCTCTCTCTCTCTCTTGCCCTCTCTTTCTATCTTGTCTTGTTGTTTGTGGTGTTGTGGGAGTTGTCTGTCGATCACTGAATACGGCGCAAACATTGCAAAAGTACACAACACGTAAATAACTGCGACTCCAAGCCAAGCACATTCCGATTGTCATCAGAACACCAATCAATCGTCTACTACTTATTACTCCTCTACTACTATTATTACTACTACTACTATTACTACTACTACTACAACAATATTCATCCAGCGCGCCGCTTTTGAATCGAATCAATGCAAATCCAAATCAACTCAAAATCAACTCAAATCAACTCGAAACACTGCAAAACGTACTAAAAACAAATCGCGTCTCCACTCTATAAACCTCTCTATGACTATACTATACTTATACACCGCCACCTTCATCATTCTCCTTCCAAGGGCGGAGCAAAGAGCACAAGGCTTAGTCCAAAAAGAGATCAAATCAAATCGAAAATCATACTAAAATCAACTACTCAGAGCTGCGTTTATACGACCCTAAATCGAGAGCGGGGCTCGGGAGAAAAGCCTTCAAAATATAATTTTTTGTGATTTGTGTATTTCGATTAAAGGATACACTGAGAGAAACATCAAAGCTGCCAACTTAATTTTCTATCTTTCTCTCGCACTCACTATCTCTATCTCCCTCTCTCTCTGCCTCTCTTTGCTGGCTCGTGTAAAAGCTGCTCAATCCAAAATGTTTCTTTGTATGTTTTATGTAACGAAATTGTAAGCGAAATTGCAAAAAAAAAAAAAACTATTTTTTGGAAAAAAGAGCTTAATTGAAAACAATTTCTATTTCTTTTTCTTTTCGTTTATTGTGCAAGTTTTTGAATTGGAATCGCGTAGAGTAGTACTAAACTGAGCAACAGCAGTAAAATTAATCAAAAATTAAAAAAAAACAAAAAACCCTGACATAAAAAATATGAAAATCGTTTTGAGAAACTAAAAACTTATTAAAAGACATAAAAACTATTTCCGTCGCATCGCGAAGCAAATCAAAGACTGAATGAGCAGTATCGAAGCGGCAAGTGACGATTGCACGCCATGGAAAGTATTATAAACGTGGCGGCCCAGCAAGTATTGCAGCAGATGGGCGCTGATCAATATGCAACAAGAGCAATGCAGCACCGACAGCAACAGCAGCAACAGCTAGAGCTGGAGCTAGAGCTGGAGCTGGAGCTGGAGCTGGAGCAACAGCTGCAGCAATATGCATGCCAATATCAGCATTCAACGCCCACGCATGTGACGCAATTCGGTTATCAGGAGCAGCCACGACCACAACATTCCAAGACAACAAGAGCAACAACATCGCCATCATCATTACATTCGCTGACCAGCGGCGGCAGCAGCAACAGCAGCAACTGCAGCAGCAACCGCAGCAATAGTATAAGCAATAGCAGTAGTAGCATCTATGGCAACAGTATCATTCACAATGCTGCATACTCATTAGCAGTCTTTAGCTATAAGCAACAGCAGAAGCAGCAGCAGCATCAGCAGCTGTCACAGAGACAGGCACAAAGCAATCCTAATCTAAGCAATACTCAACATCATTATCACCAGATGGAACTGCAGCAGCATCCAGCCAGTCACAATGGCTCGCCCGATAGCAGCGCATCGCCAACTGCGACGGGGCAGCATATACATCAGCAACATGAGTCAACGGGACCTGCGACAGCAAATGCAACAGCAACAGCAGCTGCAGCTGCAGCTGCAGCTGCAACAGCAACAGCAACAGCAACGGCAGCAACGGCAGCAACATCCAGCTATAAGACTGCCTCCTGTTGGTGCTACGGTGAGTTTGATGAAAACACGCTATCAAATTCAGAAACTACAAACTAAATGATGCGCACGACTTCTTCTAAATATTACACACATCCTACATCAACAAATTCACAAAACAAAAAAAAAAAAAAAAAAAAAGAAAAGACAAACAAACACTTGCTCTCTCGCTCTCTCTCTCTCTCACGCCCTCTGTTTCGCTCTGTATCTATATTTTGCTCACAATTTGCCAACAAAACAGTGCGAACAAGATAACATCAACATGAGAACAACAATAACATCAATCAGTCGATCAACCAGTCAATCAATCAATCAATCAATCGTCATGTCTCCATCTCAGCATCTGCGCTGCCGTCGTCAATGAAAACCAAACGAAAAGTTGCAGCAAAATGCATTAAATGAAACCAGAGAAGGATTTCAACATCTCGAGGAACATAAATAATGAAATAACAATCGAGCATCAAGCACATACATCACACTACATCTCGCTCATTCATACGCTTCGGATATACATGGATATTGTCGAGCTCACATCAAGTATACGCCGCGTGCTCGGCATGGGGGTAGACATAACTCAACTCAAGAGTCTGGCTGTGCTGCACTGCCTGCCACGTTGGGTCAGCTGATAGACATCGGGACGACCTGACTCACAAGTGTGTGGCTGAGGCTGAGGCTGGGTCTGGGGCTGGGGCTCGGCTGTGCCTGATTTGGGGCTGAGCCCAGCACGGGCAGGGCAGAGCAGCAGAGCTAGTTCTACTTTCTGGCACTCGCTGACAGATGTGCGCCTCATTTCAACGCTTGTATCTAATTAGAGAAATTGTTTTGAAGGACACTTGGCCTCAAGTGGCAGCAAGATGACGACACAGATTTTAATTCGAAATGCGGCAGGGTGGGGTGGAGGTGGGGAGCTGGGGAGCTGGGGAGTGGGCTGCCTGTCAAGCGAATCGGCTAAAATTAAACCCAGCCGTCAAGTCGCTCAAGTCAGATGGGGCGAGCGAAACAGTCAGGTGTAGCCGCTGCCACGACGCTGCTGTTCTCCCTCTCTCTCTCTCTCCCTCTCTCTCTCTCTCTCTTTTCTTTATAGCCTTGTTTTTATTTGGTTCGCTATGAGCGATTGTTTTGTGTAATAGAGCATCTCCGCTTGACACATTTTATTAATTGAAATTTGTTTACTCGCCTGTGCAGTGCCGATTGCACTGGCTATATTGAGTACAACAGACATGTGGCATCGGTCCGGTCTCGGTCTCTCTACTGTGCTATGCTCTCTCACACACACATACACACTCACACATACGAAATGACGTCAGCTCGTTGCATATCTTAGCCTTTGTCTAATATAATCAAAAGTGAACTGGCAAATGTATCTAATTTAATGTATGTTTCTTTCTACCTCTGTTTCGTTTTAGGTGAGTCAGTTTGTTCTGGAATTGAGGTTGAAATTGAAAATAATAACAATAATCATAATCATCATGGTAAGCTTTGTCATACTTTCATTCAATACCATTAACATTCATCTTTGTAATGCAAAGCGAATGCACCGAAAAGTGTCCAAAAATAACCCAAAAAAGAAGAGACTTTTTCCTCTTTTGTGCATATCTATCTCCTCTCTCTCTCTCTCTCTCTCTCTCTCTCTTTCTCTGTCTTTCTATATATCTATATGTCTCTCTCTCTCGCTTATGCCCACTGGCTGCTATTGTATAACTTAAGCTGAACTTGTTAACTGTCGAAAAACGCAAACTGATTTTAACTGGGCGAACATTACGCAGGGTCAAGCCATTAACCTCTGCTCCTTGACCGCAGATCGCTGACAAAAGTTAACCAAATCTGACTAGCTGACCAGGTGACCGCCTGACCGGTTGACCAACATTCACGGAGAGCGCGCTTAAGGCCATGGCTAGTGCTAGTGGGACAGACTTGGGGGTCAGGGCTTTTCGTGTCTCGCCAGCATTTTGTGTGTGTGTGTTGCATCCTCATTCTCTCATGGCTTGCAGAAACAGCGCACAGCATTAGCATTAACATTAGCATTAACATTAGCATTAGCATTGGCATCGCATTGGCATTAGCATTGACCACATCAGCCAACAACAACAGTACAGCAAACAGTCGAACGCATGTCTCCTACCAGCTACCCCACGCCATTAGCTTCCCATCATAACTAAACTGATATCAAACAATCAAAGGGTTGCGCTCGTCCGCACGGACGGCAACCGAATGCTGTTATTATTTTGAATTTGTAACCTGCTAAGCGGCTCCAGAAGTGCGCTAAGATCAACGGGGCAATCCCAGCCGACTTCAGTGAAAGTTACAGAGAGCTAAACGAACCTCGCCTCGAATCACTAATCAATGGTCGCACTGTGATTTGTTTTTGTTTTCTTGGCTTGCAGGCGATACCACATTTCACATGAAAATCCTGGTGCCCGCGGTGGCCTCCGGAGCCATCATTGGCAAGGGGGGCGAGACGATTGCCTCTCTGCAAAAGGACACGGGTGCTAGAGTCAAGATGTCCAAATCGCACGACTTCTATCCAGGTGAGTATCCACTGCGACTCAAATGGAACACAACATTCAAGCCTCTGTGTCTCTCTTCCACGCCACAGGTACTACTGAGCGAGTCTGCCTGATCACCGGCTCCGTGGAGGGCATCATGACGGTGGTCGACTTCATAATGGACAAAATACGGGAGAAGCCCGATTTGACCACAAAGATCATCGACGCCGAGTCGAAGCAGGCACAGGAGCGTGATAAGCAGGTGAAAATACTGGTGCCCAACTCCACGGCTGGCATGATCATTGGCAAGGGCGGCGCCTTCATCAAGCAGATCAAGGAGGAGAGCGGTTCCTATGTGCAGATTTCGCAGAAACCAAAGGACGTATCGCTGCAGGAGCGTTGCATAACCATCATCGGCGACAAGGAGAACAACAAGAACGCTTGCAAGATGATACTCTCGAAGATCGTGGAGGATCCCCAGTCGGGCACATGTCTGAACGTCTCCTATGCAGATGTGAACGGACCCGTTGCCAACTTCAATCCAACCGGCTCGCCCTATGCCACCAATCAGAATGCCATCAACTCAAGCACAGCCTCGCTGAACTCCACGCTGGGCACGGCCATTGGCGGCGCAGGCACCGCCGCCAGTCTCCTGGTCAATGGTGCGGGCATCAACCTGTCCCTTAACTTGAGCGCCCCCAATCCAGCGCCCAATCTAGCGGTTGCCACGCAGTTGCTGGAGCACATCAAGGTGCGTACTTTGAGTAGCTTTAATCCCACAACAATTTGACCTCACCTCATTCGCAGGTTGCCATGCGCGGTGCTGGCTATTCGGAAACCGCCACAAGTGAAGTCTGCGCCGCCCTCGGCGTGCTGGCCAAGTACGGCGTGCTGGGCATGGGTGTGGGCGTGCCGCACACCAACGGTGCGCATCCCACGCTGGCCAACTATCTGGGCGTGACGACGCTGGACCAGCAGACAGCGGCCGCAGCTTCGGCGGCCACGGCCAGCAATGTTTTCGGCGCTGTGGGTCAGGTTAACTTTGAGTACGCTGCGGCTGCGGCCGCTGCTGCGGCGGCCAGTCGGCCCACGCAGTCTCAACTGGAGGTGCAATTCGATTCATTCCGCCATCTGGGCTCGGCCACTGCGCCCGCTGCGACGCCCGTCTCGCTGAACAACAATAGCTTTGGACTGACCGGAGCCACCGGTACGGTGACCAGCGCGCAACTGGGCGCTGCCGCCTCGATTGGTGGCCTGAGTAAGAGCCCCACTCCGGGTGATCTGGGTGCCAAGGATACCAAGAACGTTGAGGTGCCTGAAGTGATTATTGGCGCTGTCTTAGGTGGGCAACCTTTCTATTATTCCTACTAAAACTGACAACCACAACCACAACAACAACCGCTGCAGCAACAACAACTGCAACCACAACAGCAACAACAACAACAACAACAACAACAACAAACAAACACTTCCGTTTTCCAGCACTCCTTGGACCCGTTGACCCCAGCCCATTTGCATACTTTGTGTTTATCAATGCGATTACTTAATTGTAGGACTTAGTTGTAGTTATACACGTAGGCGAGACAAGGCCATTCCACGGCAGGCATTCCAAGTGTTTTTCTAATTAGATAGGCGATCAGATCGGATCAGAAAAGATCTGTGGTTTTATTGAACACTTCCATACGCACTCCTTAAGGCATTCCCAATTATACAAATATGTAGCGAAATTTCTAGTCAACTTCTTGCCCACTCACACATAGCACCCAGCATGATCCCATGATCCATACACGATGTTGCCATACGCCATTCCGATCTATTTTCGAAAGCCTTCGAAGTTGAAAATTCGCTCATCCAACTCAACTGCGCCCGCAGTTCATAAAATAGTCTTCAGTTAGCAGCAGTAGGCGATATGTTGAGAACCTCTTTGAGGTCGTAACGAATTTTTGTTGTCGATATTGACTATGTAAATACCTAGTATATACTACAATATATTGGAATAGTGCAATTATTGGGTTATTCATTTTCGATTGTTTATTTTGTTTGCAGTAATTATTACCTCAGTGTCGCAGTTTGCATAGATATTTAGGTTAGGCCACACATATGGAATGGAATGTATACATACATACACATATGTATGTGTATTTGTATTTGTGTTTTTTTTTTTATATTGATGTTGGTCCTCGATCATACTTCAGGTTTAAGTTTTTCTTTCAACACAGGCACAATACCCGCCCCCGCCCCCGCCTCCCGCACACACACACACTCACACACACACACATATATATACATATGTATATCTATATAATAATATACCATATAATTACCATTTAACATAATCTGATGCAAATATTCCAGGTCCGAACGGTCGTAGTTTAGTTGAAATTCAACATGTTTCTGGCGCAAATGTGCAAATTTCCAAAAAGGGCATATTCGCACCTGGCACTAGAAATCGCATTGTTACCATTACTGGTCAGCCGAGTGCCATTGCCAAAGCGCAGTATCTAATTGAACAAAAAATCAACGAGGAGGAGACAAAGAGGGCGCGTCAAATTCCATTAACCACTGTTGTGAATTAATAATCAATCAATCAAGCAACCAGCACAACAACAACAAAAAACAACAACAACAACAACAGCTATCCCCTTATAAGAGAAAAAAATAGATAAAACGTATTTCCTCAAAAAAGAAAAAACAAAAAAAAAACCAAAAACCAATGGTTCATTTATTTAAATAAAAGAAAAACGAAAATACAAAATTCAAATGAAAAACTAAAGAAAAATCAACAACAAAGCAAATGCAATAAAAACAAAGAAATAACATCAGCAGTAGCCATAAAAACACAAACACACACACATACACACACATACACACACACACACACACACACACACACACACTAAGACATTATTGAAGGCATTAGTAATGCATTGAAACTTCTGATGAAGATTGCTTAATGAAAAAAAAAGTATAAATGAATTCGAAGCCTTAGCAAATTTGATTTGAGAGAATACCTTGTAATATAAAAGCTGCATTTGTTTGCCACGCTCAATACATATATATGCATATATATATACATATGTATATATACATATATATATGTATATTTTTTAATTTGTCCAATACACTTGGGATAATAAGACCTTTGCATCTTTTTTGTTGTTGTCATATGTTGCGTGTGCTCTTTTTGGCATTCTGAGAAGCTGAAACTAGATACAGAAATATATATACATATATATATATATTAATATACGCCTATATATGTATGTACATATATGCAATTCATAAACTAATTGTTGGCTCGTCTTCATATAACACACATACACACACTCACACATGTAAACACAATTCAAGCGAGTAAATTAGCATTATGTTGAGACTAAAAAAAAAATGATAATGAAAATCGATAAGTTTGTGTAATGAGAGCGTTTTCAGTGAAAACATCAGGTGATTTTCCCAAAAAAGAAATTAAAAAAGCAAAGAAAAAGAAAAGAAAATGGTGTCCAAATAAGGTAAATATTTACTACACACACACACACACTCACACGTACACACATACACACTGATGCACATACATAGATATGTATATGCTATGAAATATATGTACAATAAATACACCTACAACAATTGAAATGATAAAAGAATATAGTGAACGCTTGACAGGCTAGTGATAATAACTATTTGAAACACTTTTTACCTCAAACACGATTCTAATTGCGTTTCTTGTTTTCTGTTTCTGTTTTCTGTTTTCTGTTGTTGCCCTTATGTGCTTTTTGCTATGTTTATATAAATATGTATATATATATATATATCAATATCTGCATATATATATATATATGTGCATATCTATCTGTATATATATATACACACACACACATATGTTTACATAAATACGTTTTAGACCTTAATATTCTATTACGATATATATTGTTAAAGTGTTGATCATGATAATGTTGTTTAATTTAATCGAAAGAGTGGTACGACCTATACCAAACTATATACAAGTGGTGTTAATGTTTTGCGCGCGCACGTGAGTCTCCTTTTTGGTATTGATTTTATGCTCCTCTATGCTAATTTGTTAATCCTCATACTTACATATTTTACACCTCTGAGTGCCACTTCTGAGTTTCCACTTCAGAAGGGACTCCCCGATTTGATTCACATTTTGTTCTTCATAATTTTTGTTTATATTCTATCAATTTATATATATATATTCCTTTGGCCCAATAGTCTAAAAGAAGAAAAACGAGATATTCGTTTGGCACATTGTTACTTTCACCTTAATTCTTATTATTATATTTGTTTTTGGAATTCCTTTCGCCGTTATTTGCGACATACATACATTCTAATCTTAAGTTCTACATTTGCTCCTTTTCACCCCAAAACAAAAATACATCACAATTAACTTTAATTTAAAATAGATATTTCAATGTCTCTGTAAAAAAAAACATACACACACACACTTAAATCGGCCAAAAATATCCCCATATTGTTAAGTATCGTGCAATTATATCTTCAAAACAAAACAAACGTAATTATTTTAGCATCACATTTAGATTTGTTCTCTGCATTGAAACATACCCACATGCTATGATTTATATATATACATATATTGTTTTATTTTGGCCACACACACATACACACACTTATATTATTTAGTTAAAACTCCCTTTTATTATTGACTTAAAGAAGAGAAAAGCAAAATTCAATAAAAATATTGCCAAAAAAGAAATAAACCAAAACTTGAATGTGTTTAATTGAAAGAGTCATTATTCACCACCAAAAAACGAAACTCCACTCACAAACCAAACCACCACCGCCACAGCTCCACTAACAGCGTACTCTAAACAATTCTGCAACATTATCATGTCAATCAACAGTCAGTCAGTCAGTCAGTCAATCAAACAATCAACTCTCAGCTCAGCTCTATCTCAGAGTTCAATTCAATTTCAAATCAATCACTGAAAACGCTCAAAAACCGAAATGAATGATAAACCCAACTCTAAGCTAAGTTTATGCAATTAAGTTGAAAAGTTGTTCACATTATTTTATTTTTATTTTTGCTATTATTGTTAAAGCTTATCTACATTTGTTCTTATTTGTGCAATATTTATATAAATAATATAAGAATAATAATAAATTTGCGCCAGACGAAAAGTTAAACAGTTACAAATATTCTAAAACAAAGCCCAAATTGTGACAAACATATTAACGCTTTAACAAGCATTGAAGCAAGAAAAACACAAATCTTAAGTCAAGTGAATATAATATTGAAATATTGAAAGTACAGTCGAAAATGCTAGTGTGCCTTGAAACATGCAAAAAAAAAAAAAAAAAAAAAAAAAAAAAAAACAAAACAAAAAACTAAAAACTAAAAAAGTTGAGTATAAAAGAAAAACAAATGATAAAAAGAAGAAGTAAAGGGTCGGATATTTACGTTTGTTATTTTATGATGTTTTACGTAGTTGAATAACTTTTAATTGCCAGTAGGAGAAGCGTACAGAGTGCAGGCTAATGAACATTGAAAGTCAATGACTAAACAGATCGCCAATCCAAATGGCGCACAGAATAATGATTAGAGGAATGCAAGCAATATGAAGACTACAACGATGAATAACACTGAATTCTTGATATATACAATTTCGCAGAAAGTTATCTCGAGTGCTCGATTCAGTCGAATCGGAACAAGCATAAGACACTGAAACCCTCTTAGGCCCTTCCCTCCATAACCACCACCACTACTACAACAACAGCAACAAATACAAACGAAATTCGTACATTTTATCGTCTTTTTTGTCATGGCAAACCAGAGAGAAGCAACGGCGCCATGCATATGCATATGCAGTACACACCTACATACCATATGCGTTGGCATTTATGGCATGTTCATAGATACTTCAGCACACACACCCCCCTCTCATACACACGCACACACATACGCATATGAGATGCATACCACATTGGACATACTAAAAATATTATCATATGCGCCTGCTCACTGAGTTATGTTAAATGTATGAGGTTTATACGGTATCTTCTAATTAATGTAGAGAAAACGAAGTAAAAGAAAAACATAAAAAAAAAAACAAAACAAATATACACACTTATATTTGTACTGGATCTGTGATATGTATTAAAAAAACAAAAAATAAAGAAAAAAAAACAAAAAATAAAAGAGAGAAAACACAAGCTAACAAAACGCGAATAGCTATTATTATATACTATATATGTATGTGTGAGCATATGCATATATATGTATGTAAGTTGCGTGTAGATATCGATTTAAACGAAACACGAAATTAATTATGAAATAATTAATTTATTCTGAAATGACGAAAAGCTTTACTTCAGAAGCAAAACAAAAGAAAAAGAAAAAAACAAAAATTTTACTAAAGCAGCGGGCATTTTCTTTCATTTACCCAACACTGGTCCGAATTGTTCTCGTTCATGTCACCGCATCGAAGCCCAACCAAATTTGACCCACTTCAGTGTTAATATGATCCATCTCTATGCCACGCCTACATGCCGACCGACGCCAGATCGACTGAGTGTGCGACGAAAAAGAAGACGAAATACTGCGCCCTGGGCCCCAGCCCGACAGACCACGTGACTATGCTTGTTTTTCTTTCTTTTCGCTGTATAATAAAGCCAGCTTCTTTCAACTATCCTCGATATTATTACATCGATTCTCAGTGCATCTCTTCTTCGACTCTAATCCAATTCAATCGGTCTCCATATTTGAATCATTTCATGACATCAATCAATCAATCAACCAACCAATCAGTCAATCACTCAACCGCCTCTTTTCCCCCGACATCCCCGACTCTTCAGTTCAGCTTTAGATCCTTCGGAGAGGCGTACGCATATTTTATGTTGCGAGTTTTATAAAAGTTATTAAAAATGCTGTTATTTCAGCGACGGAGTCTATTAGAGTTAAACTAGTGCAAATGGAAATTAAGCAAAATAAACTTTTATTAACTATATATATAAATATATATATATTTCAATCTTGACTTTAAAACGTTTAAAAACAATAAAAGATACACTAAAAAAAAAAACATTTAAAAAAGAGAGCGCAAGTAAACGAAAAGAAAAAGTAAGAAAATAAATGAACCACAGTTTTTGCTCTGTAAAACAAATATGAATAAAAACTTATATAGTAAGCGGAAGAGTTACATTTATCAATAAAGATCCGTTTTATTTTCGTTTGTATGCTATGGAGAAATACACACACATATACATCCATATATATATATATATATATATATATATATATATATATATATATATATATATATATATATATATATATATATATATATATATATATATATATATATATATATATATATATACATACATACGTATATAGTATGTAAATCATAAATGAAATTGTTACTTATCATTTTTGTTATGCTTTGCCTCCTCCAACACTGTTATTAGGACAATTAAATATAAATGCATAACTAATATGTACACACACAAACATACATATACACATATAATGTATGTATAACCTATAATATACAAACACACACACACACACACACACATACCGTTAACAAATGTATGTGAAGCTCTGGCATCAGCAAGCAGTGCATAAATATTGCGTATACGCAGCGTGCCCAGACTTCGACTGTCAGTTTGAAGATGCCATTATGCAAACGAAATAAAACAGATAAAATAAAAACAGAAATCAACACATTTGCCATTATGTGTAAATATAGACGCATAGTTAGATATATGTATACATACAGACTACCTACACTTGGTACGGTTTTGTATTGGCAGCAACAATAATGAGAAGCCGTCTACAGCCACAGCATACACATTGAACCTATGAATAATATTAAACAAATTATATTTGAATATATATACATACAAAGCATACATACATACATAAAGTAAATGCGTACATACTAAATATATACCTAGTTGTTAGCGTGATACATCAGTTTATTATTATTAATTAATTCATACAAATAAACGGCCTAACAATGATACAAAACAATCGCCAATGGTGCTGCGCGGAGTTGCACTTTCACTGGCCACGCCCCACTCGCCCCTACTCGACTTGGCGGCGTGGGCAGGTCAGCTCAAGACCTTGCAACACTAATTTGCCACGATGAATGTTTGTTGTTTTCGTTTGAGGCAAAGAGTAGCCCTGAGAGCCATTCGGACTAGAACTCTGCAGGAATGAAAGTCTCGTGCATCAAAGGTGGCCCCAGTTACCTTCTTATATAACTATATATAGCCATATGATATATGTCAAGTCCAGGACAGTCACACATAGTTACAATCATTTCAAGTTCACAATTGCATCAGTCAGTAGTATGGCCAAAAAAGAAGTTAACTCTTGTTCACAATCGAAGTTTTGATTTTATTCTCGTATATAGCGTAGATTTCGATGGAATGAATCAGATGAAACCCTAAGATAGTAGAAGCATACGTGAGTACCTTAGGATGAACAAAATTTAACTAATAATAGAGGAGCTGCAACGTCGCTTTCACGTTGTCCTGCCGACGTGCGGAGTTTCTGTTGACGCTCTTATACAAGCCATTAGATTTTACGGTTAATGCAGCAACACCAAAAGTATATAAAAGTAATATATTAAACAAATAAACATTTACCTAACAACTTCTTAGACAAAGTCAACAACTACTTACTATACTATACTATATATATACTATATATATATATATATATATATATATATGGCGCATTGTCCAGTTACGACAAAAAGAGGGGAAAACCAACCACTTTTTCACGAAACTTTATCGAAACTCAGTTCGCACTTTACGAAGAATACAAGGAAACGAAATCTAAATGTTAATACACATGAATTTTATAAAGTTATGAAGCGACACCTCAATTAAACGTTGGTCATTTGAAAATGCTCGCAATCGCAGACACTCAAGCAAGCAAAACATCATGGAAACTCATTCAAAAGTAAAAGTACTAAATCTTTTATGATTTGACTGTGATAAAAACAAAAACAAAAAAAAGAGAGATAAATAATGACAAAAGGAGACAAAGTGAATGAAAGTGAGTTATTAACAGATGAATTGTATAATAGAGTATGTATAAATTGAATGTATGTATACACACACACACACACACCAACACACAAACGTACACCAACACACTCACACACACTCGAGTATGTGTAGATGCATTATTGCGGCTCTTAAACAAAAACCCAATAAGTAGAAGCAAATTCTTTGTATGGCGTGAGCTCAGCGGACATCGCCATGTACGGCCTAGGATACGTTGTTTAATTAGCAATAATATAAGTACGTATTTACTTACTGCGAAAGAAAAGAAACGTATAAAAATATGAAAGTTTTACTTATACATATTAGCAAAATATTTAAACAAATTTTAGCAACAAAATATCGAGGAAAGTGTCGAGAGAATAATAAAAACGAAAAGCAAAACTTCATTATTAACTAAATGCAATAATTATATATATGTATATATATATATATATATATATATATATATATATATATATATATATATATATATATATATATATATATATATGAAGATAAAAGAAAACAAAACATAGATGATATTTAGTTATGCTCTATTCAAATTTATAATCAATTGAAGTTTTATATAAGGATGATATTCAAACTAGCAGGTTTTATGAATTTACCCAATTGGTTTATTTCCATTTCGAATATCTCACATAACCTTCGTAAAGAATTTCATTTTTCGATTCTCAACGTCTGTTGCTTAGTTGTTTTCTTTTCTCTTCTTTACTTTCGCTCTTTCTTTCTCTTTTTTTTTTGGAAAGATCAAAAACAAAAATTAATTTTTAAATACAAATAGTCTAGAGTGTTAAAAAAATAAATAAAAAAAAAATCAAAACGTAACGTAGCTCATTCAAATTTTAAAAGTAAAAGAAAAAGAAAACGTAATTTTTGAATCTTCTCGTATAATAAATGCAAATCTTGTACAACTTGGACGATGGCGCCAACAGGCCCGTCCAACTTAAAGAGTATACAACCAAAAAAACAGTTACCCTCTCTACATATTAATTATATACAAATGCATATAGTACATTTAACCTAAGGAATCATAATCCGAATCAAATGAAATGAAACTCTTTACGATCAGCGCGACATATAGCCAAACAGCAGCAGCAACAGCTGGACACAATAAATCGAATAGAAAAGGAAAGCAAACTCATGCTAGTTAGGATCGGGTGTATCGACATTAGGCACTCTGTCGAACAAGTATGTGCTAATGGCAACTGGCAAAGTTAGTAGTAATAGTCCAATTTGTTGAGTGCATATTTATATATATTCATACAGATATATAGATACACGCAAGCCGTAACACCAACAAAGAAGTTAATGACAACAAGATATGGTGCGGTGTTAGAAGATCCGTAATGAATTAGCAGAAGTAAAATTGTAAAGTAAAATCCAAGTCAAGGTACATCAAGAGTTATAAAATACACATACATATAACATGAATTACACATTTAAGAAAGATTATATAAAAGTAAAAACAAAACAAAACAAAAAAATAATAAAGAATATATTAAAAAACAATTGGATACTTTTCGATTTCTTTACACTCTGAAACTTGTATCTGGGAATGCGAACTCTTCAACAGAAATGAATTACATTTTATTTTTATTTTTATTTTTGTTGGCCATCTCGGGTGGACAGTCGGGCTGATTGTGAGGATGGCAGGCGAGAATAACTTCATTAGCAGCCAACCTCTGATCGAGCTCCACTATCTTAGGAAAGGCATCCAAGTTGACTTTGTATCTGAAAGATTAAGTATGCTTTAGCTGATATTGTCCAATTGCGATGTATATATAGGTAGAGCTCACCGTCTGGCATTGAAAACCTGTGGAACAAGACAGCAATCGGCCATGGAGAACTCATCCCCCACACAGTACTTGCCAGAGGAAGCGGCTAACACTCTCTCTAGACCATTAAAGCCGCGTGATATCCAATGCTGCGCCCACTCCATGTTCACTTCATTGCCCAGGCGCTCTAATACCAGGCGATTCTGCAACGGCTGTATTCCTGAGCAAATTATCTCGACGATCTCGCGCACTTTGGCTCGCTTATGCGGCTCCTGAGGCAGCAGTGGATGCTGTGGTCGTGTCTCGTCCAGGTAATGCATAATCACCACGGAATCACACAGGGTCTGGCCATCTAAACGCATAATTAGCAGATATAATGCAAGTTCATCGATCGCTCGAAACTTACCGATTTTCAGGGTTGGCACCTGCTGCATGGGATTAATCTCCCGATACTCATTCGTATAGCAGTACGAAGCATCGCGCGTGACAAGACTGGTTGGCCTGATATCATACGGTATATTCTTCAATCCCAGTGCAATTCGCACTCGCCAGGAGCACGAGCTGGAGTGATATGAGTAAAGCACTGGCCTAGCATCACTGGAAGCCGTAGAACTGCCACTACGTATCCCATTCTTGGCCAACTGCAGGCATTTGGCCGCTGAGTTTCTAAATGCACTCATATTGAAAGGGTTGACTTGTGTTGGCTTAATCAATTAATTAATGTGTTCTTTTTAAACTTGTTTATTGTGTGCTGCGAGCGAGCGAACTGAAGGTCGTTCCGAGCAGCTCTTATCAGTGACTGGACTATCGATGCAACAGATATCGATAGGCAATTCGTGTCAGCTACTCGATACTTTGGGAATGAGAGTGATCACCGCGGCTTAGTTTGGTAAGAAGTTTATTTTGTTTTTCTTGTTTGTAATACATATGTAGTTAATATTTGGAACTGTTACAATATTGTGGGTATTAACATAGTGTACGTTAGTCGGTTGGAATGCGAAGTCAGGCAATTTGGTTTACAGCTACCTGGCCACTATTTGCGGGCTACCATGAAATTTATTTATGTTTGAAAAAACTATCAATCAGCTGGTACATACAATATCGTTAAGTGCATAAGATTTAATGGGGGCGTATTGTTTGTTTCGTGCTTTTTAGATAAATCAACACAGAGTTAAATTTGACTGGCTCAAATACATACATATATATATATATATATATATATATATATATATATATATATATATATATATATATATATATATATATATATATATTTTTGTTTTAGCAAAGAGACATTTATTTAATTTGTTATATATATTTTAGTCACAAGAGTTACTCGCGTTATCGCGCTCCGATTAAATGCCTAAGGTAATGGTAAGTATATAAGGTGTATTCCTTACACACTCTCAATAAGTTATTCTTTTGGTTTTCTGTTCTGCCTGCTAATGGAGTTGACTTCCTCGTTGACTGAAGTTTTGTACTTTCTTCAAAAAGTTACGTTGTAAAGCGCCCAACTTTTCTAGTTAACTTACATATGTATGCATACGTGTATACGATTGCGTATTTAGTTTATAGAATGTAAATTTGCACTTAAATTATTTTCATTTTTAAATCCCTGAATAAAATTTTGCTTTTCGTCATGATTAAGTTTTGCAAATTTTTTCTTTTTCTTTTTGTTTTTGAATTTTGTTTCGTTTCTGTTAGCCTAAATAAAATTCATAAAAATACGTTTTTACAATGAGTACATCTTTTAGACCATTTTTTTTCATATTGAAAAATCAAAGAAATTATAAAATTTTTGAATTTGTTTTTTTTAGTTTTAGATTTTTTTTTGAGAATAATTAATATTGTTTTTTTTTTTGCTTTTGGTTTTGTTTTGCATGCCAATTAAAAATTGTATTTATTTGTTATCGATAGTATTTTTATGCATTTATGCATAGTTAAATGCTGTTAGCAAATTTTTGAATCACATCCGACTGTTTCTCTCCGCCTGCTCAGCTGACTCTCCAGCTCCAAACATTTATCTGTATTCTTGCCGCTTTGTTGGGTATCCGCCTGCTATAGATCTATGTATAGGTTACAAACTGCAATTCACTTTTTGGTTTTACGGCGCTTTGCAGTTGCCGTCGGAAAATTCTATTTGTTGGGCAGCTCCGGTGGACAGTCCGGCTGATTGGAGGGGTGAGCAGCTCGGAATGCTGGATTGCTCTCCAGTTCGCGATCAATTCGCAAGATAATGGGATAGGGACGCAAATCCACATGGAACCTAAGAAACGATTGGTGAGGCCACAAATTGACGTGAAATTTTACAATTTTCCGGCTTACCTTCTTGCATTGAACACCTGCGGCACAAGGCAGCAGTCCGCCATCGAGATCTCGTCACCCACACAGTATTTGCCAGCCGAAGTGGAAAGAGCCTTCTCCACGGCACGGAAGCCACGGGTTATCCAATGCTGTGCCCATTCCTTCTTCTTTTCCTCGCCCACGTGGATGAGCACAATGAGGTTCTGAAGCGGCTGAATGCCAGAGCAAATGATCTCAATAATCTCGCGCACCTTGGCCCGCTTGTGTACATCTTGTGGCAGCAGAGGGCGCTGAGGGCGGGTCTCCTCCAGGTAGTGCATGATGGCCACCGACTCGATCAGGGTATGTCCATCTGAAAGGGGACATGAGAACCACTCAGATATGCCTGGCTCAATGGCATCATTGCTCTATTTACCAATTTGCAGGGCCGGCACCTGCTCCATGGGATTCACCTCTCGATACTCATTGCAGTGCTGCTCTCCGCCCGACTTGATGAGGCTTATGGGCTTGATGTCGTAAGGTATTTCTTTCAGGTTCATCGCGATGCGCACTCGCCAGGAGCACGAGCTGCGCCAATACGAGTAGAGTATCGGCTGGGAATCAATAGACACTTGATTAGTCGACATTTTCACAGGATTTCTTTGCGCCCCAGTTGCCAGCGCGTGCTGTGCCGGCCACAGAATGAAACCGAAAACCTGCCAAACTGTCGTATCAGGCCCATTTTTAGTGCGATGTGTGCTGCTCTCATTTGAATAAACAATTTAAGTCGACATAGAACAGGTTGCGACTGATAACGGACACAGAAACACACACACGCAGCACACACCCTCAACGCATTTTTAGAATAAAGCTCCGATGAAACCAGTTTCTCGAGAGACGAACTAACAAACTAGTGAAAAAGCGCTGATAAAAAATACATATTCATGAAGGTGTATCTGAGGTGCGGTCACACCGGTTCCTACAGCTGGCATAAGCCAGTGTCCCAGCCACTTTATAATTTGTTTGAATATATGAAGATCTTTATTATATTATTCCTAATAATATCTTGAAATCAAATATTTTATAGTTGTTGAATTATAAGCATCTTGTTTTCGTAAACAAACTTTTGCGACATTTGTTCCTAATATAAAATGATAATTAAATATATTACTATCAGTTCTTATCTAAAAATGCATAGCAACTGTTAGCCTAAACATTTACAAGTTGATATGGAAAATTACACTCAAATAGTTATCCGGGAGTTAAGCCCGATTATGTTTCTTAAGAAATCTGAGCAAATACTCTACATAGACATCTCATATATAGAAGATTACAGGGATTATTACTATTCCACTACTCCCTAAGGACAGGGTAAAGATTCCGTTGACTGTGCACAATTTTCTTTTTGCTGTCTATTGAAACTATAGACTTAAAAGATTGATCAAGATGCAAGAAGCTTTAAAGATGGACTACTGCTGGGTTCTTAAACTAATTGACCAATAAATGATATTGAGTCGTTATTAACCGAAGGAAATGTCGTTCACAGTTCTTTAACAAAATCCAGAAATAATTATATAATCTTGAAAGGATCATCTCTCGTTGTTGTGTTTAGTTTAGACAAACGTCTTTTCACTTTATCTCCACTTTTTGTCTTCAGATTTATTTGATTCAGTATCGATTATGCCTTAAAGTATACCACGGCAGCTGCACGTTTGGCTTCGATGGATTCTAAACGATTTTATAAGTGAGCTTCTTCGGATACTTAATATATTCCTAGTTAAAATGTTTCACAACGAGTCGAGGTTTCCTCGATTTAATTATTAATTTGGAATACCCACATGATTCATATAGGGGCCTTCTTGTGTTAATTGGCAATTGCTGTAAACGCTGCGGAAGTTATACACACACTGACCGCCTGTGCCGAAGGACGAAATGCTCTGAGCAACAGTAACATGAGCCAATGGCCCGGACAAGCGCCAAAATAATCTGTGTGTGTGTGTGTACGGGTGTGTGCGCGTGCATCTATATACAAAGGAGCCTAGTCTGTTCGGGCGAAAAGCAGGCATATTCCAGGAACCAGCGACAGCCCACATGGGCCAACAAAGAGCGATGGGTCTGGTCTGTATGTATATTGAGATACATATACGTATGGGAGCATAATAAGTTGCCTGAAAGTTCGTTGAACCCATGTGAAAGTAAATTCGGAAATATCCCGAGAATGCCAGGGAGCCGAGAGTAGGCCGAGTCGCCGCCGAGTTCCGATGTGTGTCGTACATCAAGGTCGGCTAGGGGCATTAACCTTAACCAATTTGACGTTGTCCCGGTCGCTATCAAGCAAAGGCAGGCCTGTACGACGCGCCAAGGACATTCGCAGACGGCCACAGCGCGGCGCTCAAGAGTCAGAGGCAGCGCGAGCGCTGCAACAAAATGGCTCACGAGCTTCGCTAGGGTGCTTTTCGCGCATTAGGGGTTGCTTTTGAGCGCCGAAGTTTGAGTTGTATGCGACTGGCAACTGGCTACGGGCAGGGTTGTCGAGTCCGCCTCCCGACGCATACATCTTCCACTGAGTCCACTCCCGAGCACAGGCTGGCAACTCTGTGCGCGTCATTCCACGGTGCGAGCGACAGCGACGAAAGCTTTCGGCTGTGCGCATGTGCGAAAAGCGCATGTTTGCAGTATGAGTTTGACTCAAACCAACTCACAACTCACAGCGTAGGATGAGTGAGTTTTCAGCAAACATTTTCTTCTGTTTTTTGTAATGCACGGAGGGAGAACTTACCTTGGCTATGGCCGAGAGGGACATAGCGTTGTGATGATACTTTGAGTAGTTAATTTTGAAGCCGTTTAAGCCGGACGCACTGCGAAAACGATAACGGGCTGACCGGACGGGGGGTGGAGCTGCAGCGAAACTAGACGTGAGCTGCGATAGGCAGTCGAACTCGAATCCAGTCACCAGCGGCACGACAATTATATTTGCCAAGCAGCGATTTGGCGATAGGAAATGTGCGCTTGCAAGGCTGGAAGGTGAACCGACTGCAGGCGACCCTAAATGCACTCAAAGTCAAGCGAAACGAAGGTTGAGGTAAGCGCGGAACGCGGGCGCAATGGACGCAACAACGACTGCGGCAGCGACAACGACAGGATACGATGCCAGAACGCAACTGAACACACTAAACTAAATAAAGGAGTGCAAAAACGAAAGCAAAGGACACACGACACAGCTAGCAGTGCGGGGAGAGCCAGAGCAATTGAGAGCCAACCGGATAGATACTGAGCGAGAGTGAGAGTGTGAGAGAGGGAGAGAGAGCGAAATGAAAGAGTAAGAAACCGAGATATAGATATAAGATAGAGAGAGAGAGAGAGAAAGGCACCAACTGACCGCACAACACACACAAAAGCTAAAACATCGCTGGTTGCTGACTTCGCTAAGCTTTCCAGCACATTTCCAAACCAATTCGCCGCAGTGAACGCTGTGAACGATCTAAATAAATAATAATTGAATGAAAAGTCCATTTGGATGTTTTGTTTTATGACCACCAGTTTATTTGTGTTTTACATTTTTAAATGTTTCTTTTTCTTTTCTTTTCTTTTTTTGTGTTACTAGATTCTTTGTAAGTTTACTTCATTTCCATTAAGGTTGCTCAAATGATTTTTGATTAAATTACACGACTTAAACCTAAAGGTATGTAACATATGGACTAAAATAGTTAACAAATAGTTACAGTTTTGTTTCTATAGGGAGAAAAACGTATAGAAAGAAACACCTAATTTATAAGTTTGTACAACTAAAGCAACGTCAGGAAATTGAAGTTGAACTAATTACAAAATTTTATTTCTGTTTCGTTTTCGTTTGTAGAAATGCAACAATGTGTATAACGACCTTAAAGCAGTCGCACAACCAATAGAATATCACACCAAAAAATGGCAGAGTACAACGAATACAACATAGTGTAAGAGAGTGTGTGGGTGTATGTGTGTGTGTCTGTCTCTCTCTCTGTCTGTGTGCGTGTGTGTGTGTGTATTTGTCTAAGGAGACAGCGGACCTCATTGCTAACTAGTATTAGGTAGGTAACGGTAATTATCGTCGCTCGTCTGTGAGGCAGGGTTCTGTACAGATCTCACTCGCTGTGTCTGTGTCAGTGTCTCGTGCTACTGGGTGTACCGGGTACAACATTCATAAAGTTTAACTACCTCAGCGCTACCTAAGTTGTCGTCGTTGTCGTTTTTGGCTAGCTAACAAAAGTAACTGTATAATATGTATGTATGTATGTTATACATATGTATGTTTGTATGTACTTATCAAATTGCCAACAAATCAATAAATTATTGTTGTAATATTTTTAGAAAATAGTGTCCATATATCATCATCGTCACCATCGTCGTTTTCGGTACAATTTGCCTGCAACTTATGCATACATTTCTTATAATCATTGTTTTTCTCACTTAGTCTAATACATTCGAAGAATTGACTACAATTTAATGGCAAGAGCCACACGTATTTTTTAGTGTTTTTTTTTTGTGGTTTTGTTTTTTTTTTGTGAGTTTTGTTTTTAAAGAAGTTTACATGTACACAACATTGTACGTTACACATACACATACAATACACAATAATCATAATAATCATAATTATGTTAATGTTAATGTTAAATATAACTGGTAACATTGGCTAATACAATATGCTAAAAACTTGTCGTTCCATTATAATTATCAGAGATGCAGCCATAGTCGAGCCCTTTGCGACCATTTTAGCAAAATACATAATTTTAAAAATTATCTTTGGAGGGAATATTCATGATTCTCAAATATCTTTACGTTATTCAATTTGACATCGAATTCAATAATATAGTAAAGAATTGTTAGCGTGTGTATAAGAAACAATAAAATATCATATTCATATACATACGTTCTCAGTAACTAAAGATCTACATCGATTTGGATTCGATTCGATTTCGTTTCAGTTTTAGTTTTAGTTTTCGGTTCGGCTTTCGATTTAGATTCGTTGAAAAAATGCACAAGTTATGAGGCAAAAAACATTTACATTTGGTAAAAATCGTAAAGCATAGTTAAAGCAGTTTTACACACACATCAAATGATAGCACGTACGTAAAATCCGTCTGCCATTCATTCAATTTCAATTTCAACATCAATTTCAATTTCAATTTACACCTATTTTGATCATCAGTTACAACCATGAAAACATTTATGTTTACATTCATGCATTTGTACCCATCCATATGTATGCCATATGCATGTACCATAAAATATCTCTTACCATCTCAATAATATAGTATATTAGTATAATATAAATATATGTATGTGTGTGTGTGAGAGAGTGTCTGTCTGTAGTTTAAAGAATTTACATGCTAAGTACAATTTATGTTCAACAAGAGGTTATTATAGCATTTAAGCTAATGCCATAAAGTAACAGTTTTTTTATATAAAAGATTTCTGCATATTACAGTTAAAACTTACGTCTGAGAGTTGTTTGTGTACTTACATATATATATATATATATATATATATATATATATATATATATATATATATATATATATATATATATATATATATATATATATATATATATATATATATATATATATATATTTAATTATTTCATTCTTTATGTCTATGTTTCATAATATTTTTGGATTGGATCAATCCGCGGCTATTAGCGGGAGCACATGCGTCTGCCCAACTGGTTTTGTCTTAAGCGTAATCGCTCAAGAACTGTGCGATATATCTAATTCGAGCAAACGGATATAAGCTTGAGCTGCGCTTACTCAAGACTGTTTGCCGATCAAAAAATAAAGAGCGAGAAAAGAAAACTGAAAAGTAAAAAAGTTGATTTTTAGAAGAAGAAGAATATTAAAATACACGATTGAATTTATTCTAGAGACTTCTTATCTTTTTCAGGACTGGAATTATTACTGGATAGTGCGTCAAGCCCATATACCCGTTTGCCCTAAGAAGTTGCTTATGTAAGTATATATATATTTGCATTTGCTTTGTTGGCATTTAGCCTAAAACTTTTCTATTTGACTTATTTGCTAAACAGGAATACATTCATAGAAATGTACTTTATCTGATTTCCGTGTCTGTTTTCAATATATATATATATATATATATATATATATATATATATATATATATATATATACATTTTTTTGCATTTTAAATTAAATTGATATGTCTAAGAGCTATTATCAATCGTCTATCAATTAAGAAAGTTATTTCTTTTGTTTTCAAAGTTTTCTTTTGTTTTTCTGTTTTTCTTTTAGATACCTGCGCCTAAGGTAGACTCCATATAAGAAGCTTGGCGACTTGCATGCAATTTGTATAGTAAAATTATTGTTAGAAATTGATGTCTGTACATACGCAGTATAATATATGTATATATATATATAGTTATACATTTATACACACATACTTTTTTATTAGTATATTTGAATCTTAAGTATTCCGAGTTATATATTGTTTATTCACTTGAGTTTGAGCTTTGAGTTGTTGAGTTGCTGAGTTGTTGAGCTAAGAGTAAGTCTGTGGGGTGCAGATCCAGCTTTCGTTAGGTATTTATGTACAGATCCAATATAGTTCACATATATACTTGAGTACCGCATAAACAGTTATAATACATTCTTATACACTTAATGAACAATCACAACGCAGAGTATTCGAAAAAAGTGCTGCTGGCGCCGCTGAGATTGCAGTTTTTCTTTTCTTCTTTTCTTTTCTTTTCTTTTTATATAGTATATTTTTGGTTTTTGTCATTTTGAAATTAGAGGAAAGTGAATATAGCAGAGAATACACTTCACAGATTGTCATATCTACTTTGTTTGCGTTTCGACTAATTAGAAAATAAAAATGCACCCAAATCACATTGAAATAACGGATTACAATATTTAATCAATAGAAAGTGAAAAAAAGAGATGAAACATAAGACTAAATAATATATGTATATGTATATATGATAGATGATGAAACAAGGAGCAATCGAAAGGTAAATTCGCCACTTCGACTTAGAAATTACAGCCTAGCTTAATATTATTATTATGTTTATGTAACTCGTTTCTTATCTCAAGTATGGCTGTATTTATCTGTAGGAAACTTTTCGATGAAGCAACAAAGTACCGATTACACGCCTAATTTTACCTAAATAATACGGCTATAGTTCATATTTCATTATTATGGTATATTCCTTTTGCTTGAGCATACGTGTGGAGACTTAAGATCTAAGCTTTGAAGGCATTTACTTAAGTATTCTCTCATTCTTCTGTGTTTGGTGGAAAACGAAAGGGAAACTGTGTCGAGTGTTGTGTCTGTAGAGAAAATGCACACAACAAAAGTTTGAGTTTCTATTGTTGTCCTTTGCCCGATTGGCTGGCTGTATATAAAGTCGATTTCTGCTAACATAGGCGTATGTATATATGTATATATTGTATGTATGTATAAAAATAGTGTAACTGGCTTGAGAAGAGTCTTTAAGCGGCTTCCGAGGCCCACAACGAACTGTTTGAAGATACTTTGTGGTGGGTTTGCTTAAGCTGTCGCTTACGAGTTTCTACTTATGCGATTATTTGGCTACGTATTGGATAAATGTGTCTACTTGTAAAACTTATACACCCAGAAGTATCTAGCGAACGATATATGTACAACTAAGGGCTATGCATATGCCGTCTATGTATAAGAAAGCAAAAGAAGGATTAAACAGCTACAACGCAGGCAGCAAAACATTATTTCGGCACTTGTCGGAGCCTCTATAAAGATTGCATTGCATCTTATAGACTACTGTATCCTACATCCTGCAGTCGCATTAGTCTGAGTATTGAAGTTCAGGACTGGATTCGTTAATTATTAATACTTGTCTACACTAATCATCGCCGATGTAGACAATAAGCAAATTACAACCTTAAAAATTGCTACAAGTTTTCTGCTTTGCTTGGCCGTGTGCGTGTGTGTGTGTGTGTGAGTTGTTGTTGCCGTAGCTCTAAATACATTTGGGTTTTCAATTACAGTTAAATTAGATTACATTATACATATATATATATATTTACGTCATAATATACCACTGGCCTCGTAAACATTTATTGCGTACACTCAATTGATCTATTTGCTGTAGTACATTCGCTCACTCTCCAAATGGAAAACGTGTGATTCTTGTTGTTGTTGTTCTTTTAATGGCAGATTTACTGTTTGTACCATGTACATATACATACATACAGATATAATTAAGTACTATACATATACATATATATATATATATATATATATATATATATATATATTAAAAACGTTATATGTATGCTAATATACTAAATATGTTCTCTGGGGCTAAACAAAAACAGATTTAAGTTTTCCCCTCGAGCTGAATGTGTGTATGTGAGTGTATGTGTGTGTGTGTGTGTGTGTGTGTATCATTGATCGATAAATATTATGTCTTTTATTCATTTTTGGAGAAACATTTAAATAATAGTATTTACCATTTAAGTAATTTCAGTATATATTTACAGTATGTAAGTATATATATGTATATATATTTATCTAGTTATATGCATGTACCATGTAGTTTCTATATACAGATTCTCGTTAAAAGTTAAAATGTTTCAATTTGAGTTTCACTTTGTTTAATTCTCTTTAGCTAAAATCGTTTTTGATCTCACTCAATATCACTTGATTTCACTAGATTTTTTGTTTTGCTTTCGCCTCTGATGCAGCAAAATGTCTTACAATAGTTTCTAGACGTGTGTGTAAGTATAATAAAAGTTTGGGTTTAAACGCTTGAGAGTGGTTGAACTGGAGCTTAGAACCTAAAACAACAATGATTTGTAGTTAATGACTTATTCATATATATTCATATATATATATATATATATATGTATATCATCATATCGGAACTCTTACGGGCTAAACACGTATCGTATAAAGTAACTGTGAAATGGGATGCGTTGACTAGTTGTTAAGTAGAAAAACATTTAGTTAACAGTTACGTACGCGCTACTAGATTTACTCAACGTGATTGATTTAGGCTTAGATTTAAAACTACAGTCGAGTCGAGAGTCGAGAGAAAAACGCCTACTATAAAAATACGGTAGGTATAGTAAAGTTTTCGTAACACAAATATTGCATTTGCCTACAGTAATAGTTAATAACAATTCAATTTGAACTTGCTTCAATATTAGTTATATCAATATTCATATATAACTGTATATACAAATTAGACTAAGACTCTGATTTCTGTGTGTAGTAGTCAGTTAGCTAGATAGATTAATCGATAGATAGATAGATAGATAGTTGGGTAGTGAGATAGGAAGAGAGTGTGAAAGTGAGAAAAATGCCTTTAACTTTTGAATACATCGAAATAACGATATTCGTTTGCTTAACTATACACATTTAACGCTGAGCTTCGATCCCACTCGATCGAATGCCAATTAATTTAATTATACTCTAAAAGATGTAAACAATGCTTGCTGCTTGCTTAACGCGATTGTCAATCGATGCTGCGGCCTTGCTGCTTGCCATCCATAGTTTGTCTAGGAAGTTGCTGTGGCCATTGCTGTTGCTGTTGCTGTTGCTGTTGCTGTCGCTGCTGCGGAGGAGGAGGAGGATGTTGCTGCTGGTGCTGTTGTTGTGACGGCAACAACTAGTGTGGATGAGTGGTGTTTGGAATTGGCTTGTTGCTCCGCTTCTTGTACTCGATGCGTCTTCATGTGGGCGCTGCGGCTCTTCACCTTATTGAAGACTCTGGCAGGGCGAAAGAGACAGAAGAGTGGAAAGTGGCGTTTTATTAGAGACCGATGTGGACAGGATGTAGCTAACGAAAATGCGAACTTTTAGTATATACGATTAGGACATTGAGATGTAGAATTGAGCACAGATATAGCAGAGTATAAATAGTTGGTATCTAAGCGACATGCACACACATATATATAGTTATGTATATAGGTATTGCGGTGATTCATGCAAAGATCGATCAATTTTTTGTTTTGTTTTCTCGTTTTTGTTTTTTTTTTAAGTTACTTAGCCTTGTGTGTAGATAAATTGCTTTGTTGTTATTATTTACTATGGAGAGTACAGAGTTTTGCTTGGTAGTTTTTTGTTTTTTTTTTTTTTTTTGACATAAAACAGAAAATAATAAATACAGTTATAAGAGAACGGAAGAGTTCCAAAGTAATGTGCGCTGAAATGTTATTGAATAATGGAGACGATTGCGACGATTCTTCAGTTGTGATCTCGAAACGATTGAATTTCGACCAATTCGTTAGCCAATTAGTTGCTGGGGACCAGGGGGATCAGGATCGGGATCAGGATCAGGATCACGCATAAAGCAAGCTCCGTCAAAGTATGAAAGACTTTCACATTTAGAAATTGGTTAAAAATCGATGAGCGAATTCACCCAGAAACGAGTTATATGTATGTACAATAGACGAAATGCAAAGGGCACTTAGCGCGCTGCACTTCGAGTGGTATAAACCGAATGAGGTTAGTAGAGTAAATCAGAGAACAAAGAAGTTCGAGACAGAAAACAAATCAAATGAATGAAACGCAAAGTGAAAACGGAAACGGAAAATTATAAGCCATATTTACTTACTTACCCGGAGATCGGCCGGTTCGAGTTGACCCCTTGGCTGAGAGTCTGTGAGTCTGTGAGGAGCTGATTTCAGTAACGCCTATTTGCGAGTTGTGACTCTTCGCTTTAAAATTGCAATTTATTGAATCATTTATTGATTTGATGGTTTAGGAATAGTTCGATTTCGATTTTGATTTCGAGTCGATTTTGGTTTTTGGTTTTGGCATCATGGAACAACAAAATACAATACAACAACAATAACAACAATTATTATCGCTTAATGAGTTAACGCAAAAACGAAACGGCACGAAAACAAGGACTTGGATACATGAAACTCAACTAAATGCTGTTTAAAGAAGTCTACAAAGCAAATCGAGAAGGCAGAGAGGAGGAACAGCAGAAAATAATCCAAAATCATATTCGAATCGGAAACAAAATAACGTTCAAAATGACTGTAAATGAGAAAGGAACTAAAAACTCTAGCTAAAAGAGCCCGGACTTCGGGCCCAATATCTTTTGAGACGAAAGTTACGGTACGGTTACGATATAGCGTGCTTTACGGTCTTAACTCAATACGGGCACTCAAATCGCTCTATATGCTTGCGAAAGTCAAAATTTTCAAAAAATTTCATATGAGCTTGACAATCTGGATTTTACGAATTGTTGTTGGATAGTTTCTTGGGGGAATCTTACTTGCCGCACACCTTGCAGGGAAATTCACTGTCCTTGGCCATATTGGAATTGTTGCTGTTGCTACTGTCTTTCATTGCTGTCGATGGCATTGCTGCGGATGTGGCTACTGCGGCAACAGCTGTTGTCGCGCCCGCTGCTGCGGCTGCAGCCATTGCTGTTGCTGCCGCCGAAAGCATCGTTGGGTTTGCCGAAATGCCAGCGATGCTGTTGTTGTTGTTCATGCTATTGTTGTTGTTCGCGGTGGTTGTGTTATTGCCGTTAGTGTGCGTTATGGTTGTTGTTGCATTGTTGTTGCTGTTGTTGTTGCTAGTCTGTTGACTGCTGCTAGTCTGGGGAGTGCATGCGTAGTTGCTGTTGGTGGTGTTGTTGTTGTTGCTGCTATTACTGGAATTTTGGCTGTTGTTATTGCTGTTGTTGGCACTAGTTGCCGTGGCATGCTGGTGGTTGCTGTTGCTGTTGCTGCTGTTGTTGCTGTTATTGCTGCTGGCATTTCTACCATAAGCGTGAATGCGAACATGACCATGCAGCGCCGCCTTCGAACTGAAGCTCTGCGCATTGGTCAAGGCACGCACAGCGATCAGCATTATGTACAAGAAAGAAAGTAAAAGTGAGCCGGAGTGAGTTGGGGGGTATTTCGTAGACGTGTCGTATGTGGGAGCTAGACAGGGCGAATTGTGGCTGCATGCCCGGACCTGGACAGCTCGTCCCGCTCATGGAGCACAACTTACCGCCGAGCAGTCGGCTATCTCGCAAACGTAGGGCTTCTGCTCCACCGTAGGGATGCTCGCAGGAACTGGCTCCATCTTAAGGTGCGACACCTTGTAGTCCACGCAGAGCTTCTTCCAGAAGTAATACATTTGCACGCATTCGCCTGAGGTCTTTGTCTGAAGCTGAAAGAGATTTACATCATATAGCTGAGTCATGGTCATGGTGGAGTCGGGAGTACTTCAAGATACTCTCAGCTCATTTTGTCAGCAATTCAGCCTAGTGTCTGTATCAAAGCCTAAGAGTCTATTTTGAAAATAGGCTACAGACTTGGGTACCCTCCACTATCTTAGATGATAGAGAATTCACATTGGAGTATATACTCGCGATCAAAAAGATATAGTGAATATATCTGCTCCCATCAGCCTTACCTCGCTCGCGATTTTGCCAAAGTCTTTGCCGTGTTTCTCGAGGCCGCGCAGGAACTGCTCCAGCTCGTAGGCAGTCCACTTCATTTGGAATGCGCTGGACTGCATCTGCAGTAGTGTGAGCACCGCTGCCGCCGAGTTGCCCTTCGCGTCGAGTAGCGTCTGCAGAGCTACCTCCTCGGAGTGGCTGCCCATGGGTACGGCCGATGATTTGCTGAGATCTATGTAACGCATCAGTATCTTGTCGTCCAGCTGGACGCTTGGATCCCACATGAGGTCGGCGCACATGGGCTCGCTGAGGTTTTCGCCTGGCGCTTTGCAGGCTGGGATCTGGGCTTGGTAGGTGGAGCCAAGATTCACCTTGGACTCATCGCAGAAGTCCACCAAGCCCACAGGATCGCCGAAGTCGTCGTCGAACACGTCGAACATTCCCTGGCCCAGCTGCTTGCGCACGTTGCAGTAGAGCCCAGTGCCCTTCCGATCCGGGTTGAGGATGGGGGCAGGGGTGTAGTGGGTTCTCGACGGCTTGCGCAGCTTCGAGCGATGCGGCGAAAGCGTATGGAATTTCGAGAACTTGTGCACATCCTGCGCCCCATTCGAGCGCAGTCGACGCTTCAGTATGGAATTGGTTTGATTCGACAGCGGCTGCAGATTGGCCACACTCGGCGCAGCAGTGACCACTGGCGTCGGAATGGCCGCGGGCAAAGTGCCCAGCATCGGCTTCTGGCAGCTGCCCTTGGACTCGTCGCAGCCGAAGAGCAGGCTGGCATCGAGCCCAGTTGCCTGCACCGTGCTGGCGCTGAGCAGCGTGCTAAATGCGGGCTTGTTGCTGCCGGCGCTGCTGTTGCCATAGAGTATTGGCTGCAGCAGACTGTTCAGTGGCTGCAGCATCATCGGCTGCTGCTGCTGCTGGCTGGCGTCTATGAACTGGCTTTGGCAGCTCACGGGCGTGAAGTTGGTGAGCACAAAATCTGTCTGCTGCTGTTGATGTTGCTCAGCTTGGATCACTGGCAACTGTGGCAATTGCAACTGTTGCTGCTGAGTTTCTATCTGCTGCTGCTGTTGCTGCTGCTGCTGTTGTTGTTGTTGTTGTTGCTGCTGCTGCAGTGGCTGCTCTTGCGGCTGATGCTGTTCCTGTGGCTGCGGCTGTTGCTGTTGTTGCTGGGGCTGCAATTGCAACTGCATTTGCAATTGTTGCTGCTGCTGCTGTTGCTGTTGCTGTTGGTCGAAAAGCACAGTCGTAGACTGCATCTGCTCGATGGGTTGGGCGCTCGTTTCTGCAGTTGTCGTTGCGAGCAGAACTTGGCGCTGCTGACCGAACTCTCGTGGCGAGGACGACAACAGCGGATCATCGGAGTTGGGCATCATTTGGGACTGCAGCCCGAGGCCCGGCAGGTAGTAGAGATCGATGATGTTCTCGCCCTGCTGCTCGCTGCTCAACTGCAACTGAATGTTCTCCTCGGGCAGCACCTCGCGCAGCACCTGCTTAACATCCTCGGCTGAGCCTATGCCACTGGTGAAAAAGGACTCCGATAGCGGGGAGGTAGCGTTTCGCGAGTCGTTCAGGAACTCCTGATCCTCGTCCAGGAACGAGAGATTTGTCTCGGCAAACTCCCGCAAGTCGCATTCAGCATCATCTTCAGTGCCACTCAGCAGATCCTCCACCTTGATAGAAGGGTCGAAGGTGCTCTCCTCGAGCACCGTCTTCAGCTTGAGTATCTTCTCGTTGTCGTTCTCGGTGAGCTGCTGCATGGCGTCGCCCTCGTCCGTCTTGAAGTAGACGTGCGAGAAGTCCGTCTTGTCGCCAAAGAACGTGTGATTGGCGTCCACAAACTGAGCCGCAGCATCCTCTATGAAAGGCGAGGACTGTGCCATATTCTCGTGGCTGGACGGCGGCGTCGGATAAGCGATTGGCGAGTGCAGGGGCGAGGCAAGCACGCCGAGATTGCTCCCGCTGCGCATGTTGGCAATGGCCTGTATCTGCGAGCTGTTCTGCATTATGATCTCTTTGGAATGGAATTGCTGGAAGGTGGGCAACGGCGTCGTCTTTTTTGCGGGGGTCAGTCCTGGCTCCGTCTTCACCACCTGCGCGTGCACGGTGTCGCCTGCGTCGCTGAGCAGCGAAAAGTCGTCGGGATGTTCGGTCTTCACATTGTCGCCATCACTGAGCAGCTCCATGGTGTCCACCGTTTGGAGCAGCATTTCCGTGTCCGAGACGTTGTACACCTCAGCGTCGTCGAAGAGGTCCGATGCATCCGCGTCGCTGGTGTAGGTCACGGTGTACACACCGCCGGCGCCCGTAATGCTGCTCGCCTCACTCACGCCCAGACCCTCCTGGCTGTTCGCAATGGCGACTGAGAGCGGAGTGCCATCCGGCAAAGAGATGCCACTCGAATTGTTGCTGTTGCTGTTGATGTTGGTGTTGGTGTTGCCGTTGCCGTTGCCGTTGCCAGTGTCGTTGGCTGTGATGGTTTGGCTCGAGATGAGCTTGCTCTTGGTGGACACCACGTGCACATCCGAGGGTATGATGACGGTGCGGTTGTTGTTGGTGATTATCTGGCGACCAGTCTGGACACTGCTGCCAATAGCGGTCAGCTCCGTGCCAGTCACATTGCTCAGCAGCAGGTTCGTGCTGTTCTGCGTCTGCATGTGGGTCTTCTTGGAGGCGACGGCGATGCGCGTGCCTCGCTTGAGCAGCTCAATCAGGGTCGAGTCCTTGGGATCCATGTTGGTGGAGATGGCGTTGAAGGTGCCGCCGCCCTTCAGTGCCGTTAGGGCGCTCATGGTGGTTGTGGTAGGCACGTTGTTGGTGGTTATGGTTATGGTGTTGGCACCACTGCCCAAACTCAGGGTCTTGGGCTGCCTGTGACCTCCGCTGAAGATTTCGATGCTCTGCGGCAGACCAATCTGCTGTATGCTCAGCCCGTTGCTGCTCTTGATTGTCGTTGCGGCTGGCAGCACCGCTGTGGTGGTGCTGCTGCTGGTGGACAGTGCTTGGCTCAGGCTGGTACTGCTGCACTTCGGATTGAGGAAGCTCTCCAGGTCGCTTATCGAGCGGCGAAGCGTGCTGCTGTTGCTGCTGCAGACGCTCACGCTTCCGCTGTTGCACGTGGTGCTCGGTGGAGCAGGCACCACGAAGGCGCCCTATGAGACTGGCATTAGTAAGGATAATATGCTTAGTGGCTAGAACTAGTTACCTTGTTAATGTCCTTTCGCTTGCTTATGATCTTCTCCTCGATGAGGGCGCGCACTCCTATGCTGGCAGTCTGCAGAGGGGGTCCGTTCGAGTCCTTCTTCTCGCTGCGCTTGGTCTCCGGATCCTTCTTGAAGTAGCCGCCATGCAGGCGCATGTGCCCATTCAGGGCGGGTATATTCTTGAACTTCCGATGGCACAGATTGCACTCGACCGGCTTGTCGATCTTAACAATGTTGAGCAGATGGGGATTGATGGCGGCCACCAGCTGCTGGCTCAGCTCATCGTCCTTGACCTCATCGGGTGAACTTGAAGCCGAGCCAGCTAGCTCCGTGCCGTCCTCCACAGTCACGGTCACATTCTGGGCATTGTTGAGCTAAGGGTGCGGAAAAAATAGAGCTCAGAGCTTAATCTTTACTCGTCCAATCAGGCGCTTACCAGTTGCATGTTCCAGGTGCGTGGACGCGAGGAGACTTGCGTGGTCTCCGTATTGATTTTGTAGGAGCTGACGCTGGTGGGCGAGGAGACTGTGACCTGAGCACTGGTCTGCTTCGTCTGCTGCATGATCTTGCTTATGAGATCAAGTTGCTCTCGCGTCAATCCATCGCCCTCGAGCGTGGTGCCATCGCTAAGCGTAATTGTGGGTGAACTGCTGACAATAGTATTTCCATTTCCATTTCCATTTGCATTTGCATTTGCATTGCTGCTGCTACTGCCATTGGCGCTGTTGCCCGATGCGGAGCATGAGGAGGACGCCGTGGACGAGGAGTTCGACGATGTCGATGTGGTGGGCGAGAGCAAGGTAACCCCAGTTTTAATGGGCAAGTTCATGGCCTTGATCTGCTCGTCGGAGAGCGCAATGCCAGTGGCTGCATCCACCACCGTGCTGCCTGTGGAAATGTAGGTGCGAATGCAGGTGGCTCCGTCCGGCGAGCTGGCGTCGCCACTCGCCGTGGCCGGCGACAGGCTGAGCGAGCTGGTGGCAGCGCCCACGCTGCTGTTGCTGCTGCTGCTACCAGTGCCACTGCCGCTGCCACTGCCGTTGCCGCAGTTGGTGCTAGTCGTTGGCGAGAGCGAGTTGTTGTTCGGAGTGGCCACGCCTCCGTGGTGATTCTCCGAGTGCCGGCGCAGGGAGCGAGCATCGCAATAGGACTTGCCGCAGCCCTCCGCCTTACACTCGTAAGGCTTCTTGTTCCGATGCGTCATCATGTGTCCGTTTCTGGGTGGAGTATGGATTGAGTGGGTTAGTGGATCAGTCGACCAGTGGATCAGTGGATCAGTGGATCAATGTGGCGCTTCATTTACTTACAAGTGATCTTGCCGCTTGAATGCCTTCGAGCAGAGCGCGCAAATATATTTCCGTTCGTCGCTGTGCGTCAGTTTGTGCTTGGCTAGCGCCGAGGCATTTCCAAAGATCTTGCTGCAAATCTATAAAAAAAAGAAAACACCAAACCAAATTATGTGTAATTAGTGCCGTCTACGTTAATGAGAGCGCTGCGGATGCCCGAACGGACTTTTTGGAAATGCTCATGTACCACGCTGCGTATGAGTAATATCGCATACGCTGATGCTTGTGCTCGTGAAATGGGCTGAGGTAGAGGCAGAGGCAGAGGCAGAGGCAGGCGTCGGCTGAACAAGACCTCATACGACAGTGCCATTAATATTTGGCCTAATCTCCTCTGCTATGCCAATGCCAGAGGAAGACCGGGGATTGTGGGCATTAAATGATTAATATTTGCTTCATATTAGCCATACTCGACTGATGACCAGCAGAACTATACTTTAAGCAGTATCTAGAGTTGTTATACTTTTACATAGAAGGGCAGGTCGATGCTGGGGTAAACAAGTTTTTCTCGAATCTATCTATCGATCATTATTTAGTCTCGCTAATAATAGTTAGTAAGATATGAAAACCTAAGACTCGATAAACGGGAGTTGGCTTGTTCCTGTTGAAGAATATATACATTCATATTTATGTTCTGTATGGGGTATAATAACAGCAATGAGTAAATTTAGTGGAGAGTCGGAAACACACACCTGACACTGTTGGGGGCCGTGGCGCGTGGGTGAGGATAATTTGGGTCGGCTCTTGCGGGGCGCGTGGTCGACTGTGATTATGCCAATGCCAGTCGCAGTGGTGTTCGTGGCTGCTGCTGTCGTTACTATGCCGGCAACATGTCGGCCGTTGCTCTTGAAACTTAGGCTGTGGCCGCTGCTGCTGTTGCTGTCGTTGCTGTTGCTGTTGCTGTTGGTGTGGCTGTGGCTGCTGTTGCGGCTGCTGGTGGTGCTGTTGCTGCTGGTGGTGCTGCTTATGCTAATGCTGCTGCCCACGGACGAAGCGGTGCTGAAGTTGCTGCTGTTGCTGCAGTTGCTGTTATTGTTGTGCTGACTGAGTAAACTGGCTGCGCTGCTGGTGCTGCTGTTGCTCATAATCTGCGCCAGCGTCGTGACATTGGTGGCCGTGTTGCTGCAGCTGCTGCTGCGAATTAGACAGTTCTTGATGTAGTTGGTCTTGCTGCCGCCGATGCTGCTGATGGTTGTGTTCGTCGAGGCGGTCACAGTCTGCACGCTAATCTTATTGCTAGCGCTGCGGCGCGTTATCGTTATCCTGTTCGGACTGTTCAGCCGGACGCCAGAGCTCGTTGCTCCAATCGTATTGTTCAAGATTGTTGGCGCTGTGGTGCAGCTGCTTCGGCTGCTGCTGCTGCTGCCAATGATGCTTCTTTTGTTGCTGATGTTAGTGTTGCTGCTTTGCTTGTTCTTAAGAGCTGCAAAGATCAGACAGAGATGTAGTCAGCGAGCAGACGCTGCACTCAAAACTCACTTACAGGCTGTCTGTATGGTGCCCAAGACATCTGCTAACATGTCCGGATCCGGATACCCAATAGTCAGCGCATTCTCCAATGCTGACGTTAGCCCTGACGCATTCGCTTGGCTGGCTTGACCCAATGACGATGTTGCTGCAGTTGTTTCTGCTGTTGTTGTTGCTGCTGTTGTTGCTATTGCTGTTGCTGTCGCTGTGCTGCTGGCGGCTGCCTCCAAAGCACTCGCATCTCTTAGTTGCAGTGTTACGGAACCCTCGCTGCCCACAGACGCGTTGCACATCAGCACGCGCGATGCGCTGAGATTCGTCAAAGGCAGGTGTATGCTCTTGGGTACCTGCGGGCACACAAAACAGAGAGGGGCAAAGTCTAAAAGCTGCTTAATTATGACTACACCTCGCCGAGCATACATATGTGTATGTGTGCCTGTGTGTATGTGTCAGAAAGAGATAGAACACACACAGAAGACAATATGTCAGGTCGGGGTACGGCCTAAGTGGCTGCCAAAAAGCAACGCGCGAGCATCTTCTGCTGCTGTCAGCCGGGATTATTTTAGATTATTGATAATTCTCGCCAACTGTCGCCCAGTGAACGATGCGACTCGTAATTAATTGAATTTAAATGCATCCCATTTGGACGGAAGTCGAGTCGAATATGCCCAAAGTACAATACAACAATGGCTTTGCCTGCACAACTATTTGGCTAGCTCGACGATGCTCGAAGAGACTCATTCAGATGGCACTTTAAAGACGAGTTGACGTTCTGGACCACTGGGTCGTGTATAAACTATGTTCGACTGGAGGCGGTGGCTAATTAAAATTTTACAAGCCGCAACGAAATGCCCATTTAATGTGCGCCGCACTTGTCTGCCGCCGCAGAAACAAGAGCAAATAAACAAAGCAATTGGACATAAATATCCAGAAAGTGTCTGCGACGCCAGCCGCAACGAGAGCTAGAACGAAGACATTCTCATAAATTAGTTGGCTTCGAGCACATAAAATTTCGCATTGCATAAATAAACTGAATTTTTATTGTTCAGTTTGCGCTGAAAATAAACAGCGCAACCTGAAAATGAAAAGTTGCCTCGATCTGGTCACTGCGGAGCGGAGCGGAGCAGCAGCAGCAGCAGCAGCCACAAGTGGCCAAAATGCCCAAAGGCCCAAATGCCCAAATGGCCAAACGCCCAAGTGGCCTAATGTCGTTGCTGCCTCCCTTGCCTCCACCGTCTGCCTGTTATGTGCTATGTTAATGCTAGTTTATTTTAAATTGCTTCAGAATACACAAAAAGTGGCCAGGTGAGAGCAATTTTAATTGGTTTCCGACTCGAAGACTAATTTTTCGGAAACACTATGAGTCAACTTCCATGCTTCCCTTAATTCGAATTGAACTTCCATATAGCATATTAGAATTTTCCTATAATATTTTAATCAGCCTAAAGTACATACATCTTATTCAAGTGTTAAAGTCAGCCATGAATGGGAAGTGTCTGCCAATGTTTTTCTTTTTTTTGCTATTTTCTCTTTTAATCAGTTGAGTGAATTTATTCACAGCTATTTAATATAAATCCGATACGTGTTTATTGATTTTTTCTCTAGAACCTGCCACATCTTCTTCATCTTCTCATTCAATACAACACTTAAAATGTCTTAAACGAATCTAAAATAAATCCATTTATTTCAGATTTGCATTCGCTAGAATTCGTGCGTGACGCGAGGAAGCCGAACTAGCAGATGCCCCATATATTACAGTTTTTTTGTTTATAAATACAAGCAGTCCTTGCAATGTGTATTCCATATGAATTTGAATTACAAATATACAATTTTTTAAGCTAATTATAATTTTAAATTTGATATTTTTCAAAATTTATTATCATTTTGTATATCAATCTATATTTTTAAAAATTTATTTTAATTTGAAATTGTTTTTTTTTTTTAATATATTATAATTAATTTATTATTTTAAATTTGTAATTTTGTTTCTTAGTTTTCTCAAACATTACCTGCTCCTTGAAATAGCTCGTAAAATACATTTAACTCTCTGAAATTTTGTCCAATTCAAAGTGTGGTCTGAGGGGGCCTAGTGATTATATAGCATATATTCAATCGAGCAGAGATCACTTGTAACTATACACTTAGAGCTGCCAGGGTACATTGTGGTCGAGGACTTTGATTAATCGAATTTATGAATTATTTGTGCAGGCTTAAAAGTTTATGCGATTGTGTAAACTGATGAAAAAAACCAACAAAAATCTCGGTTAACATGTCTCTCTCTCTCTCTCTCTCTCTCTCTCGCGCTTACAGCAGGTGAAACAGCAGACACCAGCAACCGCCAAACATGACGGCACATCCTGTTACGACATGATGTGGCAGCATCTCCACCTGTGCCATGCCGCAAGCGTGTGCTGCGTCTGTGTATATTTTTACAGCGTGATTCATGTGTCAATCAGCTGTCAATGTCATTCCAAAAAAGAAAGCAGAGAGCTTCGACAAGTTGAAACTTACGTCCAAAACGTGAACGCAATGTGGGCCCGCACGACAGGAATCATACGAGCGCGAGCGCGAGCGCGAGCGCAAGGTGTGAACGTCGCTCGCTTGGCTGCCGCCCTTATATCGAGCGAGGGCTGATATCTTGGCGCGCAGCAGTTGTCTTGGAGGCGCCTTTGCTTCCAATTCGCATTCTGAGATACTGGCTGAGCGTCTAAAATGTCAACATCAAATTGAATACTTTAGGCGGCAATTTGTCATCGGGTCTTGCTTATTAGTAAAATGAGCTGAAACACATGTTTGGGCACACCCCCGACCCCACCGGCCCCACCAGCCGCTAGAACGGCTTCCTCGTCGGCGGCGTCATCGCCAATAAGCATAAGCGATTCATCAACCAAGTCGAAGTCGGAAGACTGTTGGGGTCTTTATGTTTATTTGAATTGGCAAATGTTTATGAATTTGCCTTTCAACTGCTGAATTTATGTAGAAATTATATCTGTGTGTGTGCGAGTGTGTGTGTGCGTGTGTTTGTTTTGGAGCCTGCTCTGTCTGGCAAGGCGTATACGTAATTTTACGAGTTTAATATTTGATTAGCTTTAATTTTAAATATTTTATTGCCTCTTCATGATTATTTATGCAGTGCGTGCGTGTGTGTGAGTCTCACTCACTCTCTCTCTCTCTTTCTCTCTGTGGGTGCGTGCCAGCTTGGCGTATACTTGATATTACACATACGCAACGTTGACCAATTTGATTACATAAATGAATGTTGTTCGTGTTGCAATTCGCCAGCCGTAAACATAAAGACGTACAGATACACACACAGCCACTCAGCTAGGTATGTGTGTGCTTAATTTATTGTGCCTTATGAATGATTGCACACAAACGGTCTCATTATTGTTGCTGCTATAGCTGTAGCTGTTGCTGTTGTTGCTGTTGCTGTTGTTGTTTTTGTTGGCGTTGCTTTTCGCGTACTTACCGTATTTATGGCAGCCATCGTCGCACTCGACGCAGTCGATGTTCTTGTTCTTTTTCTAGCTGTTGTTGTTGTTGGTGGTGGTGGTGGTGGTGCTTGTTCTTGTTCTTATAGTTGGTATTGTTCTTGTTCTGGTTGTTGTTGTTGTTGTAGTGGTGGTGGTGGTGATGATGGGGATACAAAATCAAAAATCTGCAAAAAGGTTTGTATGATAGAACATATTCGATTTTTTCGTTTTCTTTTTTGGTTCTCATTGATCGCTGCATTGCGGCTCAGCGAGATTGAATTGAATTGAACAGAAAAGGAAAATCCAATTTCAAATCAAAGATCAAATAAACCCAATAATCGATGCATAAAATGTGCGCATAAATCTAAGGAAAACATAACATGATCGCTGTACACAGATTGCAAATCAAAACAAAACAAATTAACAAAAAACAAACACAAACACATGCACATGGCCAAAAGACACGAGGCGAGGAGGGCGGACGCAATCAAAATGTATGAGAAATCGATAAGTCGAAAAAGGATACCGAATGGACTTGGATAGATGTGGTAGGGGGCTTTTGGGAAGGGGTGCTGAGCTGGTTTAATGATGGACTGATTGACTGACGGACTGATTGCTGATTGACGGGCTGGCTGATTGACTGTGTGACTGATTGATTGATTGATTGACTTGATTGTGTGGCTGTGATTAATTAGTTAAACTACTTAAAATCTGAAATACTTAAAGCGCGACATTCATTCATTTCGTCTTCTTTTTATGAAAACGAAAGTTTTTTATCATCTCATTCGCGTTCGCAGCACTATTCGCTTTCGGCTTTTCATTTTTCTTCTGCGATTGCCCAGTTGTCTCTGTCTCTCATCATTTATTTTCGCACACAATTGTCTTGTGCCTGTCTGCGTGCTTTTACCTTAGTTATTTTGCTGCAAGCTCTGCAGCTTTATTTTTATATTAATTCAAGTATTTTTCATCCGCCTCGCCCATACCCTCCTCCCTCACCCCTGCCCCTCCCCCACTGCTATTGGTATGTCGCAAAGAAAAAGATAAATAAAACTGCGAAAATATTTGCCAACATCTGAAGCGCGCTTGGCAAAAAGCATAAGAAATACACTATAATTCATATGATGTAAAGATGTAACTAAACGTGTGTGACGAAAGCTGTTTCTAATTACAATTTAAACTGCAGATGCAGATATCAAAGATTTATATGCTTAACTGAACCATATCCAAAATTAAATTTCAATTTAACCTTAATTTGATATCTGAATACACGTATATGTATGTATATGTATGTAGTACCCATAACTCATATTTAGATTGCTGAAACGTGAAGATCGATATTTTATTTGTGAAACAGTTATTGGGCCTGAAAAAAGAACTCCTCCCTGTCTTTTTTCAAGTCCAAAAGAAACTTCTTTTGAGAGTTTCTCGTGGTAGAACTGGGGAGGGGAGAAGCTGACTGGCAGCTCCACAGTAAACTGAATAGAAAATGTGACAATAGGATATAAATTCGGTTTTTAAACTAATTTTCGTTTATTTCAAAGTACATCATGCATGGAAATAATCAAAAATTCTTTATCAATTTACTTTGACTTGCTAAGCCCGTCTCTTCTACTATCGAGTAAACAATTAATTCGAATTTAGCACGTCAAAAAGGCTACGGAATGCTTAGTTCGATTCTCGAATACTTATTGAATTATGCATAGGATTTTATTTTATATAGTCTAATATATTTTTAATATATCTTATTTCTGTTTATTTTGCTTAGCTTTAAACTAATCTAAGTCAAAATGAACCAAAGAATCAATGTAGTTGGCCACAACTATAGGGAATTTGAAATCAGTTGCGAAATAAGCAGTATCTGACATTCAATTATGGCTGAAATAATTAGGTAGATATATATGTATATATATTCATATCTATTTATATATATACTGAAATTGAAATTGGTATGATTGAAGCACGATCTAAACTTATCCATTATAGCATTATAATAAATTTAGTTTACTTAGAACGTAATGCTTATGTTGATATTAGTGAAAGGTCAAGTCCTCCCCCATCGCTCTATGGAATTGTGTAATTCCACAGACAGTACGACATCCAATCAGTCAAAGGGCATACATTAAACATATAGACAAGTGCAAGTGGAACTCTGAAGAGCAAACTCATAATGCAGTAGACCAAGAGCTACGTACATACATATATATGTATACACATATGCAGCGTGTAAAATACTTTGGTCTCGAGAATTGCATGAAAATTTGTAGCCGCTTTGATAGAAGCGGCAAATGTGACGGCCGTGCCAAAGTATCTGAGTATCTGCTCGTGCGGTCGCTGCTTTTTAATTAAAAATATGTACAAGCCTGCATGTCTACATACTATATGTATATATATATACATATATGTGTATATATATAGTGACTATATACGTGTGTGCGCACAGTGGTACCCTGGCACAGTGTGTCACACTGGGTCGGCATCGTTGCCAGGATGGTAGTAAGGCATAAACACGCGGAATGTTGTCGAGCGCGACGACAATTTGTTTCAGAATATGCTTGGCAAGGCGCCCACTAAAACACGCCAATAAAGTGAGCCAAGGGGCGATATCGAAACGGCAACGGCAACGGCAACGGCCACAGTGGTAGCAGCCGAAAATTATACTTATCAACAACAGATGCAGGCGAAATAAGCGGCATTGCTCGACTCGAAGATACCCTATTTCACCATAAAGCTAAAAAGAACTATAGACAGACTTGCACTCTGCCCACTGTGAGCTATATTCAATCTATGTAAGAAGAGAGAGAGAGAAGGTAAAGTACCTTATAGGTAGAGGAACATAGGTACATAGGTGCATACACGGGTAGAGTACATATGCAATTCGCTGCACATCTGACATAGCATAGCAATTCTTGATTATGAGGAGGCAATAATGCCGTACTCAAATCATTCATATGAACAGAAGGAAGCACGTACATGGACAGGCGGACATGTCGTTTATGGGGTCGGACACGCATACGTGTTCCGGAATACCTTGCTGCATTGTGTGAAAAGGCAACTGTACTAGCTAATGAGTAACCATGATAGGCAGCATATTTATAAATATATATATATATATATATATATATATATATATATATATATATATATATATATATATATATATATATATATATATATGCATATACATACATATACATATATGCGGTGTATATATACATATTTATGTACACATTTCTCTTTTTTCTATTGTGGCCAGTGTCAGGTCATAAAAACAATTTTATGTCCGCACATATATTTGGTCTTTCGCTTTGTCTGTTATGTTTTGTATTTTTGAACATTATTTCACGTGAACAATTTAGCAAGCCACAGCTACAACAATAGCAGCAGCAACGGCAACGGCAACAGCAACAGCAGCAGCAATTGCCGTGTTCATTAGCAAACGCAATACGCATACGCACCGTAGGCCGCGACAACAGCTGGTAGCAAAACTATGGACAAAATTAGATGCCACAAACACAAAGCACCCACAGACACACTCACACATGCACAGCCGCACACACATTTTCAATGTTAGACCACATACTAAAAATATATTTTGTAAATGCCAAAAAAAAAACGTATAAATATATAGATGTATATATGTTTGTATAGATGGAAATCGGCGGGCGGGCAGGCGATTAGCAGCGGGCGGCTGGCAGTCGGCGAGCGTCTCTCATATCAAAATCCAATTAAAAATCTTTCGCCTGCATTGAACATAAACAAATAAGCGCCAGTCGAGCCTGATTGACTATCATCTCGCTGTTGTCTGTTCGACTATTTCTATATGCATCGCTGAGACATGGGCCAATTGTATTTACTTGCCAAATGGACAATTCCCAAACTTTATGGCTCAAGAAGCAGCCAATAAAACAGTTCAACGAGCGCCAGGTGCTAATTGCCCCACGTGTGGGTGGCTAATAGCTTACAAAGCCCACCTCTTACGCCTAACATATATCTGGATCTGGAAATATATTCATATATTCACACAAATTAGTATCGAATGCTTGGTCTAACTTTCTAGCATACTTAATGTAGAGTGTATGTATTCCGTCTTTTTATAAATAACATTTTTATTGCACATAATGCCCAAGTGGCTCTAGAGAGCTGCTTGTGGCTTTGTGCCACCGGAGAAGTGGGTTAATAGCCTGTTAAGAGCATGAATAGGGGCAGCTTTCAAATGCATTTAAGCAGCAATGACAAATAACTGCATTATGCAGCCTGCAATCAGTGCAGCAGCTCAAAGTGGGCGCTCAAAGGACCTCTCGCTTCAAAGGCAGCTCACTTAAACGACATTCAATTTGCTTCCTGCTTTAGTTGTGTGTGCTCCAAATGAAAAGCTTTTCCTATTCGCAGGAAAAAACATTCTCCATTTGAGAAGCGGCATTAGATTGACTTTATCAATTGTATGTCTGAAAATATTGCATTCAAAACATTTCAGTTAGTGCACTTGAAAGTCCTTAAGCAACGAAATTTATGCTGTATGAAATCTTTTCATTTTGTAAAATAAAGTTTGCAGTTTCCCTAATTAGCCTTGAAACATAGTTTATCTAATGTGTAAAATCTGTATTTTTATATTTTAGATCGAAACAATATTCAGCTTATTTTAAATACTTTTAGTATAAATAGAAAAAACGTGAAAGGTTTGTTTTCTATCTGTTTAAGCTGATTAAATTGTTTAGAGTGCTATTGGCAACTGTAACCCCATTACTTTCATAAGCTACTAGGGCTTTCGGCTAATGCAGCGACACAACTTTCATACACACTCCCGAGAAACCGGATCGCTGTTCAGGTGTTTCGATGCGAGCTCTACTTAGACAACCGAAGAATGCGATGGATGAAGGGTTTATAGATTACACAAGGTTTGGATTGTTAATGCTAGTTCTAGTCGATGTCCACCACTTTTGAATAGAGTTACTTATGCTGTGAGTCTGTAGGAATACCGAAAGTATCAAATCAGTTCAAAGCTCCACAAAACCCTAAACGTCAAATTTAAAGCCTTAAGTTGTAAATGAAAAAAAAAAAAAAATAAAACAGTTCGAGCGTAAATTTTATACACATTTAAGAAATAAAATAAAGATAAACAAGATAACAATTTCTTGGAATTTATTGATACTTTTAAGATCGATTATTTCCAACTATTTACTTTATGTCCCTAAACGACTTTGAGTCCACAATAGAAAAATGATAAGTAAGACAAACTAAAATCTTTCCATTTCCGGGTATATTATAGTCAACCACGCCTTTCTAACATACATTTATTGAGCTGAAACACTGGCAACTTTCAAAGCACTTGCATGAACAAAAAATGGAATTTACAAGGTTTTCTACTCCCCGGGGGCGGGGTTACTCCATTTATTCAGATGCCAATTCTTGAGTTCCCGAGAAATATTTGCAGAATTTCCAAAAATAACGACGCCACGTTTTGCCATAGAGTGAAGACTGAGGAATGAGGCATGGCGAATGAGGAATTTCGGGGCACTGACAAGTGCAAGCTGCGAGCTGCGAGCTGCGAGCTGTGAGTGTGGTGTCTCTCGGCAACCCATACATAGTTGCCCAAATAGTGTAGTAAAGGAAAGGATAAGTTGCTGGCACAGTAAATACAAATTTAAAATTTATTTTGACATTTTGTGCGCGCCGAATGCAGCAAGCCTGTTGGCAATAAAATCAAATGAAATTTACAGCAAATAAATAAAATTAGTCACAACAATAGGAAAGCGCCCAAGAGCTGACTAATGCGTCCAATAAATAATCATGAAAGATGATGAAGGTAAGAACTTGGCGTAATGCAAATAGAATGACGAACGAAGCTGCTTAGGCTTGGACACGGATGCTACTCAAACTGATCGCCATGATGACGATCATGGTGCTATTCATGCTGATGGCGACTGAAGAGCAAAACGCCAGGCATAAATAACAAGCCAGACGACTGCAGCACAGTGGAGCAAATAAATGTTTTAATTAAACGAAGATGCCCACTGCCTATATGCATATGTACATACATGCAGTCAGTGCTCATAATCATCGCGCGCCTGCTGCTGTGTGTGTAATAAAAGGCATCTAGAGGGACAGACACCACCGAGACGCACAAAACTGTAACGCCGCCCAGCCAAGCAAGAATCTTGGCCAACGCGATAGACACGCCTTGTAAGTCACAGACGACAACGACTACGACTGCGACAATGGCTGCACTCTTGCCAAATGCATAGGCCAAACAGAAACAGAAACAAAATGATAAAAACAAAAACAACAACAGAAAGATGCAACCAAAATCGCCCAAAAACAAGAAAAAGAAATCTGGCAGAAGAGTGCATTATTCATTGTAAGAAATGTCGAAATAAAACGCCAAGTTTGCAATACAAAACATTACATGTGCTCATCATTAGAAGGCGCATACGGACGGATACAGATATAGAAGCCGATATATGTACATATGCAGAGATATACATACATACATACATATGTGCTTTTGGGGACTGGGGTGGCTTTTGGCACAATCATCCACGTTTCATCTATTGTTAGGCGTTGTTGTACTCTCATTGCTGTGGCATAAGTTCCACTTCAAAAAACATAAAATACGCGCGCGGGTATTTTTAGCAATCCGTTCATTTGATTTACGATTTCATTAAATCAGCTAATGGACATGCTCCGCGCCTCGCCAGCAGCACCAGCAGCAACAGCGGCAGCAGCGGACAAGAGAAAGGGCAACCTGCGCTGATCAGCACGCTCATCCCCCTCTCTCTCTCTCTCTTACTCATTAGTGTTGCCCACTGCAGGCGACCACCTGTCGTTGTCTATTCGAGCTGCCGGCCGCCAGACGCCTACCAATTATGTATTATTGCGGCAGGGCACATGGCAAACTTTGCAATTCGGTCACTCCTTAGTCGTCGGGGAATGGATTTGGCCCAAGAATGCGGCAAACACATAAGCCGAAATCCACTTAAATTTTAATTAGCCCTAAATGACACATTGCAATTCACCAATTACAATTCTATTCCGTTTCTGCGACACTTGTAAAGCTAAGCATAAAATTGTTTCCAAATTACAAATCAACTGGTTTTTAATTTTAAACTGATACAATTGAACTAACAGATTGTTCATCCCCACCAGCAAGTTCAGCTCAAAACAGCAGTTTGTGTTGCGATAGCTGATAATCGAATTGGTTAATTGAAACTTCGGTTCATTTGTTCTATTAATTGCGATAGCATGTAATCGATCAACTACCACATCTCTATGCTCTGCACACATCTCTAGATTATCAGTTCAACTGCAACTGCTGTTAATTTTGAAGTATCTATGCTGTAAACAAACAAATTTGTCACTGGGGCAAACATTTTTGTATTCGATTTTAAAATTGTTGTGAATGTATTCTCAGCTGGCGTTTTCGAAATGATGTTGCCGCCACACGTGCCGCATTTGCTCAAGATAAATTTGAGCGGCAGCAAGGAGAAATTAATAGTTCATCAAGCAGCTAACGCTGACAGACAAACGACGCGACGGGCATTGCCATCTTCCCGCCGAAGAAATGCCAGACACAGAGACAACAAACCAACTAATGGACACGACTCGACATTTTCCATTGCTCTACCCCCTATTTGTGTTTATTGGCGCATGTTCCACTGAATTTTGGTTTCCATGTCTGTTTTATTTTTATACCCTGAACCCATTGAAAATGGGAAAAAAGGGTATAATGGTTTTGTGAAAATGTATGTAACAGGCAGAAGGAGGCGTGGCAGACCCCACAAAGTATATATATTCTTGATCAGGGAGAGAAGCCGAGTCGATTGAGCCCTGTCCGTCTGTCTGTCTGTCCGTCTGTCCGTCTGTCCGTATGTTTGAACGCGTCGATCTCAGAAGATATAAGAGCTAGAGACTTCAAATTTTTTTTGGAGGTTCGTGTATAGTACGATTCGATCGAGTTTGTTTCAAATATTCGATAACTATAATCGTTTTAATGTTATCGATTAAAAACCGATATCTTCATTTAGTTATAAAATTCTATTTAATTCATCTTTCTAGCTAGAGTCTTCAAATTTTGCATTTAGTGTTATTTGAGCCTTCTGCAATTTCGGTTTTTGTTAAATTTTGGATGCCACGCCCTCAAATTGCCCCTTCGCCTCAAATTGCTAAATCACGTATTTCAAGTACTAGAGACTTGTGCTTTGGCACATACACACATATGAATGTCATGATCACGCCCCACAAATTTGATCAAAATCGTTCGACTAGAAAAAAAGTTATTAAACATTTAATATCTCATATTATCGGCGTCTTGCAGCAGCAGCGAAGCTGATGAGTCATAATGCACAGTTAGCAGATTGTGTGTTGGTGCGTGCGTCTGTGTGTGTGTATGTATTGCTTGCTATATATGTACATACATATAAAAGTAACGGAGAATGTTAGCGGCTCTTAGGAATCGCAGTTCTTCGCAGGGTTCAGGGGATCTCTTTGTCGAGCAGTCTCGACTAGAGCACTCTTACTTGTTGTACTTTGTATTTTATGTTTTATTTTCCTTCTTTTTTTTTCATTTATTTTCTTGTTTTGTTTTTTGTTTTTCAGTCGAGTCATGAATAATTGCATTTCTAACATTACTTGACTTTCACTTTATCAGCAATAGATTAGAACAGTCCACCCTATAACTCACAGAGAAAGAACCTATCCTAAAATACTTTATTTTCATCTGTTTGTCTTTCATTCCTTCTCTCTTTTCGCTTTTTGGCATCGTATTGGACGCGATAAAAGTATTACCGCATACGTAATTTGACAGAAATACGAAATATATATATATTACCACGTAAAATAAAGCAAATATTTAAGAGAAATTCCATTTTCCGTGACGTCAACTGTCTATTATATTGGTTTAGTCACAAATCTGACATATTCATGGCTTTGAGCTTGCAAACATTAATTTAAGACTTGGCAGTGAAAACCTGAAGAGTCAGAATATATTTATTTATTTACATACGTGTGCGTCCAGTTCATAAATGAGCTCTCCGACTAATGAATACTCAATTCGTAGAACGGAAAACCAAAACTGTTTTCTTTTCACACTCTTTACGGAAGTCACTTTCTATTTATTGTAATAAATCATTTAACAAAATATAAGAAAAATATAATGTAAGCTGTTATAGAGAACAATTCAATGTAATATTATAATATGGATATATCTCTTCTCTAAAAGCTCTACTATAATAAATACTCAAAATTCTTTTAAAAATCATTAATATTTATTACTGTACTTATATCCTTGAATATGTTCTAAATACTCTGTTTATATAAGGAGTGCCAAAGGGCTTTTAAGAGAAAACGTTTTTAATTTAAAATTTAGAATTATAATTGACTGAAGTTCACAATATTTATATAAGCATATCATTAAAGTATTCAGAATTTGAAATGTCGAAAAGTTTTGTGAAAATACACATGAAGGGAAACACAGACAGAGTGAAAGAGTGCAGAACGAGTTGAGAGAGAGAGAGAGAGAGAGAGAGAGAGAGAGAGAGAGAGAGAGAGAAGGAGAAATTAATTGATTAATTCTATCTATATATGTACGTATATATTCTATATTTTGTATTTTCATTCATCAGGAACTGAGAGCCGACATTTGCTGCGTTAGCGCATTCACATGCTCAGCCACGTTTTGGGGTATTTGAGATTGGCACAAGTCGCTCAGTGTGTGGGGTGAAGAGGGGCATGTTAGTGAGAGTGTGTGTGCGTGTGTGTGTGTGTGTGTATTGGTCATTGTCAGCACATCATAGAAGTATTTGTTAATACCAGACACAAACATATATATATATATATATATATATATATATATAGAAATATATACAAATTTCCATACATATCAGTTTAGAGGAATGCCAAAAGAACGAGACATCGTAGCATAGTATTAGGCGCACTAGGCTGGGTCGCAATTTGTTATTTGAATACAGTTAGTCGTAGCATATCATTGGTTAGTAGAAAAAGTAACTGAAAATGTGTCTTTAAAAACCATAGAATCGGAAGAAACTGAAACAGAAACGTGTTGTTGGGCTGGCAGTCAGCGTGCTGGGCTCACCTTTCAATCGGGCACTGCATTTGCATTTGGGTCGCGTCCCACAGTGCGTATGATGAATTTCCTAGATGTTGATTGTCGCTGGCAATGGCAGCGACGCCGACGATGACGACGACGACGGCGGCAATGGCAGCTTTGACGACATCAGCAGTGTGAATGACAACTACATCTATTGCTTCTATTTGCCCTATATGTATGTGTGTGTGTATGATCTATGGACATGTATATGTGTGTGTGTTGGCTGTATGCACAACAATCTATATGAGTCTTTCTATATCCGGCATTCACTTTGGCATTGAGTTGATTTTCCACGGCTCGTGCTGATGCTGCTGCTGCTTCTTCTTTTGATGATTATGATGATGTTGTTCTCGATGTTGTTGTTGTTGTTGTTGTTGTTGATGTTGCTCTGGTTGTTGTTGTTGTTGCCGTTGATGTTATTATAATTCTTGTTAATACTTTTCACTGATGCTTAGTTTTTATTTTGTTTTACTTTTTTTTTTGCTTAGCTTTTGTTTATTTTTTTTTTTTTTTTGTTAATTTGATTTCTTTTCTCTTTTTTTTGTATTTTTTACTTTTGTTTTTGTTTTATTTCACACGCGCGCGAAAAGGTGGGCCAAAGACAAGGCGTCGGCCATTTTGTCGTCTCTCGCTCGTTTAGCAAGATGGAAGCTACGCCTTGTGTTATTATTGTACTCGCATTAGACTTAGATTAAGACTAAGATTTAGATTAAAATTTAGAATTGGATTTCGATTTCGATTTAGATTTAGATTTAGATGATTTTCATATTATGTTACAAAGGCTAAAGTCATTATTGCTGAACAATTATTGTTGAAGATTTGTTTGCGGTATTCATATACTTATATATTCCATATATTTCGTGATCATTTCTTTGTAAAGAGGACGGCTTGACACGCATTTTGAATAATGTATTTAACAGCTACCTGCGGAAATAAACGGATTAAACGTAGTTAATTAAGCTGCTCAAATAGGTTCTTTGTAGTCGCATTCGAGTAGATCGCAAAGGACGTCACTTTGATAGTCTTGCGCTCGCCTCGCCTTAGACAGGACTTGGCGTTTATATAATTGCTTTGGTTCATTAGACAGCTTTCAAGTCCAGTGCATCTGCCGTTGTTATTATAATATAAAATACGTTTTGCGCTTGGCTAACTGGCAACTGCGGGTCAGCTGCAACAACAAGCTGGCCGAGAAGGGCCTTTGCGCAAGGGAGAAGGAAAATGAAGGGAAAATGCTTCGCTTCAAGCGTTATTTTCTTTTTGAGTGGCAGAGGCAAAAGCTTTTCCACACAGACCAAAAAGAAAACGGAAAAACTGGGGAAATTGCTTAAGTTTTCAATGCGTTTTACTCAATTTGACTTCAGGTCGTTGTTAAAATTGGCGCATTAAGCGCAAAAGTTGTGGTCTCTGAACCCAAAAGCCTCCTAAAAATGTTCGCTTCGCCTTCCCTCTGTACTCGCCCCTGCCCCTCGCCGTCCCCACCTCCCTGACACGGTCTAAGCGCAGATGTTCTTGTTATCGTTGTTCTTATATTAAATATAACGCTCGCTCTTTGTAGAAGTCAAAATAAATCGATAAATGGTTGCCACATAAAGCAGAACACAGATACAGACGCAGCCACAGACACAAACACAGATACAGATACAGACACAGACACAGACATAGATACAGATACAGATACACACAAACAGCGTTAGCTACAAACACTCAAACAACAACATCTAGCAATAAACAGCCTAACAACAACAACAACAACAACAATGCGAGCGACATAAAATGTTTTTCACTGGCTCCTTGAATCGTCCTTTCACCAGCAGCCATTCCATCCCATCCCTACTCCCACCCCTACCCCTACGCCTACCCGCAGGCAGCTTCTCTGGCAATGGCCCGCCTCACACCACCAACCTGCTCATTCATGTACGCACACATACGCATACACATACATACACACATACAGTTAGCCGAGCGGGAATGCCGACTCTCGTTCGTTTTCGCTGTCGTTAAATTTGCGCTGTATCACAATGTGTGTGTGTGTGTATGTGTGTATTCGTTCGTTTATTCGCACGCCTGACTGTCTGCCATTTCGTTTTAACGCACTTCGTGTTTGCCTCTGTGTGTGTGTGTGTATCGGTTGCTGATGCTGCTGCTGTACTCCATATTACCACATTTGGCATGGTCTGCTTTCCGCGTAAACAGGTACACACACACACACACACATATATATATATATATATATATATATATACGTATATAAATGTATAGATATATATATTACATGTATATTCTATATATATGTATATATTTATGTATGTGTGTGCGTGCGTGTGTGTGCCGCTCCTACATTTGTTGGGAAAAATCAATTAAAATTTAACGCACGTTCCGCACGCACTTTATGCGCGCCTCTCGCTGCTGCCTTCGTCCATATTAAACGTTTTTTGCTCCTTTCGATGTTTCAATTCGTTTGCTCAGCGAGAAGCGAATTTAATTTGTCTCATTTGAATTTTAATTAAAAACTTTTACAGGTTCAATAACTTGCAAATGCCAAAAAAAAAAAAATAGTCCAAAAGAAACAAAACTGAACGAAACAAAAGGAAAACAAAACGAAAATTAGCCATCGCATCTGATTTGCATGTAACAGATGTTCACTAAATACGAATTTGTCATTGTTGTTTCTGAGCGTGTGTGTGTGGGTGTGTGTGTGTGTGTGTGTGTGTGAGAGACTCAGAAAGAAGGCGTGGCGCCATCTAATTCGTTTTGTCAGCAATTTAGATACTGATTGGGCGAGGCGTATACCAAGTGTTTGAGCGGCGACTGCTCGACTAGGAGATGCCCTGAACCCTGCGAAGAACCGCTAACATTCTTCGTGTCTTCTATATGTACATATATATAGACACACACACTGACGCATGCACAGTCACACGCTCTGCTAACAACTCAGACTGCGCTTTAAGGGAAATTATTTGAAATACGTGTTTTGAAAATTTGAGGCGAAGGGGCGTGGCATACAAAATTTAACAAATATCGAAACTGTATAAAATCACCCAAAAAACTAAAATCTAATTTTGAAGACTTTAGCTATAAAGATGAATTAGTTAGGATTTTATAGCTGAATGTCGATTTCGGTGTTTAATCGATAAAATTAAAACGGACGTAGTTAGATTTTTGAACAAACACAACCCCTCAAAAACAAATTCTAGACAGACGGGCAGGGCTAAATCAACTCGACTTGTCTTGCTGATCAAGAATATATATACTTTATGGGGTTGCCACGCCTCCTCCTGCCTGGTACATACATTTTCACAAAAACATTAAATTTTTTCCATTTTCAACGGGTTTAGGGTTTACAAATTCTATGAAGATACAATTCTTTTCACACAAAACTTATGTCCGCCTTAGATAAGCACGTTATTGGAGACTATATGGTATTTCTTTATTAATTTTGGATAGTTGCAAACCTTGGGTACTCTCAGTCATTCACATTGTGTGTACTCTGTTCATTAGTTCACTTCAAACTTTTTCTAACTTTTCTATTTTCCTCTGCACTGCGCTGCTATCCGCAACGATCCGCATATCGAAAGTATTTGTGACAGACTGAAGTCTGCTGAGGTGCACTCGGTCTGGGTCTGAGCAGGACTCTCAATGTATCTGAGTTAGCTGACCTACTTCGAGAGATGTTCAATCAACAGTTAATTAACGATGTACCGTTGCCCTAAGTAACTGCAAACCGCATTAATCGAATTGCGTAACTGTACTTCCCATAGCGCAACGGCAACCTGTTAGGCCGAGGTGCAGGGTTGCATGTGCCCTGGCAGGATGCACTGGCTGGTTGCCATGGACGTTGTCCGGGCCATGCATAAATATCGAGATCCTGCGCACAAAAGGTAAATACAATTTGATTATGACTGGGGCTTGGGTGTGGGTGTGGGTGTGGGTGTGGGTGGGCGGGTTGGATGCTCTAATTAAATTGGGTCCACTTGACGGACAGCCTCACAAGCGAAGGGCGAGGCGACGCTTAATTTTAAAACTGAATGGCGTTTGACTTTTGGTTGGCTTGTCACTGTTCAAGTGCCGGAAAATGGGTGAAGGTCAGCCGCGCTACCCCAGCGTGGCCCTGCCCCTCCCCCTGCCAGAAGGCCATTAACTAAATGCCGTTGCAGCAGCCCTGGCCACAATATCAACTGCAATTGCAACTGCTGCGAAGCTACGAAGCGTACGAGTGGATGTCCCTTCCCACACAGCCAAACATACATAAATATGCAGCATACAAACAGGCGCACACTGCTGTATGCATGTGTGCGTGTGTGTGTGTGTGTGTGTGTGTGTGTGTGTGTGTGTGTGTACATACATTGTAGCAGCACGCATGTACGTAACGAAACAACAAAACAACCCCCACCCCCAAAACTGGTCATATTTACTCAAACTGAAATGTTTTCATAATTTTACACACACACACATACATATACACATACACACACACACACAGATAAATCTTGAACTGGCGCCACTTCACTCCTTGGCTGCCCCATAAAACCCAAAGACCCAGAGTCTGCTAGCTGGCAACATCAGTGCGCTGCTTGTTGTTGTTTGCTCTCTATCCATTCCAACCCCTCCAATTACTCACACATTCAACGAGCACTCATTTAAACGAAGCACCCAATGCTCACAGCATAACGGCAAAGTTAACTCTCGCTGTAGCTGTAGCTGTAGCTGAAGCTGTAGCTGGGGCGTTCGGTTTGGAGGCCGCATTCGTTAAACGCTGAAAGTTCGTGTTGGCTTTGTTCGTGCGCTTGGGCTTCGGCAACGTTTATCCTTTTTGGCTCTATATCTATATCCGAATGATGCTGCCGCACAGTGGGGCAAACACGTGTCTACTCTGGGCATATCATTTTATGCTTTATACAGTTACAGATAGAAATGTATATTAAATTGCCCTAAGATGACTGATGTGAGTATATATATATATATATATATATATATATATATAGTATATATAAGTGTACATATAAACGTGAGCATGCCTGTTGTGTGTCTGCATGTCATTTGGTTTATTAATTCGTCTGAAATGTATCTGTACCAGAGTGCTTGTACTTGTGCCTGTTTCTCCCACTGTGCGTGTGCGTGTGTGTGTGTGTATCTGTGTATGCGTGTATGTGTGTATATGGGCTACTATGTTTCTATGCTTCTCCCCATGGAGTCAGGCGAAAACTTTTGCTGCTGCCAACTCCCTACGATGACGCCAAAGACGACAAATTATGTGAGTTGTTGTTGTTGTTGTTACTTGAGTGCGTGCATGTGTGTGTGTGTGTTTGTGTGTGTGTGTGTGTGCCTTGAAAAAGTTTAAGGCAACTTTTTTTGTCATTTAATTGTTTCTCATGTTTTTGTGACTCGTGTGTGTGACTGCTCCGATTTGTTTCTCTTCTTGATGCTGGGCATTTCTATTTATTTGTTTCATATATGACATATATATATATAACATATATACATATATATACATATAACACTTGATTGACACTATACAGTTACAATTATAGATACTTTATCAATGGATGATTATATCACAATGAAGTAGAAAATGGAACTCAAACTTGAGCTGGAATCAATTGAATACTTAAAGTCAAAAGATGCCTGCCTTCACACACACACAGACACAAACTCACACACACACACACACACGCACACACACACACACATAGGAAGTTGAAGAGGAGAGAATTCAAACGCAGAATTATGTTGAGCCATTAGATGTCGCCTGCTCGTAGTCAGCTGGGCATCCGAGTCTTTGGCCTCCTGTTATACGCGTGTGTGTGTGTGTGTGTATAGGTAAATGTAATCCCCACTTACATACACGAAGCACCTTCAGCTGAATGCACTCTAGCATTTTGGAATGAAATGTATTTTCTGCTGCTCACAGCCCGAAGTGTGGGCCTTTGTTACATTACATCCCATTACACGACAGCCTATTGCCCGTTTTCTTACTTTCTGAGTACATACATATATAAGCTGAACATGTGTCGGTATGTATGTGCCTGCGTACATACTTTCATTTTATACAGTTATACACACACATAATCGTACATCACCAACAGCAGCAGCAGCAGCAGCAGCGAGCAAAACTTTGCGAATTGTCACCAAATTTTCAAACATCAAAATTTCTTGACCCATAACAAATGATATAAACAACTTGAGATGGATGAAAATTAAATTATTAAATATTTTGTGCTTTGTTTTTCGATCTCATTTTCTCTTTCTCTTGTTTTTCTTCTTTTCTTTTCTTTCTTTTTTTTTTTTGAAGAAGAAGTTACTTCACGCACTTTTGTCACTATTTACCTTTTTGGTTATTTTAAAATTATTGAATTATCGTTTGTTATATACACGCGTCGATTTTTCCTTAGTTAAGTATGTGTAGATACATATGTACATTATGTATTGGCATATATATATGTGCACATATATGCAGCAGGCATACATATGCTTTTGATGATTTGGAAAACAACAAATTTTGGGCTAAAAGTTTTGTCAGTTCTTCTTGGTTATTTTGCTTGAGTTCTTCTGCTTTTCTCTATGTATTTTTGTAGTGTAGAAAAAATTAAAAACGCGCCGTTGGTATAAAAATGTTTTAGCTTAGCGATTTTGACGTTTTGCATGCGAACCAACAACTATTTTGGCCAAATTCGCGTAGTCAGGCCAGAAGCTCTCTAACGAAGATGTTTCTTGACGCAGCAGCAGCAGAAGATAACGGCTGCTGTACAAGAGAGTGTATATTAGAGAGAGAGAGAGAGAGAAAGAGAGAGAGAGAAAGAGGGAGCGAGAGAGTGAGAGGGCAGCCAAAACACAGAGAGGAAGAAAGCACAGCAACGATTGTCAAACGAATTAAGCTTTTATTTGGATGCTGGCGCCTGCGCACTGCAATTATAAAATATTCCAACAGCACTGCCAGCTCAAAAAAGCCTTTTCGACTTCCATTTGAAATTGAGCGCCACATATTTAAACGGACATCGATTTGCCAATAATGAAACTTATTTAAAAGTGTCAATTAAACCCCTAAGAATTATTACAGAAAATATTCAAATTTTCGATGTTGTTTGAAATTGGGCGGGCATTAGGCGCTAACAACAGCATTGCCAATATGAAATGAAACATAGAATTTATTTAAAAATGCACGATTCGGCGTTTTCGATGTTTGTTTTGAATTTGGCGGTCTTCATTAATATTTAATGCTAGCAACGGCATTGCCAACATAACACTCAGTTGAATGAAAGCATTGCGAAAAACATCGAATTTATTTGAATTTACACTTGGCGCCGTTTTCACAGCAATGCCAACACAAACCTCTTTCGACATTGGTTGGGCGGTATTTTTTAAAAGAGACAAAGATGCTAAGCAAATAAAAATTATTAGCACACATATTCTATATTATATTATATTATTATATCATTATAGCTCCAGGGCTCTGAGTCGCAAATATAAATATATCTAAATGCGATATATGTTTATATGGGTCAGCTGATGTCGACTGTGATATACTATTCAATTTGCAATATGAAATAGGAATTTGAAACAAATATATTTTGTTGCTTAAAGAGTTTTACAGCATAATACTAGCAAGTCTATTGAGCTCCTTGATAAGTCAACTTAATTAGGTCTATTCATATTTATTATACAAAGCATAATATTATTTGGGCAATTGTGTATACAACGAAGCAGATGTTTGCCTGGAGTTCGGTTGAATATAAAGTAACCAAAGCTGTTCTTGTGTAATTGAAGTCATTTATTGGAAATTCTGAGCTGCTTTTATGACAGTGTGTAGACAGCTAATGACTTCGGCGGAACAGAGCTCATGAGGCGGATCTGTACACAATTCTGTGTTGAGCAAGAAGAGGCAGAACTATCACGTGAACGATGATCGCGTTTTCGGATCCGCAGGCAGAACAAATAGTCGAATGCGTGAGCCGCGGGTGCGGGCAGGCAGGCAACGAGTAATGATAACGCACAGCCAGCCGAAAACCCAAGAAAAGTTTCTCTCAAACATACACAACACAACACTACACAGCACAACAACAACAACGAACGAAAACAACGACAACAACAACTCGAATGTAATGAAATAGGACTGAGGGCAGACAGCGGCATCGGCTGTCGTATATAGGTTTTCGATTATCAGCCGACGATGACCTGTCGTGGAACGCGCATGACTATAAATAAAGCCGGTCTCGTGCGACTCGCTATCAGTTCCGTTTCAAAACGTGCCCGGCAAGGTACAGGCGAGCCTCGATTCAAAAGCAACTGCTCAGGATGATCTTGCAACTATTCGCACTGGGAGGGCTCATCGCCCTAGCTGGGGGACACGGTAAGTCGAGAGTGGGGTAAGCTCGGGAGAAACTACTGAAACTAACCTCGACTCGACATCTAGTACTGCCGACACGGGATGCCGAGCGGCACATGCATCCGGTGTACGGGGAAGCGCCGATCCGTCAAGGGGCGAGGCGCGCGAAACGGGGATATATGCCGGAGATGACGTTCGCATCGCAGAGGGTTGAGCAGTATGCGGACTACTGGCGCAACATGGCCAGCCAGACGCTGGAGCAGCAGCTGGAGAGCAAGATGAGGCTGAACACCCAGCTGGCCAAGAACGTGATTCTGTTCCTGGGCGACGGCATGTCCATACCGACGATAACCGCCGGCCGAGTCTACCTGGGCGGCGAGGAGAAGCAGTTTGCCTTCGAGCAGTTCCCGTACGTCGGTCTGAGCAAGACGTACTGCGCCAACATGCAGGTGGCCGACTCGGCTTGCACGGCGACCGCTTACCTGGGCGGCGTCAAGGCCAACTACGGCACTGTGGGCGTTACGGCTGCTGTCCGGCTGAAAGACTGCCAGGCCCAAGCTCAGCCGGAGAACCACGTCGCATCTATAGCCGCCTGGGCGCAGCGCCAGGGCATGTCCACTGGCCTGATCACCACAACGTCCGTGAGTCACGCCTCTCCGGCGGGCGTTTACGCCCACGCCGCCAATCGCGACTGGGAGAACGACGCGGATGTCAAGGCCGACGAAGCCGATCCCACAATCTGCGCGGACATCGCGTCTCAGCTGATCAACGGCGAGGTGGGACGCAACTTGAATGTGATTCTGGGCGGCGGCCGGCAAAACTTTTTGCCCGAGCACGTGAAGGATCCAAGCGGAGTCTACGGCAAGCGCAAGGACGGACGGAACCTCATCGAGGAGTGGCAGCGCCAGCACACCAACAGCGCCCACTACGTGCACACACGTCGCCAGCTGCTGGATCTGAACAACCAGACGTCGCGTGTGCTCGGCCTGTTCGCGCCTTACCACATGCCGTATCATCTGGACGCCGACGCCGAGGAGCAGCCAACGCTGGAGGAGATGGTGCAAGCCGCGCTGGCTATCCTGGAGCGACAGAGCGCCGGACGAGGCTACTTTCTATTTGTAGAGGGCGGGCGCATCGACCATGGCCACCACAACACGTTGGCCCTGCGCGCCATCGACGAGACGGCGGAGTTCGACAAGTCGGTGCGGTGGGCGCGCACGCACAGCAGTGTGGACGACACGCTGATTGTGGTCACCTCCGACCACTCGCACACCATGTCGCTGGCGGGTTACTCCAGTCGCAAGAACGACATATTTGGTATCAACGATGGCCAGCTGGCCGCGGACGATCTGCCCTATGCCACGCTGAGCTATGCCAACGGCCCGGGCTACAGCAGCAACTACCTGAAGGACGACGGCGGCGCTGTCAAGCGGAAGAACCTGCGCTCCATCAACATGAAGAACAAGGACTTCATGTTCCCCACCGCCGTGCCGCTGGAGTCCGAGACGCACGGCGGCGACGACGTCGCCGTCTTCGCCAGTGGCCCGTACTCGCATCTCTTCACCGGGGTCTTCGAGCAGCACTTCATACCCCACGCCATGGCCTACGCCTCCTGCCTGAGCGACACGCGCACCATGTGCTCGGACACCAGTATTACCCGCCTCTGGAGCTCTTAGATAACCCGGGAAATCATCAGCGATTATTCTATTTATGTAACTTATGAAAACACTCTCATTAAGTAAGGTATTTAATGCTTTGGGCTAGACTCTTATATATACTAACTGAATTTTAACATAATCTGTTTCGGAGAGTCGGGCTATAATATATAGGGAATTGTAAGGATCATATACTTATAATATAGACTATATTTCAATATATAAATTACTATATTTAAGGGGGTTCTTTGGGGCAATAAATGTTTTTCCTGTTCCACTAATCACTAGACAAAACACAATAAAAACTCAATCCTAAGGGTAAAAATAAAAAAAAAAATAATAATATTTAATTAAATGTGAATAAACTAAAAAAAAAGAAGAAAATACACCTAGACCTCGTTCGATGTTGCGTTGCCCAAGAGTAGCTATATTTTATTAAAAAAAAAAAAAGATCCCGACAGCGAAATGGGTCTTAAAGTGTCCCAGGCGGTAGCTGCGAATGTGAATTGCTACACGGAAATGTACTTCACGCTAAATAAAAAAGCTGATCAGACAATACTTGCCCAATTTTCATTTTAATACATATATAATTTTTTGTTTTTTAATTATTGCTTTGTCAATTTTTAACATTTGAAATGTAAGATTTTCGCAACCCTTTAAACTATATTCGATCTTTATACAGTTTGCTATAGAAAATCTTAATCCACTTTGCGTCGTTTCGATTTGCGTCCTATATTTTTGGAACGTTTCTAGGTGTACTATTAAATTTAAATATAAAGTTATAGTTCGAGCTATAGTTTTAAGTTATAGTTCGAGCTATAGTTTTATGCAATCTCCAGCTGCCTACCTGAACTAAGATCTTTAACGGAGGTTGCTTTTAAAAAAAATATATTATTTATTTTAAATAAAAGAACTAGTCCTACGGAGTACATTTGATTTCTAATTGAATCTTAAGGCTGACCATTCTATTTGCTTCATACGTTTAGCAAACCTTGGCTTCAAGCTTTTTACTGATTGGACTTTGATCTATTGAGCTTTTGGCTCTTTGAAATTTACTCTTTTATAAACAAAATGATCTATTCTAACGTTTGGTTTATATTATGCAAGCTGGAGTTGATGTTGTCACCATTGATAGGAATTGTTTACAATATTCATGGAGACTGTGAAATTGTTTATATTATAATGTGGGAATGGTACAGTTTAATGTGGGTGCGTGAATGCATGTGTTACTATATACATACACATATTCGTCTAGGTTAGTGCATCATAAAAATATCATATCTGCGAGCTATAAGGTACTCATTTAAACAAATTATTTTATTGGAAAAAAAACTAAATTTAAAATTCAATTTATAGTAAGTTTATCTAATTAGCTAAAGAGTAAAAAATAAAAAATAGTTTCAGCAATAGCGCCCTTTGCTCGAAATAACTAAATACATAGGGCGATTCCGGGAGAGATAGTATAGGAAATCATTTTAGCTCTACGAAAAATCATTTCACCTCACTCCAAGCAAGTTGAATTTCTGCAGTTACTATTTCCTTAACTTCCTATTGCTATCCTCCTTCGAACTTTCCATGAAAGCCAACCCCAGGCATTGTCAATTATGTTTAAGATCGGGATATGGGGGTCAAGTCATGCTGTGAGGTTTATCACTCGAAAGTTTCGAGTCGAGTCGAAACCATAAAACTTCGAAATAAATCTAAAGAATTCTTAATTTGGTATAACTAATCAATTTAATGTAATTTAATCATTTGATATATTTTATGTTCTATCTTTCTATCTACTTATGATGTATATATTTAGTCGATTTACATATATAGATTGTATGAATATGACTGTGATAATCAAAATAATAATACACCCAGCAATATTTATACAATTCATTCGAAACTAATTCGTTGTTGTTCTCTACAGGAAATTAGGGAATATCTGCTTACACACATACATATATATATATATATATATATATATATATATATATATATATATATACATATGTATGTAGGTGCACACATGCACGCATACATTCAGAAGTTTGAATATTAAATTCGAGTCAAGAACAAGTGCAGCAGAACAGTGCGATCGGAAGAGCTTGCAATTTGCAAATCAAATTATTAAAGCAACTGAATTGATGTTCTCGGAAATGAATTCAATACCAAAATGTATGCATACGTAGATCTCCGTTAAAGACTTCCTTTTATCAGTGATCCGTTGCTTTTTAAGAATACTAACAAAGAAGTTTTCGTATGCATACTAATCTTTACAATGCAATTCAATAAACAATTCATTCGATTCCATTATATTGTACGACAAGTGTAAAAATATGTATGGAGATTACTTTTAAAAATAAATATCTGAAGTTTCAAAACAAAATTAAATTGTAATTTTTCAATGCAGGTTTCGATGGCTGCTGCTGCTATCGACTCCAAATCATCGATTCGCAAAACATCGCATTGTATAATATATCGATTTCACGTTCATCGCTAACAGAAAAGGTGAGCAAGTAAATGTTAAAAAAAGAGCAAGCAACAGCAGGCGTGTGGTGGCGAATTGTTTATTAAAAGTGAGTAATATTTGAGTTGAATCTGTGAATAAAAATAACGTACAAACTGTTCATAGTATTTGGCTGTGTGGACAATAATTCGCTAGCTGCGTTAAGAAACCAGTTATAAACTACCCCCCCAACTCGACTAGCAGAACTAAGAGTGTGTAATAAAAACAAAAACAAATTTTATTGCGTCGTCTCCGCGTATGTATGTATGCTTGTGCATCTCTTGTATTGAAATTACAAAACAACATTTTGTGTAATAACAGTTATAGTGTCCAGCTCCGATTGTTAGTGGTTCCAGCAAGGAACAAGGTTCCCCTAGTTTCGTCCACGTACCTATTCGCATTTCGTGTGCTAGCGGTCGAGCAGCGTCATTTCAGGGCACACAACAGCTTGATTTATTAATAATTTGTATATGCCAATACATATGCAAAACATTCCTATCTGAATATGTGTGCCAATGATTTTAATTGGTTTTGCTCTTGCTATAACCGTAGTCGTAGACTCTTTGCCCTGTTTGGTAACGTCATTCACCTTGACTCCGAGTCGACGAGTGCAAAAGTCGTTTGAGCGCTAAAACGGTGAAGCATTTGTTTGTATATGTATATCTATATGTATATGTGCACATGTGTGTATATACATACATATCCATATGTATATATTTTGTTTTGTTGCTTTATTTGCTACTTTGGATCGTTGCGCTTCATTTCGCGTTTAATAAACTTCAGCCATCATATACGAAATGTGCTTAGTCTTTCTTTAGCCTCTTGTATGGCACTTTATATTCAATTGGATCGCTTATCAGCTGTTCGCAGACCGTGGCAGCTAACGGTGCTTGTCAGATTAGCACCATATTTCCAATTGGATGTTTGCGCATTACACATCTGTGTGCGTCTGTGTGTGTGTGTATGTGCGTGTGCTTCTAAAATAAATTGGCTTTAAGTAGAAACTCTGTTCAGTTGCATCTATGACTAATGCATTATTTAAATTTTTGCAAAGAGAACTCTTAAGAAACTAATGAGCATGAGATATAATTGCTTTTCTAGTCAATCTTTGTCGCATTCACCTCGCGTTTATTCCTTCATAATTAAATAATTAAACAATTACGTTTTATACAGAATCGCCAGACCCCCTAGTCGCGCGACCTTTAAACTGATTAATCGTCAATTTTATACATACATATGTACATACATATGTTTTATTATATACATTGTTATTCGTGCTCACCCAAGATCAGCAACACACTCGCAGTACCTTCGGCTAGCTCTCTCTCTCTCTTTCTTTTACTCTCTTTACCTGCTGCTCTGTGTCTGTGTGTTTAGGACTTGTTACACTGTGCAACAGCGATTTCGGCACAAGAGTGAAATAGTCTGATTTGGAACGAGTTTTTTATACTGGAAAACAAAAGTGGAAATATCAAGAACAGATTATATGAAAAATAATATGCAAATAAAGTGTAATATTCGCCAGATATTCATAAATTGAATTTTGTTCCTTTCATTTGTAGTTACAAAACTGACTTTTTATCCTTTATATCAATTGTATATCCATTGCTGAACAGTGTAGGCACATTGAACCACATATCTACATAAGTCTGTTTCCAAATTTGATACATTTTCTCTAGCCCACACTTTCTTGCCTTCAAATTGAACTCTTCTAATATTTTAATAGATAAGCTTTCGATCTGTCATTGACGACGCACTGATAACACTTTACAATGAATACGCAAATTTATTGCTCGTTTTGATATATTGTATATCTTTGATCAAGATTTGTAAATATGTATAGCCATAGCGCATCAACTGTTAATATTGATTTATGGTTTTATTTGTATCTGTATCTAGTCTAAGCTGTTTGTCGATCGAATGAGTTTTATTTTGGCCTACTGCAATTGGTAATTGCCTTCGTGCTCTGGCTAGACTAGTTGACCGTCTCAAGCATCGGCAGGTACAACGGGAGCGTCTCCATGGGGTCGGAAGCAGAGCGGTCGAAGCATAGCGCGTGCCTGGGTGACGTCATCAGCTGACGTATGCCGAAAGCCACATCTTCGAAGCCAATGCGTTCGCTGGGTTCCAGCTGCCAGCAGTTGAGCAGCAGCTGGAAAAGATCGCCGTAGACGTAGGCGGGCTGCGCAGGGCGTACGCCAGTTCGTATCGCTTCCAGCAACTGCTGGCCGCTGGCTATGTTCGCGTAGGGCGTGCCGCCCAGAGCGCAGCATTCCCAGGCAACACAGGCAAAGGACCACACATCCGACTTGGTCGTGAAGTGCTGGTGCCGCAGCACCTCCGGCGCCAGCCAGCGGGTTAAATCCAGCTGCTGGCCATTGCTATTCACGTAGTGCAGTGGTCCAAAGACGCACAGCTTAAGTCTGGAGTCGGCGCAGACGTACACACTGTAGCCACACAGCTGACGGTGCAGCACCTGGCAACTGCCCAAGTAGGACATGGCGCTTGAGAGCTCGTACATCCACTGTAGAACCAGTTGCTCGGACAGTACTGTTAGGCGCGGCGCAGGCGCTGCCTGGCGACTCTCGATCAGGCGTCGCTTGAGGCTCACACGCTGCAGCTCAAAGATCAGGTAGAACCAGTCGGCGCTTGCCGAAATTCCGTAGAAATCAAGGAATAGTTCGTGGCGACGCAATTGCTTCAACTGGCGCATCTCGCGCAATAGCTGTGCCTGCGACACGCCGGTCAGATCGTCCAGGGATAGCACGTGAAGTGCACAATCCTTGACAGCATCACCCGCGCTGAGCCGTCCTGTGATGATCTCGCCGTAGCGGCCGTCAGCAATGACATCATTGGCATTGAGGCGTAGAGAATTGCGTGGCAATTGCTCCAGGCCCTCGATCGTCAGCTTGAACTGCTGCTTGAAGCTCTCGAGCGTCGGGGGCAGCTCCTCCTCCACCAAATATCCGTTGTTCTCTCGCTCGATGATGGGCGTCTGCTGCGTCATTTCGTGAGCGTTGCGCCTGCGTCCGGTCAACCCCCGAGCGTGGCAGGTCTTGTAGCGCAAGTAAAAGTAGGTAATTAGGGCGAGGATCAGGCAGCTGCCGAAGATGACGCAGGTGACAGCCAGCGCGACCACGGACGATTGACCCTTTTCGAAGGTCGCATAGCTGAAGTCGTCCAAGGAGCTGGCATGCTGTGCGTGGCTGCTGCGCGTGTATAGCGTCTTGGTCACATTTCCCAGTGTGCTCACCTGTTCAAGAGAGATTTGGATCATTTACAGTCGGATTAAAGTGGTTCTCAAGAGGCTTACCACACCAAGGCTAACGTGCACGTGGACTGACGCGTCCTGTTCGTTGGACATCTGGGTCAGCGGTACATTGTGGTAGCGTCCGTAGCGTTTGTCGTCGCCCACGACAAAGTGCCTGGTGCGATTGTCCTCGGGTCGATCGTAGTCCAGCTCAGCGGCTATGTAGTAAGGAACTCCCGTCTGCTGGGCCAGCTGCCAGCTCCCTAAGAGCTGTGCATCGAATGGCTGGCTCAGCGCATCGTCGACGAACTCCACAATGATCAGCAGCCTCGTTACGGGCCCGTTGTCGTTGCGTAAGGGCGCTAGCTCCACTGTTATGCTGTCTTTCGTGCGGCTCAGGACCTTGGGCTGCGCAGGCGCTGGGCTGGGCAATCCCACCTCAGTACTGGCCATCAGCGAGGCCTGGCCGCACTCGCTTTCGTCCTGCTGCTGTTGCACGCAAATGGCGCGAACACTGATGTTGTAGAGGGTTGCGGGATGAAGGTCGGTCAGTTCGAAGCGTGTCTCCGTGCTCTGCACTATGAACTCGGGTTGCAGGAACGCGGGCAGCGTTGAGTATGTCCGGACAATCTGGCACTTGATTAGAATGTTGGCAACTTGTTGAGATTGGGCCGCGAGAGCCTCTGCGGTGCCGGCCAGCAGCAGCTTCTTCGACTCGTAAGCATCCCAAGCGAGGCTTATGCTGTTCTCCGTGCTGTTGACCACGCGCAGATGATGCGGCGCTGGCTGCCTCAGCAGCGTCGTGGAGTAGTACGAATGCACGCCCACGCCGCCGCAGTACTGTGCCTTATTGGCCAGGCAGCGGGTGTAGCAGAGCTGGTCGTCTTGCTTCTCGTGCGGCTCCAGCTGGTTGGCACAGAAGCACTTCTCGGCAGCTAGCACCGCGTACTTGTGCCCCTGATGCTCGCAGATTTCAATGCAAGTCTGGGGCAATTTCGCGTACACCGATTCCTTGAGCAGATCCGTGCGAGCCGTGTAGCAGCCCACGTAGTAGTAGACGGGCTCCTGCGACTCCTGCAAGGACATGCGAACACAGTTTGCCAACAGGCAAATGGCCACGAGGTACACAGATTTGAGCTGCTGCTGCTGCCAGCTTGAGTTTGGGCGGTGTCCACACTGCATGTTGTGATAGCGCGCTCAGCTCGGCGAGTGATGGCACGTCGTGTGGCCAGGTGTAGTTTTGGTGCGGACCTGCTAGGCTGTCACTATAATTGAAACTAATTAAACACTTTTTGCAGCCTAATTTAAACAAATTGGGCCTTTATTTCTCTTATATTGCTTTCCCCCTGGCGCGTCCAATGGTTTTTTTCTTGCATTTTAAGCGCTGCTCAGAACGCAACGATGTATTAACGCTGCTGCTGGTGCTGCTCGCTGCTCGCTGCTGTTACTGTTGTTGCTTGCCTCGTTTTGCTTTGGTTATTGTTGTAGCTGCTGTTGCTCTCAGCAACCATTCCAGTTGACTAATCATGCTGCCAGCGTCGACGCTGGCGTCACTGTCACTGTCACTGTCGTCGCAACTGTTGCTGTTACTTTTTGCTCGCGTTGTTTACATCGCACACCGATAAACACCTGCTAAGCCAAAGCGAGACAGCTATTGTGTCGATAGCAATCGAACGTGCTGATCAAGGCATATCTCCGTCTCTGTCTGATCGTGCCCAATGTTCTGAGCGCAGCTTTGGCAGCGAAGGTGTTGCCAACAGTGTATAAATATTTCGAAACGCAAACTCTGGCGCACTACAATCATGCACAATCATAAATCAGAAGAAGGACGTGTGACTTTTGGCAGTTTTCATTTATTGTTGTTAATTAAACAAAATAATTTCAACAGCTGCGCCTGGCTGATCTGACCCATCTGCCAGCGTTGCCAGAGAGGGAGAGAGTGAGAGCACCGCTGGTCATGAGTGAGAGCCTGACGAAGATTGCGCTCTCTTGCTGAAGCTCATTGAGTGCGCGAACAGTGAGCGGGTGCCTTGCGTGCCGCGTTCAGTTCAGTTGGTTGACAGTGGCGCCGACTGTCGCAACGTCAACTTCGCTTTTGTCTTTTAACTCAATTTGATAAATATTGTAACGAGTAGAAGGAACACACATGTGCACCTTCATGTGTATATTCTGTTGAGAATCGCGTATCTAGCATAAGTATGACTGATTTATTATTATTATTACTACTGCTGTGTTATATATCTGTCCATAGGGCATCAGTCGCCTGCAGACATTACGTTGTTTTGATTACGTTACAGCGTTGGCCATTAGCTTAGCGACAAAAAGTTGTCAACGTCAGCAGCAACACCAGCAGCAGCAGCGGCAAGGGACTTGGTCAGCAAAGTATTTCAATAAAAATGCATTTGGAAAATCAAATTTAGCATATTCATATTAATCGAATTGTGTGTGGCGGACGACTCAGCAAATGAAAAAAAAAAATTCTATTTGATTACGTGCTGAACTGAACCTACGCACCTGAATTAAACAGGCCGAACAAAATTCGTTTTCCGTATGCCAGGCAAACTAGCGCATAGTTGAATTTATTTTTGGCCTCGTCTCATAATTGCAGGCGGCCTGACACATTATGCCACAGTGCCCATGCCAAAATTCATACGGGCGCACAGACAGCCGGACGGACGGACGGACGAACAGGCAGCCACACACGCAATTGAATAGAACTTGCGCAATTAACCGTTAGTTCAATTCAGTTGCCGCTTATGATCTAGCAGAGACTAGTTCCGTTACATACACCCACACATAAACATACACATACATATACGTACATATTCACATACAGACATATGAGTATCGTCGAGTTGTACAAAGCAACTATTATTAAATCCTTCAATTATTTTATTGTGTTTCTTTTTGCAGTACTTCAAAATAGTTGTATCGAAAATCCAAACATTGTTAATTCGCATAGAAGAGACGCGCGCTCGCACACACGCCCACACACACATACACACACACACGCACGCACGCACGCACATAGCTAACACATGGAGAGAACAGCAATGGGAGGCTCGGCGGTGCAAGTGATCAATGCATCCGAGGAGCACACATTCGTGCTCAACGAGGACGCGCTCAGCGAGGTGCTAATGCGGGACGAGGTCAAAGACCGGTACGTTTGCGTTGTATCCGTCGCGGGAGCGTTCCGTAAGGGCAAAAGCTTTCTGCTCGACTTCTTTCTTCGCTACATGTACTCAAAGGTAAAGTGGATATAAGTAGTTCGCTTGCAGCTCGTTCATTAAAGCGAACCTATTTTGCAGTATGTACGACATGACGTCACGGACTGGCTGGGCGACGAGTCGGAGCCGCTATCTGGGTTCTCATGGCGCGGAGGGTCGGAACGGGATACCACCGGCATACTAATGTGGTCAGACATATTCCTGCACGATTATCCCAATGGCGACAAGATTGCCATCATTCTGCTGGACACACAGGGGGCCTTCGATAGTCAGAGCACCGTGCGCGACTGTGCGACAGTGTTCGCTCTGAGCACCATGCTGTCGTCGGTGCAGATATATAATCTCTCACAGAACATACAGGAAGACGACTTGCAGCATCTGCAGCTGTTCACCGAGTACGGCCGACTGGCCCTGGCAGACACAGGCAAGAAGCCATTCCAGCGTCTGCAGTTCTTAGTGCGGGACTGGAGTTTCCCGTACGAGGCGGAATACGGCGCTTTGGGTGGCGACAAGATACTTAAGCGTCGCCTCGAGGTGTCGGACAAACAACATCCGGAACTGCAGTCATTGCGTCGCCACATTTCATCGTGCTTCACTGAAGTCGCCTGTTTCCTGATGCCACATCCTGGTCTCAATGTAGCCACAAATCCACAGTTCGACGGTCGCCTGAAGGAGATAACACCAGAGTTTAAGAACAGTCTGAGGACACTGGTTCCCATGCTCCTGGCGCCGGACAATCTGGTGTACAAGGAGATTAGTGGCCAACGCGTAAGAGCCCGCGATCTCATTCAGTACTTCCAATCGTATATGAGTATCTACAAGGGCAACGAGCTGCCCGAGCCGAAGAGCATGCTGGTGGCCACGGCGGAAGCGAACCACTTGACTGCCGTCGCGGCCGCCAAAGAGCTGTACAATCAGCTCATGGAGGAAGTCTGCGGTGGAACGCGGCCCTATTTAAGCACTGCACACCTTGAAACTGAACATTTGCGCATCAAGGACAAGGCCCTGTTTCAGTTTGCCACGAAGCGCAAAATGGGTGGCGAGGAGTTCACGGAGAGGTTTCGCCAGCAGCTGGACACAGATCTGGAGGACGTCTTTGTTAACTATCGAGCACACAATGAAAGCAAAAACATCTTCAAGGCAGCCCGTACGCCGGCCGTGTACTTCGCCTGCGCCGTCATCATGTACATAGTTAGCGGCATCTTCGGCCTAGTTGGCCTCTACACATTTGCCAACTTCTGTAATCTAATCATGGGCGTGGCGCTGCTGACGCTGGCGCTTTGGGCGTACATCAGGTTAGTTGCCAACCCAGTAATTGAACCATCTCCCAAGCTAACTCTTAATCCACTTGCCTCACCCTCAGGTACAGCGGCGAGCTGAGCGATTTCGGCGGTAAACTGGACGAATTTGCAACGCTTATGTGGGAGAACGTAAATATGATCTCAAAGGGGATGTAAACGAATGCAATTAAACGATCCTTTCTTTCAGTTCATGCGGCCAATATATCAGGGGTGTATGGAGAAGGGCATTCAGCATGTGGCCACGCATGCGACTGAGGCTGCCATTGGTGGCAGTAGCAGCGGTAACCGTTCGTCTGCTGTTAATGGCAAGGTGAAGCGTTCATGAGAATACGCCCAAGTCGCACAGCACAAGTCGCAGCCACCTCCCGGGACGCAACAGCCACAAACGACTAACAACAATAACAACAACAACAACAATAATGTCGCGTGCAAAAAATATAAGAAAAGCAATTATCAGAACAGTGGCGGAGGCTCAGGCTTATTGAGCAGCCTTTGGGAGAAGATAAGTGGAGCGAAAGCTCTACCCCAGACAACGACCCACTGCTCCGCCTCCAACTCATCTACAGCCGCCGTAAGCAGTCGCAAAAAGCGCAAATCAAAGCGCAATTAATTAAGTCCTCAATAGCCGCGTTTATAAACTTTTGAAATGTCGTCGTCGTTTGATTTGTATAAATTTAAGCCCTAAAATGGATAGATACAAAAATCTAGTAGTTAATCGCCCTGAAAGGAATATTGTTTTTTATATTACATACACTACTTTAATGGCTCAGCGTAGCGCGAAGTAATATATAACTATATATAATAATATACTTAGTAAGTGGCTCGTATTTGTTGAAAATCAAATTTTAAATTGTTTTTTATATGCATATATATTTACCTACACTTATTGAGAAGATAACAGAAGACCCAATCTTTAACGCTGTAATATAAAGAAATCGCTAACGAATTTAAACTTGTTTAATTTCCAACATGTTCCGTCTCTCGTCTCTTTCCCATTTATAAAGTGAACAGTTCGAAACTTAAATTCTAATTCTAATCTTGCCCCTTGCACCTTTCGCTGTGGAGAAAGAGTAAGCTAAAAAGCAATTGAAATATGTAAAAGTCTAATAAAATGCACTTTGTTGTTGGCTTGTTTGTTAAACGCACTCACCGTATTAATCGACTCTTGTTTTTCAATTGATTTCGCCTTTTACGTAGAAAGTAGAAAGTAGGTCGAACAATTGCCATCTCTGCTAATAAGCCCTCTTTTATTCGGTAATGGTATTATATTTTATACTCTACTTTAGTTCGGCTAGTTATAGTGACAAATGTATTACGTTTCGATTATGTCTAAAGATGACTCGAGCTGTCAGATAAACTTATGAAAAAGCGGAACTAAATACTAAATACATCAACTTGGTTTGTTTTTCTAATCATTATTTATTCATCTTTCGTTGGCTCAGTCCCTGGAAGCCTCGCAGCAGTCTTTCGGCTCATTGGCGTCGCCAGCGCCCTTCCCCTTCTTGCAGCAGCCCCCGCTAGAGGTTTCCTTTGCCTTAGAGTTGCTGCAGCCGCATTTGCCGGGGGCGTCGCATTTGCAGTCCTCGGAGCACTTGTCCGCGGTGCACTTGCAAGCTGCATAAGAGATATTCAATATTATAATAATTATAACTTTCTTTCAAATGTGTGTTTTACCCTTTTCACATCCTACGCAAGGCATCTTCTCAGTTGCTTCGTCCTCGTTCAAGAAAATACTGAATTCCGACAGCTGCTGTCAGTACAATATTATATATTCATATATGTATGTATTTGTCAATTTGACAATTTGCTCGGCGCATGCGCGTGCGCAATTGGGAACTAAGAATTTCATTCAACAGGTAATCAATAAATTGACATTTTTGCAATAGCTGAAATATATTTAAATTATAGTTTAAAGGATAATAGACCCGATTGCAGTAACATTAATCAGGATAGACGAGTCAACATTGTTATATCCGCCTATTGTCTCTATTCACTGTAAATTTTGCAAGGATCCCTTGTTACTTCACTCAACTACCTTTAAAATAAGTAGGAACAATAGATCGGATAGATAGACGATGGAGGTATTGTTAAAGGGAATATGCAATAGAATATAGATTAAAAGGCCGGAGAACATAGAATCATCATTTATCTATTGGTAGAGATGTAGATTATTAGCAATCGGAAGAACTTTTCTTGATTTTTAATTTGAAAAAAAAAAAAAAAAGCGTAAATAAGATTTTTCAAATACATCTAGACTTTTGTTTTAATAAATATAGATGGATAGTGACAGATACAGAGCAATGAAGGTTCTTCTATAAGAAAAAATACATTGAAAAGTCGAGTTGAGTCCTTTTTTTCAATTACAAGTTCAAATTGTTCAGTAGACAATATATAGACTTATATGCTGCATGGTTTTATTATTTGCTTATTAATCTGTATTTGTTGATCAACATTACATATTTATTTTTTAGATTTCGATCGTTTGCTGTGGCTTAAGACTAACATTATATGCGCCCTTTGAAGGGATGGTTTGTTTTTAAGCTTTGTCCTTTATGTTTCACATGGACTACTAACTAGACTTATGTGCGTAATTACAATTTATTCTCGCAAGAAATGAAGAACGTAAGATTTAGACATTTCGTATCGTTCAGCAATTTACAATGAAAATTGTCGCACATCCTTTTGTTAAAAAAATACAGTTGATTAATTATATAATATCTGTTCATTTGTGTCAAACATACAGTTATAGTACACATGGATAGGGAGAGATAGATGAGGCTAGCGACAGTGAACATGATAGGAAACTAAACCAAAATTTAATTAGCAGCGTAAAACGTACCTAAAGGATCTACTACAACATAAATAGATATTAGCGTCTCGTAAGCCGTGTTTCTAACTCAATTCATCATACCATATTATTCCATTTCATTTCGTTATCAATTGATATCAATTTTTTCATTTTGTATATTGGCCAAAATGCTGTTGCTTTTGGCTTTCGTAGTGCATAACAAGGTTCACATATTGTATAGATGTGTAAAGTTTTCATTATAACTATCGTTTTGCAATGGGAGTAATGTGGATTTGTAATATTTTGGACAATCTACGGTCGTGGAAGTCTTAAAATAGTAACGTCATTATCATTATAGCTAACTGTATGTATGTATTTGTATTTATGTATGTATATATTTATATATGTATGGGTGTTAATGCATGGATGTATATGTGTGAGTGGGCGTGGGGTGGATGAAGGTGTGGATGTAGTGCATAGTGCGGATGTTTGCCTCCGCGCGAGTTACATTTCTATTTGAATTTTTTATTATGGATTATGTTGCTAGATTAACTTTAATTTAGTATTATTTCTTCATTTGCTCAAAAGTCTTTGCCCGAGCACAGGCCCGCCGAGAGCAAGTAGCACCAACCTTGGGTTGTTCAAATGTTTCCTTACAATCTTCGACCTTTGGCCAAAAACGTTTAGTACTCTAGAGCTTAACCATCATCTGATCCTCGGCTTGCGTACCATCAGTTCAGGGGCTTGCCGAAAAATAAAATGCTGAGCAAATCATTGAACGACAACTAAATTTGACTGGGACTCGCTGCCTGTGATGTGGGTGCAACAACTGTTGCTGGGGGGGGAGCGACAACCGTGGGAGCAACACTGTTCAATGTGTTTAAAACGGACAAAGTTGCAGGCGACAATTCAGCCAGTCTTTCCATCTCCTCGTCAATTGAGTTCGATTTGACAGGACTTTCTGTGTCCATTTCAATATTGTATTTGCCTTGTGCCATAATGTCCTCGATTTCCGGAGGTGTTGATGCACCTTTAGGCTTCAATAAGATTGCCGCAGCAGCCGATGTCGATGCCTCTACTGTGAAATCCTCACCAGGATTCTCCTTGCCTTGCACAGTGTTCGACGCGTTCGTTTCCCGTTTAATGATCGCGAAAATGTTCTGTATGTAGGACTCCATAGTGAGCAAGGTGCTCAGCCGCTTCTTGCGATCCTCGTTCAGACGATCCTGTGCAGTTTTCTTGTTAGCCGATTTCTTATTGCGTTTAGGTGTCGGTTCTAATTCATCTTCAAGTTCAGTTTCATCATCTGACGAGCCAGCCGATGCTTTTTCAAGGTTTTCGGATGCCGGGCTCTCAATGCGCTCGTCTACGAAATCAGCCAGTGTCTTCGGTTCTACGCCAGTCTCCGCAACAGTAATAACAGTATCGGTTGAGCTAACAGTTTCACTGGGCGCATCCGTAGACACATCTGCAGCACTCGCGTTGTCGACTGGTGTGACTCTCTCTGTGCTTTCAGTCGAATTGTCTGCTTTATCTACCTCCGATTGCCCAGTGGAATGTGGTTCTTCTTTCTCTTTGGAGGATTCCCGTTTTTGCTTCTTGTTGGGAAATTGATCTACGAACAACAATACTTATAATTTTTTCCTTTATTTTTATTCAATACCTCATTACCTTTTTCGGCATCCTTCTTATAGCGTTCGCTCTTGTTAAGCAGCGCTCTTAGTGAGCCACGCAGCTCCTTGCGGACGGATGTGGGCACGCCAGTAGCTTGTGCAATAATACGTATCGCAAATAGATCGCCGCATAGCTCATCAATGTCATCCTTGGAGTGCATGCCGTAGTTAATCGTGTAGATCATACGTGCAACAGGAAGCTGTGCTGCAACTTTGTGGTAGTACAGCTCCAAAAACTCCCGCACAAATGCATCCTTCAGCATGCTCCGCTCGTCTCTTAGCACGTTATGCAAATACTCTATTAGCAGCTGATTTCGCACAAGCAGATCTGAATACCTAAAAGCAAACATAGACATTTTAGTAATTAATAAATGTTACTAACTTTAAACATAACTCCTCACATCTCACATATCTGTGTTATGGATATAGCAACTAAAAATCAACATCAATTTTGTCTGATTGTGTTGGACTTACTCACTTGTTGTTAAGTTAGGCTTACTCACTTGTTGGTTAAGGCATTGTTGTGTATGCCCACCCAGAACTTGGGAAAGTAGTTGAAATGCAACGGCGTTGACTCAATGGCCACGAGGCAGTGCAGTTTGACCAGCGTGTCGTTGAGGGTGCCCGTGTTGACGCACATTCGCAGCATGACATCGATGAAGTCGTGATATGGCCTGTAGAAAGCGTCTACTTGTGCATCGTACTCGGTGTCAAGACCACGCGGCGTCAACTCCGACAGAGCTATGCACATTTGCACCATTGGCCTGGGGGGACGAGGAGAGTTCTTAGCACCTAACGGCCAGGGCGTCTGCTTGGCACCACGACGCGGAAAATATGGTCCTAATGGGCCAATTGCATTGGGTGCATTGGCCACTGATAAATGGCAGTTTATCAAAATGGGCGCCAAAATAGTGGTGGCCTCCAGGCTGGTGTTGCGAACCAGCTCCTTAAGCACCTCGAGCGCCATGCGACTTATTTCGGGCGAATTAAATGTATTGAGAAGCGTGGCAAGACGTTTAATTGCATCGGGCAAAGCCTTGGCGAGGGCCGAATGTTGATGCTGTTGGCGCAAAAAATGTTGCTGCTGCAGCTGCATTTGTTGCAATTGCAGGTGCTGTTGCATTTGCTGCTGCAGTTGCTTCTCTTTCTGCTGGGGTGTCTGTGGCGCTTGGGTACACTGTGACTGCTGCTGTTTCTGTAGCAACTGTTGCTGCTGCAGTTGCAGTTGCTGTTCCAGCTGCTGCTGTTGTTGCTTCTTCTGCGCTGGGTTATCTGTGCGCATTCGCAGTGTCGCCAGCAGCAGCACCATTTCTCCAAGCAGATCCAATAGATCCCCAGCCACATGGCAGGCGGTGGCCTCGTGGTGCATGGAATGTAACGTGTGCAGCGCCTCAAAGCACATCTCAATCCCGCCATTGAAGATCACGAGCATGCGATCATCGTCATTGTCAACTGTGTTCAAGAAAACCGGAAAAAAACACCAACTGTCAGTTTTTGTCAGTTTCACATTCACTTAAACTTACCGAGTATTTTCAGCGCGCTAATCAGCGTTGACCAGGACACTCGTGCATCCAGACTGGTTGTGTATGATACAATAACAGACCGCCTAAATGCTATGACATCAAGCTTTTCTTGTTCATTGGCATCCGGATGACGAGTAGCAAATAGTGCCATCAATTTGAACAGTTCATCCACAGCGGCTGCATACTGAGTGGGATGCGGCGTGATGTTTTTAAAGGCCCATTGCAGATTTTGATGCTGTGCCAATTGGCGGGTGAGTGCCCGGCTTTGCTCGCAACACAGCCGCAACAGGCCATAGTAAGCGGGTAGCATAGACCTATTATAAGTGACAATCTCCGAGTCATCGTGATCGGCACTGAGTGATGACAATCAGATTAGTCAAAGCTAAATAGTGCTGTGTATAATTCTGTATCTTACAGTATATAGTTAAATGCAATGTTTCGTGTTATCTCGGGGCAGCTGGCCACCTGGGCTGCGTTTTCCGGACAATCCACAAGCGAGTGATGCCAGAAGGTGAGCAGTGCGTGCTTGTTGTGATGGGCCGGAACACTTGGCTCAGACAGACGCGGGTGGAACAGCTCCCACAGGGACCGCATAAACGGACCTATCTGTAAGCGAAAAACACATTTAGACTGCAACCCAACATGACAAACTATCAAACTTGCCATTAGTTTTTCAGTCTTTGAAACCATACAGTAGCTGAGCAGATTGAAATAGGCGGTCAGCTTCGTGGTGCCATGAGCTCCTATGTCTGCATAGACACGTGCTGGCCGCAGCAGGCGTAGCAGCAGTGTTATCACTTGATGCAGGATTACTTGGGCATCGCTGTTAATGTCCCTGCAAGGCAATGAGACAATTTCATAACGCTGATTATCACTATAACTAAGCAGCATTTACCGATAGCTGTGTGGGTTGAGAGCCAGCAACTTGTGCTGTGAGTGGGCGCGAAAGTTGGCGCGAAACGGTTGCGATGGCACCAGCGCCACTAGCAGACAGGCAGCGGCTATAATATGAATAAAAACTAGAATATAGCACCCACATATAAAGCTATCATCTAGCATTGCCTACCATTTCTCACGCGCGTGTTGTCGTGGGCGAGCAAAAACTGTTCCAGCCACTGCTCGGCGGACTGCAGGATCCAGGCATGAGCTATTTTATTTTTAGTTGCCTGGAGCGAAAGCCAGTCGAGCACAGACTGTGGACAGTACTCTGCAGCATCCCACATGCGCGGCAGCACGAGCTGCGTAAAGCAGGGCAGACCAACAGGGCCGCCCTGCGTCTCGGTGAGAAGAGTGAGCAGCTTGAAGAACGGAGCACAGAGCTCGGTGTGTTTGGTGACCGATGCGAAGAGCATACTGATGATTTGTGTAGCCAAACGATCGTCCCAGCGACAGAGCGCGTGGATTAAATGCTTTGTCTGGTGCGGATTAATGCCATCCTTTATTTGTTGATACAAAAATGGAAAGCCCTACGAAATACATGTGAAATATATATATATATATATATATATATATATATATATATATATATATATATATATATATATATATATATATATATATATATATATATATATATATATATATAGATATATATATAGATATATATATACATATATATAACACATAAACAATAAACCAAGCAAAACAATTGGTTATAGGATTAGACATTGGATTGGTTTTTTTGTGGATTTATGGATTGATTATTGATGGTTAGACGATGGTGGTGGTGCTTGGGTGATTGATTAGATGGAATATATAACGCTTTCGAGCTTTTTCAGTATCACCTTTCCACCGGCAATGGCGTTGAAGTCTTTCGGCGATAGACGTAGTCGAAAATCAGCGCCCCGCGAACGCTCGACAAGACTAGCACACAGTGCAATCATTTTGTCAAGCGATGCTGGGCGCATTTTTTCTACTGACAGTGCCTCATCTGAAGAGTTGTCCTCATTGTCTGAGCTGATGTCAATCTGCGTTAAAAATTTCATATCAAATTAATCAGTTCAAAGCATTATTTCAGTTTTAACCTACGCTGTCTGTCTGCTTATGACCCAAGTAGAAGTCGACCAGGCTCTTAAGTACGCCGATGCGTAACAGAAACATGGCCTCTTCATCTCCCATACGTGAGAATTCGCACAGCAGGCTAAAGTATTCGGACAGATGGCGCAGATGAGAGCGCGCTCCATGTTCCAGCAGGGAAATGAGAGAGCTTATGAACCGCGTCACACATGATGCCTGTCCAATTAGCTCCCGATCGTTCTCATCTGTGTCAACGCCCAAATACAAGTCAGCATGCGACGCGCTGCGGATATATGAAAAATATTTGAAATCAAATGATATGTTATTGTGAGTATTCTCCGTAGTGAACTTACCGCAGGCGCTGTATAACGTGAACGACCAGACGCTGAAACATTTGACGGACCATTTGATTTGGGCATTGAATTAGAACCTGTACGGGCCAAAAGGGTTCAACTGACATATGCGATAGGAACCATTCGCAAGCCTCTTCACTGGCATTAAATTGCTTTGTTAGCAGCTCCACCCAAGGAACCATTGTTGGCTGCAAAAAATAAATTTAAATTCACATTGAATTATTGATAATTCAGTTAGCTTTTACCTTTTCCTTGGCGTGTATGAATGTTTCAATGAAAAATGATACGGACAACTTGGCGGCCATGCAAGTGACGTCCGTCTCCGAGATTAACGTCTGTGGTATGTGGCCGCAAATTTGCCACATGAAGCTAAAGATAAGGCAATAAAGTTATATCGGTTATATGGTGTAAATATATTAATCTCACTTGAAGTAGGTATGCTCGAAGATGTTTCGATCTTGCAAGAATTGTCTGTTATCCTGCCAGATCCAATCTTCCAGATCCTTGCTTAACAAGGGACGAAACTGTTGTAGTTTAGTAGATACTTTGGCTTCCGCGACGACGACCGCCTTTGAGGTTGACGCCTGCGGTTCATTGTTGTTATTCGACTTAACATTATCACAATTGGCTGTTATTTGCTCCATTTCTTTGTCTTCGTTTATTTGAGTCGGGTCTGGCTTTTCAGTTTGTTCCTTCTCCTCTAGCTTCTCAGTCTCTATGATTGACGGAGCCGTTGCCTCTGCCTGCGCCTTAGCTGGCTCCGCGTCGCCCGCTACAGTGAGCTCTTTATTGATGTTATTGTCCGTCTCAACTTTGGATGACTCCTCCGTTTCAGGTTTCTCTTCATTAGTGGGACTTGGCGTTGGCGTGGCCAACAATTCAGAGTGCCGACGCTGGAGGTGCTCTGGCAAGCGACGTTCATAGAATAGCATATAAGCTGAGTTGGTCTTCTCAAAGCTAAAGTCCAAATACTTTTCGGTCACCGAGTCGTAAGTCTTGCTCTATAAAATTAAAGAAACACGAAAAACAGAAATTTCAGTTTTCAATAAAGAAATAATTGTGAGTTGATTGATTTAGCTTACAGTCATTTCGCCACCAAAGCACTCGGCCGCTATCTGCGACGGATCAAATGGTTTGACTTCGGCATCATTGAAAAGGAACCAGCGCTCATGCGGATGATAAGTGCTTTTCGTGCGCTCCTTGATAAAGCTATAATAATGCCCTCCATCCGCAGTTCCTGTGTGCACCGTAACGCCAACCAATTCGTACCTGTAATCGACAACCGTTAGCATTACACTGGCAGATCCTAGGCCAAAAGGTCAGCCACTTACTCATAGCACTCCTCGATGTCTGCGTCCAATGTGGCTTCAGCCTTTTCATTCTCAGCCCCCTCGTCATTACCGTTCTCTTCACGCTCGCGAATGCGCTTTTCGCGGTCTTCCTTGTACTGCTGAGGCATCAGGGTCTTCTCCACGTAGTGGCACATGTTCAGACGCAAGGGGAACGAGAAGTGCGTGTTGACCTTCTCCTTCAGCATAGTCACCATGTTGAAGGTGTACCGCATGGTATTGAAGCACAGGATCTGTGGCAGCTTCTTGAAGCATGCTCGCTTCTCAGCTCGTACCTTTTTGCCACACTGTGAGCAGGTGTACATATTGTCACCCTCGAGCGTGTCCTTGACAGTCACCTCATCCAGCGACTCCTGCAGGTTGCGCATGTCCGCCACTTGGCAACGAACCGTGTAAAACTCCTCAGCGGTGCGCGAAACGTGGCCACAGTCCAATGAGACAACATTGTTGCTTAAAGTGCCGCAGAACAAACGCTTCACCAAATGCTTCAGGTCAGGCGTCATTTCCTCTAGCTTAGAGACCAGATCAATGAAAAACTCAGCCATATCCTTCTGCTCGCCCGTATTCAGAGGTTGATGATCCATCTGATACACCCGGCAGAAGCTGCGCGGATTATAAGCCTTGCGCTCCGACTCCAGCAGATATGCGAACATGCGCTGCAGCTCCAATAGCGTGGGCCCATGTTTTTGGGCGCCAGCCGGCGGGAGACGCAAAATCGCCGCACGCGCCTGCGGCATCATGTATAGATGCTGTATGCAGGAGGCCATGTAGCAGGTGGCTCCCAGATTGGTGAGGCCCACATAGCCGCACTCGGCTCGTCCTTCGTCACGTGGCCAGTAGTCCCAGGGATACGGCTGCTTTGGACCCGACCTATGCTGCGTCAGCAGGCGACCGTGCAGGTAGCTGTAGTTGGTGGCACAGCCGCGGCATAGCTCCACGAGCAAATCGTAAGCAGCGGCCCGCGATGTGGCTGACTTGCACTTCGGCTTCTGCCGGTTGGCGGGCGATGGCATTTCGAACAAGAATTCCATTAGCTGCTCAATGAAGGTCAGTGCCTTGGGCCTGTACTTGTAGCTAGTGTCGTACTTAATAAGATTGGACATCAGATTGAGTAGGCCCACCAGGCCGTCGTCCTGATAACCATGGCGCAGCTCATGGTAATCGCGGCAGAGAATACTCTCTGAAATGCTCTCGCATAAGAGCTCAATATCGATGCGCTCCTCGGCCACCATCTCTGGGGTCAATGTGTCCACAAGACGCGCCAATAGCCAAAAGTAGTCCCGACAAGCCGGTCCGTACGGCTCCTTGCCTTCCTCCGAGAGCAGAAACTGGGTGTGCTGCAAAGTCGAGGTCATCTGCTCAGCACGTGGCAGCAGTGCAATTAGCTTGTGTAGCAGCGGTGCTAGCAGCAGGCGGTAGCTCTGAGCATTACCCAAGCAGATTCGATAGAGACCGGCGCAAATCTCGCGACGCACCGCTGGTTCCGGATCCTCCAGAATGAACTTTTGCAGCCAGTTGCACTGCTCCGGCTGGGACCAGAGCAGGCGCCGTGCCTCGGCTGACGCATGCACGAAGCTCACAAGGATGTTCATGGTGAACTGCACTAGCTGAGCTCGACCCCAGAACCCAGTGCGAAGCTGATGGAACTGGTAGGGGAACAGCAGTGAAGTAGCTCCGCTGGACAAATGCTGGTGAACTTCGTCGTTCAGTATGCTGAAGAGCCGCTGCAGGCACTGTGGCACCTCCATTAGCTGGAGCATGAACGCATGTGGTCGCGACATCAGCACGTGCACGTCCTGCGTCTGCAGTTCCTCGAAGCCTAACAGCCAAAGGATGCGCAAGAGGCTGGCCAAGCAGTCATGACGCCACTCGTTCAGCGCAAGCTCCTTGGCATGCGCGCTCTGCTGTAGCTGGCCTGCGATGAATATCTCGTACAGGTGCTGCAGTCCACCGCACTTGATGAACGCCTCGCTCCACTTGCTACTTTCACCTGGCGCCACACTGCGCACCGGTGCAGGTGCTGCTGGTGCTGCTGTCTCTGGCAATGTGGAGGTTGGCGAAGGTGGCGGTGGGGTGGCACAGCCCACTGGGCGCTCCACTTCCAGGCCATCGATCTTCTGTCGCTTGCAATGTTGCTTCGGTTGGTTTTCCTTGTCACCGCAACTTGCCAACTCGCTGATGTCCACATCGCTGCCCGATCGTGGATTCGATATGAGAGATGTCTCCATTTCACCTCCGGCTAGTTCCTTGCTACAATCACTGCTGCTGCTACTGCGCTTGGGCTCGGCGGGCTGCTCGATGCTGTTGTGCCGTCTGTTCGCGCCCTTCTTGGCACGAGGCTGCTCGGTTATAGTCAGGCTGCCATTAGATCCAGTGCCAACAGGAGCACCAGGAGCTGACGAGGCAGTAGCTTGGCGTGGCCCGCTGCTCAGTGCTAGGCTCTCGACAATGTGCAAGGAATACATGAACTTCTGCAGATTGCTGGGATCAAGTAAGTCGTTAAACTTTTGCTTTATTTCCTTGCGTTTGCTGGCCAGCTGTTCCTGATCCTCCAGTTGCTGTAGCTCATTGAGATCGTTGATCAGGTTCTTGAACGCGTCCAATATATGCGGATTCGTGGGCAGCATTGCCAAGATGTCCCACACTCGACGCGACAGCAGCTGCGCCTTTGTGTGATGCTGCAGATGTACCGTCGACGATTGCGGCTTCATGTCGCCAAGCGTTTGCATCAGGCAGAAGAGCTTTTCGAAGTATTTGGGCTGTAGAAGGAGCATAGTTGGCAAGCATTCCTTGGGCGGTGGCGGCAGCATCGATGGATGCTCTACATTCGTCTCCTTGCGGCGAGCACCACGTCCACCCAACGAAACATAGACGATTTGATTGTCCTTAAAGCCAGCGTCGCCTAGCGAGCGCTCATCGTAGTCCGAGGTTAGCTCCTGACCCTGTGTAATTATGCGGAGTGGGCCATCGCTTAAAAGCAATCCCAACACCGGCGCTGCCATGCCCGACTGGAGGCTCTCCCACCACTTTGACACCTCCGCTTTGAGATCAGCAATAAGATCACATGCGTGCATTTGCAACAGACTTTTCTCCGAGAGACCTGCCTGTTGCAAAACAATCCGCAGGGGTGGACCAGCGCCCTCGTTCTTCAGATTGCTGTGCGAGCCAATGCCCTTGCCCTCGATGGCCCAGCGGCGCAAATGGAAAGCATAGCGCCGCCTGAATGTGTCCAGATGGGTGTTTAGCAGTAGTAATCCACGCTGGACTCGCATTAGAGCGTTCTCATCCTCAATACTGTCAATATAAATAGAAGCAATAAGTATTTATAATAATAAATAAACAGTTGGAATATTTTGAGGACATCTTCCAACTTACCATTCGAGAGCTGTAGCTGCCTGAACAAGGTTGTCCATGCATTGAGATACAAATTCTTTCTCCAGACGCAGCTGCTGTCCCATGTAATACATGTTAATGTACTGGATGGCAGCCAGGGAGACCTCGTTGCTTTGAGCGCGCAATGCGATTTTCCACAGGTGGTACATGCCCACGGCACTGGAGTTGGCACTGATGACTTCGCTGTGCTTCTCGTATTCGGCCATTGCGATGCGCGCAAAGCTGCACAGCTGCTGGAAAAGACCCAGAGCGACCATAGAGAACTCTTCAGGTCGCAGTTCGGGTAGTTTCTTTAAGTATAAATGATGCAGTGCATCGATGCCGAGTGCATGCTGATCGCCGCCCTTAGTCTGAGCCTGCAGCCACGAGAAATAACAGTCCGAGCACTCCGGATCATGCGCCAGCCACTCCCAGAGAGCATCCAATTGCTCCAGCGTCAGACGGAAGCTCTTTGGTGAGCCCACCGAGGAGAAGATGGATGAGAGAAACTGCAATCTGACAGACACCTGCGTTTTGTGCGAGTATAGTTGAAGGCCAAGCTGCTGTTGCTGCTGCTCTCCATTCTGGTTGATCAGTAGCTCCGCATGCCGCCTGGCATAGTGGCGAATGTTATTGAAGAAGCACATCATCATACGATGATTGCGCTCCGCCCACAATGTCATAGTGTGCGTGTCCGATGGTCGGAACTGCTGGAATGATGCAAACAGTTTGGGCAGCAAGCGCAAGCTGACGATCACGCTGCGATTGTTGGCCACATTCTGCAGACAGCCCTCAATAAATTTTGTGCGCAGCTGGCGATCCATGCTGAAGCACAGCAGCGTGGCCAGCGCCTTTTCAGCCTCTAATGCAAGAGATTCACCAAGTTGTCCCTGAAACCGAACGAAAAGAGGAGATCAGTGAAGTCAAGATTTTTTATCAGTTAAACAGGCGAAATTAGATATTTTGTTTGTAATTAAATGGAACTGTATCAAATATAAATTTTATTAAAATTCTCTAGTTTGTATTTATTTTAAGAGCCTAAATAAAAATCCGTATTAAAAGTTCAAATAGCACGTGGTTATCCCAGCCACAAGTGAAATAAAAGTAACCTGTCCCAGTTTCTACTTCGTTCGCAAAACTCAACTTTAGGTTATAAAAATTAACCATAAAGGTTTTCCTTGCCAAGTGCTAGAGTACTCTATAACCGCATTGGAAAATACAATGTGAATAGTCCTTGTCCCAGATACTTTTTTCGCAAATTTTATGTCTGACTACTTCAAGATTGAAAAGATTAAGTATGATTAGCACTTACAATTTTGTCGTCCTGCAATAGGTCCCAGAGTAGCGTATTGCCCGGCTGGCAGACGTCGTTAAGCTTAAACGAAGGATGGTTGTTAGCCAATGCTGCGTTGCTAGGCTTCGGCGAGTGCAGTTGCTTGTTGGTGACTTCAATAAGATCCACATCTGAGTCGGACTTGGACTTGACAGCGGCTGCAGCAGCAACAGCGGCAGCTGCATTAGCCTGTTGTCGCATAGCCACCAAGGACTGCTGGGCATTGCCAGTGGCGACTGCGGCTGCCGCAACAGCAGCTGCCGCGGCAGCTACATTGGTTTCACCAGACTTTTGCATGGCCATGGCCGATTGAGCTGCCATCAGAGCAGCTGCGGCAGCTGCAAAGGCCGGGGCCACATCTCTGCAATTCGGGGGAGCCACTCGTGCTCCATGCGAATTAACGAGCTGCGCCAGCTCTTCCTCACACGGCGAAACGTCCTCGTCATCAAAGTCAGCCAGATTTTTCTCAGATTTGTTGCTCATAGGCGAGGAGTAGCTGCCATCGTTCTCTGCACCGCTCAGCAGTTCGCTGATGTTAGTCTCGGCAATCGCTCGTATGTACGGGCCTTCGCCGTGCAAATGCTTTAGCACAGCAGCGGGCACCAGTTGGTGGCCAGCACTATCGCTGCCGTCATCACTGTCCGCGAGAAGTTCACCGTCGCCATCGGCGTCACCATCATCGCTGCTGGGCACATCCTCGACGCCGTCCCAAATTTCCACCAGCTCATGTGGCAGAATCTGCTGCTTGTTGGTGGCTTTCGGGCGTCGTCGCTTTTTGCTTGTCTTCTTGCGATGCAGCTGCAACTCCAAGGCAGCTCGCGACTGCAGTTCCTCTTCGCTGCTTGTGTTGTCGATGATGTTGACAATGCGATGGTTTCTGCACGAAAACGAAGTCAACCCATTAAGTTATTCCGTTAAACACTTTTTATATGAATTGACTTACTTAATGTCTACCTTGGCGATGTCATCGCCGCTCATTTGCTTGGCCTTCTCAGTAGTGGGATCGCAAATGTGACGCCTGTGCCTGGCCTGCTTACAAGGTGTTACCCCATCGACGGGACTTTTGTGACCTCCAACAACGCCGCCACCACTGGCGATGCTGCTATCATCGGCGCCCACATGCTCGTCCTCCGTATTGCTGCCCTCAATGCTGCCACTGTCCGAGCTGGAAGCTGTCACATTCGAGCCCAGCAAATGGTCTTGTATTAAGTTCATTTGACTGCGTGTACAATCCCGCGTCCAAATCAGCTTTGTCAGAGCGGACGCAATGTAGATGCTTTGCTCAGTGTGCTCCTTTGGGTCCATGCGGCAGAGCAGCGAGTACAGATGCATGGCCGGGCGTGGCGAAAGATTCTTGACCAGCGCCGGCAAAATATCGAAAATTGTTTTCGAGCAATGCTTCAGCTGAGTTGCTTGCCAAATGAGTTTGATGTCCTCCTCTGAGATCTGATTCTCCACGGCCAGGAAGTTGAGAAGTACATGGGCTTGCTTTACAATCTCAACATGCAAATTCGGACCAAACAGATGTTGCACAATTTGATTCTCAGTTAGCCAATTCGCAATGCGCTGTCCAAAGAGCTCCACCTCATTGACGGTTTCAGTGGTGCAAATCTCGTTGAACAGATTTATGTGAGCATTAATCTGGGCCATACCTACAAAGAATGAACTTAACCAATTAAAGTGACTGCAATGTGCTACAATTACTAACACTAACTACAGAGATATATCCTGTAGAATGAAGAATATATTCTACGTTGAACTTACAATCTAATATTATATAAGATAATCTAATGGAATGATCGCGTTCCACATTAAATTGCATTTGAAAGAGTTTTGGCATACTGTAAGAACGCCGTCAACATCAGCACTCACCTGCCAAACGCATAGTCAGTGTGGTCGATGTAAAGTACTTGAAGGCCAGAGCTAGTCCTTCGGTATCAAAGTTAACGGCTACATCAAGGGGATCCCGCATGGATGACCAGACGAAGTCGGCCATGGCCCGGGTGGCGGCCGATCGAAGATTCTGATCGGAGAGCTTGCACATGTATTGCAGAATGCGGCTGCGCAGCGGAACGAACAGTTGTGTGTTACAGTGATAGTTGAGCCAGAGCTTTACATTGGACACTGTGGCAGTCATGGAGTGAGCTGTGGAGACCGGCAAATCAGGATGCTCAAAACACAACGACATAGCGCCAAAGCCTCCTGAATTGCAGAACAGGCTCACGTTGCGCAGCAAGTAAATGGGAAGATCGTTGTCGTGAAGATCACAGATGAGAGCCAGATGGTGTGCTTCCTCCGCTTGCAGATCGTCTAGACGCGAGTGCATGCCATGCTTGTGGGCAATGTACAGCGGAAAGTTGAGCAGAAATACTTTGGATACGAGTACCAGGAGCTTCTCCACTTCAGGCAATATCCACGGCTCTTCTGTGTATTGTGGATGTGCCTTACCACTGCTCGGTGGGGCTGGAGGTGGTGGGGATGGTGGTTTCTTGGGGGGACCGGGCCCGTCACCGGAGGCACGTTTGTCATCATTGCCGCCAGCTTCTGCAAGTGTTGACCTATTCTCGTCACCAGTCGTTGGTGGTGAACATGAAGAAGTTAATTCCTTCTGCTTAGTCTCGTTTTCTATATCATTTTCGTTGTGTTGTGGGTGCTTATCGGATATGGGCTTTCGCTGTGCTTGGGCAACCACTTGGGCAGCACTGGCCGTTAGTCGCTTATAGCTATCGATCAGGTGATCAATATGCTTCAAGTGCTGCACCGTCAGACAAATGAGGGACTGGACAACTAGGTTAAAGCGATCATAGTTTTTGTTGTCCCGGTACAAGCACATGCACTGACGCTGTGGCCACGATTGAATGTAATTAAATGTCGTTTCAATTTCGCTCTTTAACAGCAGCTGAAACTTAAGCTCCGAACTGGCCACGCGAACCTCATCTGAAAAAGTACAAAAAAAAAATGTATGTATATAGAGGGGGAGGGGCAAGTGGGCGCACGTTTCGACAGTTGTCACTGCATAAATGCCGACACATTTCGAGCTACATTTTTGCTACTTACACAGTTCCAATAGATTTTGGAAATCGGCGCAAACTTCGCACATTGCTCTAGATTGCGCGGCTCCACCGAAGCCGAAAGCCGTAGCTGCTGCTGCTTCTACTTGTGAAGATCCGTTTGCTTTGCGTTTGCCGTTGTCGTCGCCTCCTCCGCCTCCGCCAGCGTTCGCCGTTGTCGCAAAGTGCAATTTGTTGGTGGGCTTTTAGTCGATCTCTTCACTCGTTCGTAGCGTCCACGCAATTCCATTTATATTGCGTACTTAATTCCACTCACTCTCATGCACACAACACACACTTGTCTAACATTGCATTTAAAAAGTACTCTTAAATTCTAGTAAATTTTTATGAATTGATATATTTTCTAGATATATTTTCTGTCGATAGGAAACATCGCTACTAGACGAACGATAGACCAACATAGAATGAGGTGGCCGGTCGATGAATTTGGGTGTGCACCTCTGTATAAATATTTAGCATGATATGTGTTTGATATACAACAATATTTTTATTATTCGCATTAGATTTGAAAATACAATCTGGTTACGACTTTGTGCTTCGATGAGAAAATTTTTTATGTAACTTTTTTGATTTATTTATGAAGTAGGCTACCCATAAGCATTGCTCAACATCAGCTGTTGTCTTAGAACGATGTTACCACAAAACATAGACAGTAGTTAACGGCTGTTTCATTCAACTCGAACGCGCTGTCAGTTCTTTTTCACTGAAAACAGTGTATACTAATATTTATTGCTTACGACATTAAAAAGTAAGTCACTTAGCTATAAAACGGGTATTAGTACGGAGTTTTTACCCAACTGACAAAATATTCGAATATAGTTTTCTAGTTCGCTGTTAATAACAGTTCACTGACTGTTAACCTAACTGTTGAGGTGACCACACTTTCTTAAATTAGATCGAATTTCGATAAGTCGCCGCCGTTTTGGCTATTCATTCTGCCAGCCGCATTCATTTGTTTACATATTTTGTGAATAAAACTTCCAACTAGCGACTATTATTTAACATGGAGGAGTGCGTAATGGAGAGCAGCTCACCCACTGAAACCAACCCAGAGCTCAGTTTCAACATGGAGGATGAGAAAATGCAATTGCAAGACCACCGCGCCTCAGCTGCCGCTGTCAGCGCTGGAGTTGCAGCTGCAGAAGGCGGGGACAGGCAGGCGACAGCCGGCGTTTGTTATTGGTATGCACATGTGACCATAAATTTGCTTTGATTATTGCGAATGCAATTACAATTTCAATCACCAGCGGGAAGGATCGCAATCTGAACGTGATCGAGCTGCTGTGTGCAACGTGCTCGCGCTGGATCCATGAGACCTGCATCACCTATCAGCTGGGCAAGGGCAAGCTGTTGCCGTTCATCACAAATTATATATTCGTATGCAAGAATTGTTCTGCCACGGGTCTGGAGAGCTTTCGTAAGAACCAAGCGAGTAAGTCCCATCCACAAGCATGTAGTATTGGCCAAATCTTAATTGTGTATCTCTGCATCTTTAGCAATATCTCAGATGTGTCAATGCGCCATTGCGAACATGCAGCAGGCTGCTCTGCGCGAGGGCAGGTCTCAGATACAGTTCAACAAAGACAAGGAGATCATACCCTATATTGAGCAATTCTGGGAGGCCATGACAACGATGCCGCGTCGCCTGACCCAGTCCTGGTACTCGACCGTGCAGCGCTCTCTAGTCAAAGATATTAACACATTGTTTGTCTACGAAGAGCATGTGGAGCTGGGTGCCATGTATGGGCTGTTCCATCAGGATTTGCGTCTTATCAAGCCGAACTATGAGATCATGAGCAAAACTGGCGCCTTGCGTCTCACAGAGGATGGCTATATACAGGGTAAGATTCGTAAGCTAATTTATTTCAAAAAGTTTTTCTTTCACTTGCGCAAAGATTTGGTTTGTCACATAGGGTGTAAAATATTCGGTGCTCTCTTTGTTTTAAGTTGCGCTCATTTTTGTTTTGCCTACCATTCGTTACAGCTAACAGCGCACGGTGGGCAAAGTGTTGCAAAGTCGACGCGAATTCATGCCAATACAATGGGCGATGTTTTTGTCGCATTCTGCTTTGAAAGCTCTTCCAAACAAAATAAACGAGTGTGTGCGCGCGCGTGTGTGTGTGTGTTTGCGTATACGTTATCTCATTCACTTGAATTGATTCAAGCTGGTCCGCCCAGAGAGAGCGAAAGAGAGAGTAGAGTGAGAGAGAGAGCGAGAGAGCAAGAAAGCAAAACAATTTTTTGCAATTTAATTTGCTTGTTTTGGTTTTTTTTTTTTATTGTTTCGTGTGGCGGTGGCACCGTGGAACGCGAGCGCACTTCGGGTGGCACTGTCTATGTCTATGTTTTTCTTGCTTGCTCACACTTTTCGCTCTCGCCGTGCTTTTCGCTACTCAGTCGAAGCGAAAGCTGATCGTAATTACGTTTCGCGGCATTTTCTTATTTTTTGCTCGTCGTTCCACGCCCACAAAAACAAAAACCAACAAAAAATAGTGGAATACAAAATAAACAAAGAAACAAACAAACAAAACTGACGCCCACAAAGATTGCAAGCGAGGGGTGGTCGCTGCCGCTCACTGAACCCAATTTCGTTAATATAATAAATAGCTGCGTTCCGTTTAGGTGTTTCGTGGCTCGTTTGCTGTTCGTGCGACAATTGATTTAAAGCACATCGCAATTAGGGCGATATATTGTCCTTGCGATGACGTCAACGCTGAGCACAGCGTCGTTTGCCAGCAGCGAAGAAGATTGTAAGTTGGGAGACTTTTCGGCCGTCGCCAGAGTTCCAGCTGCAGTTATTCACATGCCGCAAGTCACGTACGGCTTCTCACAGACTTTTCTTGTTATTTATCGCATTGCAGCTACGCTCGCGAAGAACAACAGGCAAAAGCGGAAATTTCCTGGCACTGATGCGGGCCCAACTGGCAAGAAAGGGCGTCCTAGTTCGGACATTACGGCCAATGTGAAGCTGCCTCCGCACGGGTATCCGCTCGAGCATCCGTTCAATAAGGACGGATATCGCTACATACTCGCCGAACCGGATCCGCATGCGCCATTCCGCCAGGAGTTCGATGAGAGCTCGGACTGGGCCGGCAAGCCCATACCTGGCTGGCTCTATCGTACGCTAGTGCCGCACTCTGTGCTGCTGGCACTGCACGACCGAGCGCCGCAGCTGAAGATCAGCGAAGATCGCCTAGCAGTAACGGGAGAGCGAGGTTACTCTCAGGTTCGCGCGACACACTGTGAGTCGCTTATCAGATTGCTTCGGTCGCTAGCTAGAAACTAAATTTGTTTTGCTTTTAGCTGTGAACCGTGGCTGCTGGTACTATGAGATCACCATCGAGGAAATGCCCGAAGGTGCAGCCACGCGCGTTGGCTGGGGCCGAGAGTATGGCAATCTGCAGGCCCCGCTGGGCTACGACAAGTTCGGCTATTCCTGGCGGTCGCGCAAGGGCACTAAGTTCACCGAGAGCCACGGCAAGCACTACAGCGAGGCGTACGGCGAGGGCGACACCCTTGGCTTGCTTATTGAGCTGCCCGAGTTGCCAGCGGTCGACTATCTGCCCAACACATTCAAGGATCGCGTGAGTCCATTCCTCCATTATCTGTCTCAAACATCCTCATTTCAACTTGATGATTTCGTTTAGCCTTTGGTGAAATTTAAGTCGCATTTGTACTACGAAGACAAGGACAAAATTACTGAGACCCTGAAGAATCTGCACATCCTGCAGGGCAGCCGAATCGAATTCTTCAAGAACGGCCAGTCCCAAGGAGTTGCGTTTGAAGACATTTACATGGGCAGTTATTTCCCGGCTATTTCGATACACAAGAGCGCAACAGTCAGCGTCAACTTTGGTCCGGCATTCAAGTATCCCGAGGTGCTGACCGAACGCAAGGCAAAAGGCGTGAGTAGCTCTAAGTGGAAAGCAATTGATGAGTTGTCTTGGGCAAGCTCATATATGTATATAAATATCTATATCCCTCTACTCTTCCCGTTTAATAGATGAATGATCGAGTGGAGGAGCTGATCACAGAGCAGTGTTTAGCAGATACGCTTTACCTGACGGAAAACGATGGCCGCCTACGCCTGGACAACACGAGTCTGTAAATTTCTTCAGCAAAGAAAGAAAGAAAGAGAAACATGCTGAAGTTGTCTTACTAATTAAGTAGTCTCTGGAGATTGGAACATACGAAAAGAGAAAAATTTCATATAACAACTAGTATAAGTAGATTGATCAAACAAAGCAAACTATAACTAAGCAGTAACTGCTAGAAGTTTTATAATAAAATATAGTTTAAAGCAACAATGAATCAAGCATTGATGTATAAAATTGTGTAGAGTGTCCTAAGTGTATCTAAGTGTATGTCCTATATGTATCTATTATCTTTAACAACAATTACCAACCCAGATAGTGTATGATGGAAAGTATGATCTATTCACAATGTTGAATTTCTCAATATATGTATATAGTCTCATATATGTATGTACATATATATTACTCATATATCGAAACTCAAGACTGATTGAACTCAGAACTGCCAACTTGAGTAAGGTCAACCACGATGCCCTAATATTCATTTACATCGATGCCTGGTATAGGCCAAACTTTATTGCTAACTGTTGTTGTACACAATATTGGATTTGGCTACTTAAAGGCTTTGAATTTTGAGGCACTGTACGGTATATAGAAGGCACTACTAGAGTTAAATTCCGATCGAGGGTGATGAATTGCGGCTGAGATCGAACGCCCTGTCGAGGGTGTGTTTGAGTTCGTTGTGACCTGGTCGAGGGACAGGCCATACTGGCGCGAGTGCTGCATGTTGTGGTCCCTGCCCTTGGAATTGCTGTCCACTGATGTTCTATTGTGGGGGGCTCCCCCACTGGATATGCTTTGACTGGAGGTAGCCGTCGTGCTGAAGTCTCTGTGGCGGTTCAGCGAGGGCAGCACGATGGCATGCCTGTTGTTCAGGAAGCGGCTGGCTACCATGGGCATATTCCAGGCCGATCTGACGCCCGCCAGCTGACGTCGTTCCGCGCTGCTCGCGTACGTCAGTGCTGCTGACTTGGGCTGGTGTTGCTGCGGGTGCTGGTGATGGTGATGGTGCTGGTGCTGCACCTGCGTCAGCTGCACAAAGCTTCGATTGTTGAGCAGCCCGCGAAAGCGTCGATTCGAGTCCAGGACATTGAGGATCGGCGGCATTCGCAGGCGGGAGCGCGCCGCAGTGGCCGACTGTGGAGTAATTGGTGCTGGCGGCTGCTGGGAGTGCTCGCGCTCCCTCTCCCGCTTCCGCAACTTGAGTGCCACGGATGTAATGTGCAAGTCTCGATCGAGCATGGCCACAAGCTTTTGGGTTGGACGCAGATAGTTGCGAGTCGATGCCATGGGCTGTTCGTGCTGGCGCTCACGCAGTCTGGCTGCTGTTGGCGTGAGGAATCCATCGTCGTCGTCATCGTCGTCCTCATCCCTTTCGTCATAATCATCCAGGGAGTTGAGGCTGAGATCTGATATTGAGTCAATCTCCTCAGCGTCGTCTGGCAGTGCGTTGCGGCGACTGCTGTCCAAGCTTTGCTGTTTCAACGGCTGCGCCTTGCGGGCTAGTAAGCTGGGGAATTTACGTTGCCAATCGGCGATTTCGTGTCGTAATTCTGGCTCCAACTCCGGCAACGGCTCCTCGCCGCTCAGCATACGGTCGACGCGCTCCCAATCCTGTTTGTTCTTTTTGATGGCATCATCTGCCCAGGGTATGGAGCCAATCGAGCTGCGATCGATGCTGCTCGACGAGTATGGCACGTCCTGCAGGAACTCTGAGTCGTCGTCCTTGTCGGCGTCCGGCTCATTCTGTGTATCGTCATTGCCATTGTTGTTCCTATTGTTGTTGTTGTTATTGTTGTCGCAAGGGTACAAAGGCCCATCCTCCTGGCCGACCTTCTCGCCTTCTTCGGTGGAGGTATTGTAACGTTTCTCAGCTCCGAAATAATAACGCCTAGCAGACATTAGACAATAAACTGGATCAGCAAACTGGTTGCGCTAGATCTTAGTACTTAGCTAAAGGATGTGAACGTGCCCTTAAAATCGATGCCGCAAAAAGTCGAGGCGGCGGCGGCTGAAGCAGCGATTGACAATTGTTGTGTTGTGGCTCATTCCAGTTTTGCCTGTTATTTATGAATCTCTTTTGTGTCCGTTTCCACCCCATCCCTATCGCATGCGCATGCGCAGTTGCAGAACTCCTCCGGCCGAAGCCGGCTGCTTGGACTGGCCCAGCAGACGGGCAAAAGAAATTCCAAGGCGTTTTTTTTGCATTATATCTTTTTGCAGTGGGATCTTCATAAATTAACCCCAATTAGTTTGAATTATGCATTTTGCTTTGCTATGCGAAATCAGCCGCGAGCGGAACAAGTTCCGGTTCAGGGCGTCGTTTGCATGCGTTTTGCAGCACTGTTAGCGGCACACAGGCAGAGCCAATGGAAACGAGTCACTAAAAAATAGACGAATTGTGCCGGCCGAACGTGTGTGAACTCGGTGAAAAAGTTGTCGTAGCTTAATTCAATTGATGGAAAATTATGTGGCACGAAGCTCGAAAACAGGAACGCCGCATACGCGGCCTCATCGTAGACTACCGCAAGCGAGCTGAGCGCAGACAATACTTCTACGACAAGATCCAAGCGGACCCCACACAATTTCTGCAGTTACATGGCAGACGCAGCAAAATCTATCTGGATCCAGCCGTGGCAGCCGCCGGTGATGGCGACGCAATCATGCAAGTGATATTGAATAAAGTTTATCTTCCAATAATCCATTCTCAACAAGCCAATTATCCACCGTGCGAAATCTAATTTGAGGCTTCTATCCTTTCAGTGTTCCCTGGCAGGGACACCAAGACAACCTTATCGACCGCTTTGATGTCCGCGCGCATCTGGACTACATTGCGCCCGTGGCAAAGAGCACCAATGAGTTGGGCGAAGATGAATCCGAGCTGACGGCCGAGGAGCGCCAGCTGAACTATGAGCGCTACCGAATCTTGGCCCAAAACGACTTTCTCAATGTGAGCGAAGACAAGTTCCTGCATCAGCTGTATTTGGAGGAGCAGTTCGGTGCGAACGCGCAGCTTGAAGCGGAGCGAAATTTGGGCAAGAAGAAGCAAAAGAGTTCCGGAGGAGCGACCATTGGGTATTCGTATGACGATACCGGAGAGCTGCCCAGTATGGCGATCGGACCACAGCCCTTCGGATCCGCTCAGCCAACAAGCAGCGGGATCGGCATCGGCAGCACAGTTGCTTCCTCCGGTGAAAAGACTGAAAACTCGGATGAGTCTGACTCTGACATGGATATGGATGTCTCAATAGACATTGGCAAACTGGACACAGCTCAGGCCCATGAACTAAATGCATGTGGACGCAATTATGGCATGAAAAGCAACGACTTTTTCTCCCATCTCACTAAAGATGCGGACGAAGCGGATGCGCTGCGCATTGCGCGCGAGGAGGAGCAGGAGAAGATGCTGTTGAGTGGTCGTAAATCGCGTCGGGAACGACGTGCGCAAAAGGAACGACGCATTGCGAATCGTCCGTTCAGCCCGCCCAGCTATGCGGCCAAGGAGGATCAGAACAAAAACAAGGACAAGGACGAGGATTCGGAATCGCGGTCACCTTCGCCAGCCGAGGGTGGTGGCGAGAAGATTACCTACATTACCTCATTCGGTGGCGAGGATGAGATGCAACCCCACTCAAAGATCACCATCAACTTGAGCAAGCCTGGCCAGACCTTGGGCGAGTCATGTATTAATGCCAGCAGTGGAGCAGCGGCTGCATCCGCAGCTGCTTCTTCTTCAGTGTCATATGCACAAAAAGTCAAAGACAACCTGGACAAACTGAAGCTCATGAACGAGTCGGCAAAGCGGAGCGAACGACGGCGATCGCATAGCACCTCCCGCAGCCCGAGCCCGCGGCGTAGCCGACGTCGGAGCTATCACCGTCGCAGCCGCACACGGAGTCGGAGACGACGTCGCTACTACTCCAGGTCGCGTTCTCAATCACGATCACGATCGAAGTCCTGGCAGCGATCGCGTAGTCCAAGTTATAGACGATCGCGCAAACGCTACTCCTCCTCATCGGGCAGCTCTAGCGCCAGCTCCTATACGAAGTCAAGGAAGCGTCGCTCTCGATCCCACTCACACAGCAGCCGCCGCAGTCGCGCGCATTCAAATGCTAAGAAGACGGCCACGCCGCCAGTATCCCAAAAAACTATTTGCCTCAGCACAACGACGACGACGACGACGACAGCTAGCACCATGTTGGCAGCAGCAACAAATGTGCCGCTCAAGCAATTTCATCTGCAGCAGCAGCAACTGCTGGCAAAGCCAGCCGATCAGACGGCGTCGGCAGTGCCCATGATCAGCTATCCCTTGACGTCGCGTGTGCTCAGCATGACAAGCGCAGCAGCTGTGAATAAGGCGACGGCGGTGGTACCACAAGTGACGGAGGCGCCGCCGCCACCCTTGAAGCGCTACTATGGTCGGAAGCGCGGCAACGATACATCCTCCTCGTCAGCGGAAAGTAGTGATCCAAGCGACGCGGAAGAAGAGGACAGCAAACAGCCGGGCAAACCTCTGCGCGGCAGAGATCGCGATGACTCCGAAGAATTGGATGTGGATACTGCGTAAGTGAGGGCAACACGTGTGGTAATGTTGAGCAACCAAAGACGCCTTTCTCTCCCTTTCACTCTCACTTTCATATTCAATATCCATTTTAAATTTTCTTCTTTTTATTGAATTGCAATATTTTGTCTTTCAGCTCGGAGCGCTCTCAGCCGTTGATGTCGTCATCCAGCACGGGTAATCAAACAGGCAAATATAGTTCTGCTACCGAAACCAAAGTCAGTAAGCAAAACCAAAGTGTCTCATTGCCTCAAATTACTGGAGTACACTACAAAATTTCACGCCTCTACCTACATAAATTCCAAACCAATCAATGTGAATCCAAGTCAGACACAAACCAATATAGCATAAGGCGCAATAACACCGTGGATCATACCAGACGCGAACGTCCCTTGTATATCCATCCGTAATGCTCGAAAATTATACGCCTTTCCCATTGTCTTACTATCGATCAATATCGATTTTACCCAAAAAAAATCCAAGCCATCCAATGTGAATCCAAGTCAGAGGCAAATCAATATGTACCAAGACAACATATGACCAGACTGGAAAGCCCTATTCCTTCTCAGCAGGCATACTCCATAGCGTATACTCCATAATCGTCTGTCCATCCGTTCGAACACGTCGTTATAAATCGATTTTACCAGCTTTTTAATACATTCCCAAACATTGGAATGAAACTCTGCTCAAGGGTCACAGTGTATCATAGTCAGGCACGCCCGAATAGAGCACTCTTTGCTTCTCGTCTCTTGTCCGACGACACAAGCAGGATATTTGGTAGGATAAGGTGTCTTAGCGCGTATAGATGGATTGTGTTGAGTTTCCATGTTTTCAAACTAGTTTCTTTTCGCTGAATTAGTTTGAAATATTCGATTTAGTTTTACAAATGTTCATAAAGGCAAAAACAAATTTATTTTGTCCGAAATTAATTTTTTGCTTCATTGTTGTGAAATGCGGAATGTTGCGATTGCAACGACACTTTCGACTGAAACCAGAACTGACTCCAACTTCTCAGTTAGATTTTGGCGCTGTGATTACTAAATGATTTGTTGGTGACCTTTACAGGGCTCGGGACAGGCGAGTGGCAGTGGACGACCCAATTTGCGGGAGCGACTTAAGCGGAAGATGCAGAACCTGCTGAACAGGCAATGTAAGCCGGCGAGAGTGTAGTGTGAAGTTCAAAGACGAATACATGGGTCAATGAGGAGCTATCACTATTGATGTCCATTTCGAATTTCAGATAAGGCCGACAAGCGCGCAGAGATCGAGAAGACGGAGAGAGAGCGTCAACTGCAGCAGGAGCGCGAGGATGAGATGCGCGAGCTGGCGCTCAAGCTGCGCCGGAGGTGAGTAATCAGTTGTGGGTGGCTTTAGTGAAGTCCTCTCACATCTCTTTATTCACAGGCGGCGAGAGTTGCGGCACAAGTACGGCACGCCGTCCAGCGGCAAGCTCTCTGGCAGCGATGCGGATTCGGCCGACTCGGAGGCGCTAGCCCGCACGACCAAAGCATCGGCCCGGCGCAGCAGATCACGCAGCGGCAGCCGCAGTCGGAATAAGAGACAACGCTCGCGTTCCCGTAGTCGTCGCAGCAGCAGTCGCGTGCAGAGGAAACGCAGATCACGCAGTCCCAGTCGGAGCAGGAGACAGCGATCACGTTCGCGAAGTAGACGGAGCAATAGTCGTCCCGAACGAAAGCGCCGCTCACATAGTCGTCGCCGTAGCGGCAGTCGGGAGCGCAGACGTTCTCGAAGTCGACGCAGTCAGTCGCAATCCCGGCGACGCCGCCAGCGTGAGCACAGTTTGGAGAGGGCTCGTGACCGGGAACGATACAGACAGCAGCACTATGAACGCAGAGAACAGGCTCATGCTCAAGGCACTAGCTCTGGCGGCGGGAATCGGGGACGAGTCATCATATCTGCGCCGCCCAAGCTCAAGAAGCTGGTCGACTACTAAAGTGGACCATAGTATACGTTGGTATAGGGGAGAATAGGAACAAGCGATATTATGATTGATGCATTGATTGGTTACGCCCGCGCATGGTTTGTTTTAGGTATAGGCATATTTTTCTATGGCTTTATGCATCGTTAAATGTATTTGTTGACGCTTTTGCTAGGGAACAAGATTCAATTATACAAATGCGTAAGATTTTAAATTGTCTTCGATTCGATAAAAATGTCTGCTAGAAATGCATTCGTGAGTCCTGTACTTTTAGCTGAATAAACGGTAATTCGAACATCTACTTTGAATGTATTAAATTGTATTGTTGATCCGACAAAATTTAATATTTGTATTAATGTCAGAAAAAGTTCAGTATTTTTTTTTAAATTTCGTGGTGGTTCATTTCATTCAAATTAACGCGCAACTATCGTGAACCGAGCCGAACTGGTTCATTTCGGCTTCCACACAGCATTTTGTTTATGTAATTGTGAAACAGCTGTGCGAGAATATTGAAAACATGTTCGGCTTAACGTTGCGGCAAACTGCTCGCGTTTCAGCGCAGAAGGTGAATCAACTACTCAGCACAAGCGCCATTTTAACAAATAGAAGCTGGCAAGCTGCAAACATGTCGCAAGAGCCGCAATATCCGCCAATAGAAACGGCCATGAGGAAGGCCCTAACAGCGGAGCTGAAGCCGATCTTTCTGGACGTGAGCAATGAATCGCCCATGCACAACACACCGAAGCAGGCGGAATCACACTTCCGAGTGCTAGTCGTGTCCGAGAAATTCAATGACCTGACGCTGATTAAGGTAAGACCTTCAAGACCTTCACTGGCCACTGGAGAAGATCTAATCAAGTGAACCCTCCCTCCACGCAGCGCCACCGACTGGTTAACGACACAATAAAGACAGCGTTGAAGGCGGCTGGGTTCGAGTTCATGCACGCCCTCTCGATCGAGGCGAAAACGCCTAAGCAATGGGAGCCCGAGCAGGAACCAGAGAAGAGTCCGCCCTGCCTGGGTGGCTTTGGCAAATAAACGGCTGTCGAGGACGGGAAATTTGGGGAGTTTATGTGCACAGTCAGGCGAATCACAGTCACAATAGAAACTATATACAAAAAACAATAAATCCATGGAAATATACGGGCTTCAGTTCGTCAGTTTGCACTTCAATGTTCTGATGGCAGTGGCAACTGCTCCACCTGCCTGCGGGCAGAGAGTATCACGTCGTTGATGCCAACGCCATCGTAGGCTGCGCCACATAGCGAGAGGGGCAGTTTGTAGTCTTTGATGTACTTCCTGATGCCTTCCACGCGTCGCTTGTGTCCGACGGTGTACTGCGGAATGCATTTGTGGAGCGTGTGCACGCGGCTGAACACGGGCTCCTCCTCGATCTGCAGGATTTGGCGCACGTGCTGGTGTGCAATGTCGCGCAGCTTCTTCTGGCTGGGTTGATCGCCGAACCACTGATCGAACCAGCGGCCGCCCATCATGACGGTGAGTATCGTGTTGCCAGCCATGTCGAAGCAGCAGCTGTCGAAGATCACCCCAAGCACGGGCAGCTGCTCGACGGGCGGCACCAGCAGGCCGAACCCATTGTGCTTCAGCAGCTGGTTGCTGTTGTATTGGATGTTGACCACCACCACGTCCACGTAGGGTATCTCCAGCAGCTGGGCGGAGAGGGATGGATGCTGCATCTTCACCAGCGGCGCCAATTGGTACGCCGGCAGAGCGCTTACCACATGCGACACCGGCAGCTCGGAATCGCGTAGGCTGATCCGTGCGCCGTCGCTGTCAAAGCTGAGACTGGAGCACTTGCTGCTCAGCTGGACGTTTACGTCGTGTTCGCCAAGATATTTGCGCATGGCGCGCGGCAGCTGTTCCAAGCCGTCCTCGACGCCATACATGGCCCACTTCTCCTGGGTGGCCTGCTTGAACAGCTTGGGCTCACCCTGGGCAAACAGACCCTCCTTGCTCTCATTACCTTTGTTCTTGAAGCGGGCGTAGAGTGCGCCCTTCAGCACTCCGCCGTACTTCTGCTCATTCTCGAAAAGGGTCTCCATGAGAAATCGCACACTGATTTCGCGAGCATCTCCGGCGCAAATGCCGCAGATCATCGGGCTAATGGCATAGTCGGCAATCTCCTTGCCGAACCGTCTCTGGGTAAAGTTGTAGATGGATTCGTCTTCATTCTTGGCCAGAGTGGTGCCTGCGAACAGGTCGTGCAGCAGAGCTCTGTACAGAGGTTTCGAGAAGGGTGGAATAGTGCGAATCAGGCCTTTGGGACTGTTTGGCAGCATGCACACTTGTCCTTTGGCGTAGAGCATCCGATTTCTTGCCGCCACATGCGAGCTGGGAATAGGGTTTATGGGCACCTTAAGTTCTTCCACCAGTTCGAGGGTGTTTGCACCCGCTAGGCCCTTTGGCCGTATTGTCCGCGGCCCACTTTCGAACAGGAAGCCCCGATCTTTATGCGCTTCGGAGCGTATCCAGCCGCCGACGCGTGGTGCTGCTTCGTAAATGGTCAAAGGTCTGCCGAATCGTCGCAGTAGGTAGTAGCCGGCTGATAACCCGCTAATGCCGGCACCGAGCACGGCTGTTGTCATAGTGTAGCTGGTGAACTGTTCCTCGTAATTTGTGTTACCTAATGTAACGAATTCCTAGCCGCCTTTGATCGCCAAACCGGAGCAACCTATTTTGTCACGTCCCGACTGTTTTGATAATCGAATTTTACAATTGCTGGCTCGATAACAATATTAAGTTCAGGGCTGCAGTAACTAAAAGTTCGCGGTTCCCCAACAAACTACTGATGACTCTCAGATATTCACTGGCTTATAACACATGAACTAGTCGGTTCAAACCTTAAAAATTTAATGGTCCGTTAACAAATGTTATGAAATGTAAATTAATTTAATAAAATAACAAGCCTTAAGCCCTGAAGTTTAACATATCTATTGCTGATATTCCTTGTATTTTATTATTATTTTATATATAACAATGAAGTAAATATGAATTATTACGCACCGCCTAAAAGTATGCTACAGTTAAACAGAACGGAGTGAATGCAGCTGTATACAAAGATATGCAACAGAAAATAACACCTTGCATTTCATACGCCACGTGAACGGATCACCAAATAAGCGAAACACGAACTCATACACATAGACACAGATACTAACACACACACACGTACAGTCTTGGTTTCTCGTTGCATTTTTGGCGCCACTTTTAATGAATTACAAGCTTCGGCTGTCATGCCAGGCCCCTAGCATTCCGAAAAAAGCTCAAAGGCGAGCTTCGGCTGTACAGAGCCAAGAGTCATCTAAGTTCACAGCGCGCAGAATTGTATCCGCTGCTGACGAGAAAGGTTGGTGCTTGGCCTGTGCGCGTCGTGTGCCTGTGTGAAAAGTAATGAAAAAAAGTTCCTCATTAAATATATGTACATACACACACATACACACATTGGCGCATAAGTATGTGTATATATATTATATAAATTTGTGCATATATATATATCAATTATATTATATATTTAATTAACATTTCATATATAATATACTCATGTATATAGATATGTACTATAAAGACGCATACATACATATATACACAAATACTGTGAGAGTGAAAAAATTTTCAAACTGCGTATGTCAAATTAAGAAAAAATATATTCCACTCAATACATTAAAGTATAACGGATCTTAAAGGAATATCAAAAATGAAAAGTGACCAAAGCTCAGCATAAAGTGAATGGAAAATTGAAAAATAGAAAAATTGCAAAGTATTCGAGGATATATTTATATTGGGCAAGCAGTTCAATTAAAATAACTCATCTTCGAGTATGAGGGAGATAGTGAAATACCCAGAGAATATACATATATATGTAAAATGAAATGCGAAAAGTCTGAAAAGATATAGTCAGGCTAGGCAGAAGAAATTGTCATCTTGTCGGGAACCTTTTCTGTTTATTCTGGCGTTGCTGCGGGCTCCTCTTTGGAAGAAGCGGAGTCCGCACATACGCATGGCTAGGAAGATTCGTTCGCCTACCCACACAGAGGCACAGAGGCACACGTATACACACACGTGCACATACGCGCTACACGCACTGTGCGCCACTTTCATGTTGAATCGCACGAAACGAGCTCACAACAGTTTTCAACGACGACGAACAGAGCAGAGCAGAGCAGAGCAGAGCAGAGCAGAGCGGAGCGGAGCAGAACGACAACGGCAAGCGAAAGGACACGATGATAAAGTCGATGGGCAGCCGGAGATTTGGTACAGTGGGGTATCGTGTATCAAATTGTTGTTGCTATTGCTATTGCCGTTGCCGAATGAGCGCCTGGCCCCGTTCTAGCCACGCTTCGTTGTCATCGTCAATGTTATTTTTGTTGTTTCCTATTCGTCGTGTTGGTGTTGGTGTTGGCGCCCGTTGAGCGCGTTCATTGGTATATGTGTGTCAGTCAGTCAGTGCCCGAGCATGTACATTTCTGATGTCCGGGTGTGCGCTCGTGTTTGTGTATGTGTGCGTGTGTGTGTGTGTGTGCGTGTGTGTGTGCGTGCGTGTATGCAGCAGCAGATACCTACAAGGAAATTAAGCCCAATTCCAAACGAGTTCAATGCGCGCCAGGCAACACAGGCAACACAGGCAAGCCAGGCAGTCGGGCTGGTCGGTCTGACGGTCTGTCGGTCTGTTTACATTTTAGCAGCACTGTGGCAACACTGAGTGCGCTCGTTTTTAACAGTAGTTACATCAAATTAGCGTGTTTTAACGGTTTACACAGTTATAATAAACATGGCAGCTCCTGCTAAGTGCAGCACGCGCTCTCATAACATATACTATATATTTATGTATGTATGTGCTGTGCTGTGCGGCTTGTGCTCTGTCCGTATGTGTGTGTGTATGTGCCGAGGAGCACAACTAAAAAGTAGGGCAGTGTGTTTCCGTTTCAACGACAGGCTGCAGCAACTCTTGGGGAATCGTTCATTGCCTCGCACACGCTTCACGCGCACGGTCCGCATAGCTCGTTCGACTGCTCGTCGGTCCGCCGTGGCCAACTGGCGGAACTGTCCATGCATCCTGGCTGCAGGAAGTTGTTAACCATTTGCGGCAATTAAATAAACCAGGCCTAATGACATCTAATTCCCTGAAAGAGGGAAATATTCAATTCGATTCAGATGCCTCTGGCTGACAGTGCGTATGCTTAACAGAAATTCATTTGTGCGCTCGACTCGAAGGAAAAAGCTTTCGCACTCGTTCGGACTACGCCTAAAGCACATGCGCCCAACACACGACGCGAGAGCGTGAGAGTGAGAGTGAGAATGAGAGTGAGAGTGAGACAGGCAAAGGTAGAATGAGTGAGGGCTGGGAGAGAGAGAGAGAGCGAGCGAGCGAGAGAGGGAGGTGCAGAGAGCAACGCCTGCAAGTCCTAAAAGTCGACGCTCAGCTGCTGTTTTTGCTTTAAACGTTGCTTCGCGTCTTTATTTATTTATTTACCAGGCCGCGTTTCCAATTTTGCTATAGCAACTGTCCAGTTAGGGTCGCATGGGAAAGACTAGGCGAATTCTGTGAATAACGGGAATAAATAATAAATAAATGAAAAGTTTGTTCAAATTACTGCAGAATAGCAGGTCAAATCACAGCTAATGTGTGATGTGTGAAAAGTGCGAGTGAAATTCAATGAAAATCGAATAAAAATTAATAAATTTAAAAAATTTGTTTCAATCGCAGCAAACCTTCAGATCAAAACTAATACAAGCAAACGCACAATGCAACTAATAATAACGGTATTCTAAAGAAACAACATCTTAAACCATATATAAATATCTATTTAATCATAATACCAAATTTATATTAATAATTCGATTATATAATAACCTGCATACAATGGTATAGAAATTCAAAAAACCAAGAGTACCACAGATTATTTCTACCGCAACAATAATATAATACAAAAGCAAAAAGCCCAAAAATAACAATATTATTTGTAAAAATAATAATAACAACAATAAGAACAACAACAACAACAACTGGAACAAATCGTCTACACGTTGATGTGCGATTTGAGCGTGTGAATGTTGGCAGCCCTGGAGCCCTGCCTCGGTGGTTTAGCCTGTACTAGGTGAGTAGAGACGCAGTGGAAGCGAACCTGACCCCGCCCCTCTATATATACAAAGATACAAGCACACTCTCCCACCTATCTTCTGACGTACACAATTTCAAGAAGCGAACATGAGAAGGGACACAACCATATCGATTGCGGCTCCTAATTTGGCTCTAATTGCAAAAGAGAATACCAAATCCAACCAGATACCGAAAACGAAAACGAAAACAAAAGCAAAAACGATACCGACCACGACAACGACAACGACAACGACACCGAAACAGCTAATATGGCCAGCTGGTGTCCAAATTGTCATGAGCTGCCACCGTTTTATCCGCCCATCTCGCCAAAGGTAAAGCTCCCTATTTCTTACGTGTATACCGCAGCTAGCTCGCAATCGTTAAAGCTCAAGTCTACTCTCAAGCTGGCTATAGATGTGCAACAATCAATGCAACCCAAAACCTGTTAATCAATCATGTCGTGCCCATCATCATTAACGCAAGTCAAAGGCGGCTTCTCTAGGACTTATTGCTCATTTCATATCTGGTTCCGACCTATAATAACTGGTTCAGTGTACAGGAAAATGCTTAGCATGTAAATTAGTGCTGATCCATGTCGTACGGAATGTGTTTCATTGAACTAGTTTAATCGGTCATAAGCCTTTTTTAGTTCCGGTACTCGATTTGATGTTCGTGTTCAAATGTTCAACGTCGTGAACGATATGCACTTTTGAGTTCTAGTTCAGTTATCGATCATGAGTCATTGAACTACTAATCAACTGACTAATATGTATCGTTCATGAGCGACTCAATAGTCCGTATCGCTCACAAGTAGCTGAACTAACTGTATATATGCATGTACATACGCCTTCGCTTATATGTACATATGTGTGTGTGTGTCGTCTGAGTAGTTCCATACATATGCATCGGCATGCGTGACCTTTGCAAATGTGGCACAGAAGCTGAAACTAAAGCAGACAAAGCAACGCTCAACGTGAAATGCTCGGCGGGCAGTCCCCTAAGCCCTTCGGCCTTGGTAATGTCGCGTCGCCAGCGGCGGTCAGCAATCAGTGGCCACAATCAGCGGGCCAAGTGCGACCCATAAATTGCTCAAAAAGTCGAAGGGTATTTGTCAACTCGTTGCTTGTCGGTTGTCGGTTGTCAGTTGTCGCTTGGCATTTGCCTCACTCTGTCTGCCGTGTCAGCTCTGCTGTCTCTGTCTCTGTTCTTTACAGTTCTTGGCTTTCCACAATTTGACGGACATGCGTCAAGTTATCTGCCCACCTCCACGCCCCAAAATCAATAGTTCGCAATGTAAATTATTGCCACTTGGTCGTCGAGTGACTTCATCCATTTGATTGTCGCCATCGGCTCAGTCTTCTGCCATAATTTATATCTCGCCGCTATCTAAACGCCCTGCGACTAGATTATTAGTTGCAGCGGGTCGTCGCTATAGTCAGTACAGTCTACGGCTGCTATCTTAAGTCCAGTTGAAGCACGTTGACAGAAATTCCAAGTTGGTCTACAAATTTAAAACATTTTCAGTCACCATAACACAGGCCAACACGTTTTGGGTAATCGAAAAATCAAGTCGAATTCGGATCAAGAATCAAAATAGACCGCTGGCTAAACTGTCTACTCAAGAGTGTGTTTTTCGGATATATTATATGAAATCAAGATAGTTTTCTTTTTAGAATTACGAATACGAAATTAACTTACTTTGAAATTTATTTTGAAATTTTTATATTAAATTTTTTGTTTGTTTTTTCTTTATCCGTTGTGCTTGAAATTCTATTACAAATCTTTCAACATCGAAAAAAAAATATAATTCGAACAAAAACATTATACCCTGATTTCCCATTTTCAATGGGTTCAGGGTATAAAAATGGTTAAAGGGTTGTTCAAAGTCTTGTATTAAATTTAAAATATAAAAGTTGATTCAAATTGCGGAGTTTTAGTTTCAGATACCTTAGTTGTGATCCCTACAAGTATTAGTTTAGTTTTAGTTGAGAATATCTCAAGAGCCTTTTACATGTCAGAGCTTTGGAGTATCAGAGCTGTCTACTCACAAATTTGTCAAAAGTTTGGTCGCCAGTGTAATTAATCAGAGCATTTGTGTTGTTTACTTTTTCCCCTGTGCACTCAATGAACTGTGCATAAATATTTACAAATCGTTTGTCGAATGAGTACAATATAAAAGATATATCTATATAGCATACATGTGCTTAAAATTACATTTGCTTGAATGCATCAATTAGAATCTTGAGAGACTTCGTATTGTTACACTGTCTGCCAAAAACAATATTTATTTACAGTCTATCGACAATTCAGTGGAAAATGCGCTTTTCAGCGAGGCAGTATCAGAAGAGACTTGTTCTATATAGATTATAGATGTCAGTATTGCAACCCATATTGATTGACTTTAAAAACAAATAAATTGACATATATATATAGACAGTTCGAATTGACATATATATGTAGACAGTTCGAATGTTCAAGGTGGTTTCTTCTAAGAAAACAAGTTTAGAATAAAGTAAATTGCTAGAATGCAGAATGATTTACTTTCAAATAGGTCATGTTGGCACAATCTCAGTAAATGAAAACAACTAATTGACGATCGGCTCGACTTATCAGCAGATTCCGTACTACGAGTATCAATTTGAGTGAACCGAACGCTCTTTTTATGTATATCAGTGCACTGAACCCACTGAAAATGGGAATTCAGGGTAGCCTCGTTCTTTGAGAATATATATATATGACAGAATATATATATATTCTTGATCAAAGCGACGATCTGAGTCAATCAGGGCAACTGAGTGCAGCTTGGAATCTTAAAAGTTTACTCTTCAATGTCATGCTTAGTCTAAGCTTACTATTTCTTTTGATCATCTCATTGGTTTATTATCGATAAAAATCGATAAGGGAACTATTGGATACCGTCCATTCGAGCGAGTGCTACACTCAAGTACACTCATCGGGCTGTCATTATATCACTAAAAATAATAGTATTCATATCGAAAGTTCACGTATTATTATATTCCAATAACAGTTCTTAGTGTGGCTCCGGGTAGTTGCTAGTCGGGTAGTTCCGACTACATCACACTTACTTGTTTATAACTCAGTTTGCCCGATCAGATTGATACCATGTAGAATGTTCAATGGGTATACGTCATCATAGTTCATCATAGCGCAGTTGCGCTCATCATTATTCCATGCATTTCGAAATTCAAGGCTAGCGATAGTTTAAAAATACCCGTCTAAGTACGCGAATTGAAAACATTTTTAATTGGGCGAATGCAATGAGGCAATAATTTGAAGCGCTGCAAGTGTCGTATATAATAAGAGCTGTAGCTGCGAGTGAGAGCTTGCTCGACTCGAAGATACCAAGTAAAGCCGAGAGCTATGCCAGGGCATATGGATAATCCCAGGAAAACTGCAACGAACCGAAACCCACTCATGGAAAATATTTCCTTTGATGACTCTTGTAGCCATGGCAAGCTAGCCTTCTTCTGTTGCATACTTTTGTACACAGGAATAATGCCGCTTATTAAGCACTCTCAATGGGTATAGGGTATTAAAAATAAACGCTGCTGCCCCGGCTCGACCCGACCCGGCTCGGCTGATGATGATGAGCAATTATGGCTAGTGGAAACGCATAGTTAAGACGGAGGCACAGTTAACTGGGCCAGCTTGTTTGCATGTCGGAGGGCTGGGGGGTTGGGGCGTGGGGTCTGGGGGCCTTTGTTGGTCTATCCCCGCAGGAAATAGCAAACAAAACGCGTAAATTATGAAACGACAGCTTACTGGCAACATGGCGTGACTGGGCTGAGTTAACCTGTCGGTTCCTCGATTGCTGCTGGGAGTCGCAACGGGGCGACAGGTCAAAGAGAGAGAGAGAGAGAGCGAATGAGGGAGAGAAAGCGAATGAGAGATGGAATGAAAAAATTGTGAGTGCTTTGCGTGTGTGTGTGTGTGTGTGTGTGTGTGTGTGTGTGTGTGTGTGTGTGTGCTTAGAATGACACTGGGCAGCAAAACAAGAGAACTCATATTTTATATATTTATATTTTCCCTGCTGCTGCTGCTGTTGTTCTTGCTGTAATAACAATTCATTGTTGGCAACTCACCCACACGTCGACGCACATACCTAGGCTTTGTAGAGGCAAATGAACAAATACTCTAAGGCTGGTCATAAATATTTTGTAGCGAAGTTAGACATATGATATGAAACAGCTCTGCTATGATTGTGAAATTGAATTTAAACATACGGAATAACCCAAGGCAGATATATTATATATAATAAAAGAGCAATTATTTCCATTTTCATTTATTTCTGAGATAATGTAAAAGTATACTCTAACTTCAAAAATCAGAAAAAATATAAATTATAAAAGAACAATTTTTTTCTTATCAAAGGGCTTGAAACTGTTTTACTCATTGAAGACATTCAAAGGGACTCACTGGAAAGATTGTTTATTCGAAGGAAGCACTGCTTGTTTTTTTTCGGGATAGAGTATGCAATGGTGCGTGGCATAGCCCTCAGATAGTCTTGTATTTTTCTTTGCCTTTTAATTAAATTCAAGTTTGTCGCCTGCGATGTCAATTTTCGCGGTCAACCAGCCAGAGAGCAGGCCCACGTCAGGAGATAGCACGTTGGCTAGCTGAGCAGCCGACCAGCCGACCAGCTCAGTAGCTGAGTCGCTGAGTAGCTGAATAGCTAAGGCTCCTCAGCGCAACATTCGTAATGGCCATTCTCAGTTGGTGCGCGGCGTTTGGGCTGTTCGCTCGGTGCCTCCTTTTTATTTTGCTTGGCTGACTGTGGTCTCTGCGTGTTGTGCGTTGTTCTGTTACGTGCGTGTGTGTGAGTGTGCGTGCGTGTGTGTCAAATGCAGATGTATCTATAACATACATATATGTAGAAGCTATATATTGCATGTGTACGTAGTATACGCAGTGATTCACTGAGTGCGTTGGCCCCGTTAGTGAAAAGCGTGCAAAGTTCGAAAATAAAAAAACAACAACAACGAAAGGAAAGGAAAATACACACACACAAGCACACTCAAAGAGTTTGCAGTGAAGTTTACCTGTGAAGTGTGCCATTCATTGGGGATTCGTGTTTCTTTGAGCATGTCTGTCGCATGGTTAAACTGTGACAACTCAAGCGAATTGTAGCCGCGCTCATCGTGGTGCGTGTGTGTCGCCTCTCGTACATTGCGAGATCACTTTAAAAATAAAAGAACAGATTTGTTTGTTGCTATTTTTAAAGGCGTGCCAAGTTTTGTGTGGCGATCCGTTCCGTTTTTCGGTGTCGCGTCTTTTGGCTCTTCGGTGGCGTCATTGGCCACTTGGCCATGTCCAAAGTTGCCAGGGGCCTATATGCACTTGAAAGCCCAGCGAGTCTCTCGGCCGTCGAGCATAATCGCAACATCATACACAATTGTACATACATAACTCTCTCTACAGTGTATATACATATATATATATATAAATATCTAGCAGTGAGCCGCAGCGATGTAAGCTATTTGAAATGGCAAGCGGGTTGATCGGCACAAATATCAGTGTATTGACAAATGTAAGCAATTATCCCGCGATGTGTCAGCTACTTATTTTTATATATTTTCATTTCATTTAGTGCATTTCATGTCCGACTCTCTCCGTACTTTACTTTTGTTTACATTTGCGCGCTTCCCTCGCATGGCAAACTTGAGCCAAATGCGCCAAAAATGTGCTCGATGTTCTAAATGTCAAACGTGACGTATGTGTAATAAATGCAAACATATTAATATGGCACATATATATCGTACAGTATATATATATATATATATATCATATTTGTATTATATTTATAAACGGCTGCCGCCTTGTGCTCAAAATGTTGTCAAATGTGTCTGTAGATATTCATGTTATCGCTAATAGTTGCAAATGTTCATGAATACCTCAAGCTAATTAGTTATGAGCCCCTGCCCGATACTCATATCAATATCTATTGTACACCTTGCAGGGGATGTCGGGGTGTGATCAGAGCACTGTCGAATCATTGGCCGATGATCCAACAGATTCACCATTCGACGCCGATGATTGTCTCAAAGTTCGCAAATATTGGTGTTTTCTGCTGTCCAGCATATTCACATTCCTTGCTGGCCTGCTCATTGTGTTACTATGGCGAGCGTTTGCATTCATCTGCTGCCGCAAGGAGCCGGACCTGGGACCCAACGATCCCAAGCAAAAGGAGCAGAAGGCGTCACGCAACAAACAAGAGTTCGAGGGAACATTTATGACAGAAGCAAAAGACTGGGCTGGAGAGCTTATCTCGGGTCAAACAACAACTGGTCGAATTTTGGTAAGTCTCATTCACTACGACTGTAGATCATATAACCTATATAGACATATATAACATATATGTAACAGTTATAGAGATCAACATAGATCCTAGCTCTATAAGCTTGGAATATATATTTTTTATCTCTATGTCTTACCCCAAGATATATAAATCCTACACTTTAAACGTAAAGGTAAAATGGGTGTATTGGTTTCGTCCGTCCATAAGTCCTTCTGCCCGTAGGAACGCAAATCAATTCATCGCTATTGAATATAGATTCTTGAAATTTTGAATATATGGTTATAAATATACATATTTAGTATTAAGATTATTCAGATGATTCTACTAGGGGCGTGGCTAACCGGGATATATTAGTTCCGGAATCTTAGAATCTCCTATTAAAAGTGCTAACATATTGAAGTTTGGAATGTATACTAGCGTTAATTGCTCGAGATCAGAAAGTTAGCGCGTATATATCTTTGGAGGACTGCTAAATCGGATAAAACTGTATCTTCTAAAGTTTTAGAGTTAGAATATTGAAATTTAATTCGTAAGTTCGTGCTCAGATCTCATACAGACCGCCTAACTGCACAGTTCTTCAATGTTATTATCTGTTGTCGATATTCCCAACTTGTGCTTCCAGTTTTAAATTAATGTACGACAAAGCGCTTATGCAAAAAAAAAAAAGAAAGAGTATACTTAATAAAACTATATTCCAACCACCAAGTTGAGAAACTATGCGGCAAGCAAGAGTAACATTGCCCGACTGCGATATATATATATAAATGTATATATACAAAGCCAGGTGCATTTGGGCTATTCACTTAATTTGCGGCCCTTTCATATGATTGGCGGAGGGCAAACAAGTTGCGTGTAAAATATAATATTTATATTTTTATTGTGGCACATTTCGGGGCTGCCTCCAGCGGTTGCATGTCAACAGCGGAAGCAACAAAGTAAATCAACCATTTCCATGTACCACAAATTCTCGTCAGCAAATTGATTTATTTTTCGTGTGTTTGTTGTATGCCGGCTGCTTTGGGGGCTTTGAGTAAGTCCGGGGATCTAAACGTTAACAACTACTTAGTTATAGACAACATATGTGCTGATAACTGGAGATAGCTAATGGCTGGCAACCAGGTCCCATTTGCCTTGCGAAATAGGTAAACAAAAGTGTTTCACATTATGCATATGTCGCATTATGTAGTCATCCATTAAACGGGAGTCTCCGACTAAGCTCAATCTTAGCAGCGGCATTCAGAAGTTGCCGTCGCTTTTGCTTAAGATATTACCTCAGACTAGACGCCCTATCTTCAGTTTTCTAATTATTCATTTTAGCCGTTTAACGGAAAGATTAGGCGTTTGTTTATACTTTGCTTACGAGCTGAAAGTGGGCTCATTGCTGCTCTCTAATACCCTGTACTTTTTTTTTAAAGCTAAGCAAATGTTTAAAACGTGTAGATGACGCCATGATTAAACCTGTATATATTTACATATATATTCTTGATCAGGAACAATAGCTGAGTTGCCTTTCGGTCCGTCCTTCAGTCTGTCCTTCATGCGAATTCGACATTTTCGGAACTGATACGATCTATACGTCAAACTCTTTACAAAAATCTATTATAAAAGTGAAATTTATATAAAACTACTTGAGGCTTCATATACTTTCTTACTTTTCCAGCATATATCGTATGTTCAAAGAACTAGATTCAATAAATATAGTATGGAACCTATTCAAGGAAATAAGGTTAACTACTTCACTACTTCATATGGTTTTTTCCATTCCAAATTTCAACTTTCGGTCGCTTAAAGTTTCTCTAAAGCTCTAGCTATTAATATTGGAGTAAGCTTCCTTTTGAGGGTCTAGAGGCTTATTAGATTTGTAATAACCAAAAATAAGATATAAGATCTGAAAGGGAGATCTTATTCTGTAGTTATACATGCTTCTTTTATAATTAATAAATAAATAAATTAAAAATATTATCATTCGATTTACATTTAAAATTATAGTTCCCATCATCTGCCTAAACAGTGTTATATTTAATAAAATTAATAGATCAAAATTAAATAGATAAACGCGATTAAATTGTCATTTCCTCTCAAAAGCTTAGTTCATTGCCCTTTTAATCCTTTAAATATTATTCTACCAGCATCTGCTGATTCTGATAGTGTGTCTTTTATTTATATACATATATTATGTTTATAATGGGGTCGACATACATTTGTTGATGTCCATTCAAAAGTGTTGAATATATCTCATACATAAAATTTGTTACGTTTACAATAAAAACATTTGCTGGGGAAACACTCTAGGCTACTAGAGTCTAGTCAAACGAATTTGACTTCAATTAAATCAATTAGCTTATAAAAAAGAAAAACATTGATAGTAAAAGATATTGAATCTATGAATGTTCATAAAAATAATAATAGTAAAAGTTTTATTCGTTGCTTTGTTCCATCTTTTGGGAGAATCTATTAACATATCATTTACGCTTATCTGAAATTAGAATTTTGTGATTCGTTAACATTTCGGTTTCAGCAGTTCTTGACTTTATCAGGCCTGTCAGATTGAAAGAGACCGAATAAAGAAATTGATTTCCAGTTAAGGCCAACGCAGTAGAGGTAAACATTGTGTTTCTTATCATGTTCAATGATACAGATGAATAGTTGATGACCATAGGATACCCTGTATTCTATGTAAAAATCATTCCGAAATATATACTAACAAATTTGTGGCTCTTTTTTCTACGGAAAAGAGATTATGTGTTGATTTATTTGACAATTTAAAATGTTTTCTGGGAAAACAAGATTCATTGAAAAAATTCATTGGCTATACTGGCTTGGTTAATGGCTTGCTTAAAATGTATGAGGCACGCCCGATACCACAAGATATATATTACTATCTATCTTCATGTGTATGCCTTGTCTCGGTTTTGCCACTACGCGCGAACAGACAATGTAGTGGAGCAGTGAAAGAGGCGATACAAACGAAATAATATTTTATTATGGGAATGCAAGTAGTAGTCAGAGACATAGTCGAAGATAAGTTTAAGTTTACAGTTTATATTGATTCAGGTCACACATAAAGTAATCATAGATACAAGCCATGAATAATGATTTTAAGCGCAGTTTGGCTAGGGTTCAGGTATTTTATAGTCGTGCACTCCCAACGATCTTTTTACTTGTCTACAGAATGCAGAAGTAATTAGAGAATCAAATTCAATTAGATCTTTCTTTTGATTCTCGATATTTTGTTTATAGGTCATCTGCCAAGTGCATACAGTATATACCCTTACTTTTCTAAAGATTTCGTATGCACACAGGGTATAAGAAGAGGAAACTAACAGCAGTCTATGCTGCATGGCAGTTTGCCATTAGTATAATACAACTGCCAGAGCTAGAGGGAGCAAATACTTCCAATGCTCGCACGCTTGCTCCAGCTCCAGCTGACACCCACGCCCACGTACATGCCCACACCCATACCCATTACAGGCTGGTTTTTGTGTGGCCCATTTATCGATATCGCTGTGGTATGCAAAGAGTCAGTCAAATGCCAAAAGCAACAACAACGACTTTCAGCTAATATAGGGATACAAAATAACCGAAGATATGTCAGAGCGCCAAAGCAGCGCAGGAAAATAAAAGGACAACAGCAACAGAAACAGCAATAGCAAGAACAACAACAGTAAATAACGTGGGCGAGTGCCAGGAAAAGGCCTAAAGAAAATCGATAAAAACCTCGCACACATTTCACTGTTACCAGGGCCAAGAGAAAGACAGCGTCTGGAGTGTGGGTCGGCTTGAATGTTTATGGCCTGGCCGACTGGCAGCCAGAATGTATGGCATTGTTGGCTGTTGGCTGTTGGCACTGCTGCAGCTGTTGGCCGCATTTTAGATGGCTTCTAGAAGCCTTTTGGCATTTGCCGCTGTATCCTTTCGATTGGCTGTTATTGTTTCAACCACTACAGCCAGTGCTTGAGCTTGCTAGCTGTGCTGCAAGTATGGATTTCGTTTCGCCTGTTATACAATCCGCATTGCATTTAACATGAACTTTGACAGTAACTTTTACTTCGCTGCTCCGCTGCTAATTGGCTTTAAAATTAAAACTCCTTAAGGCATCTGGAATGCGGAAGTGCAGCCAAAGCCATTCACACAGCACTTATGGCAGCTTACTTGGGGGCGTGTCGGACACATCCGATTGCACTTGGTCACGCCACCGAGACGCAGTCGCTCGGCACTCTTTAAAACCGCATTTGCGGCAATTTGTGGAAGTGGCAGGCGCCACTGCTGCTGCCATTAAATTGCAGGACTCGTTCTCCTCTGTTGCGCTTTGTCCCATAGCTAAATTGATTCGTCCGATTGGTCAGCGTGAACAGCTGGCACTCAAGCAAATACTGTTTCTGAATGGGTGTGAGTTTTATTGGTCTCCTAAATCATGTCAAACTGAACTGAGCCAAACAAATGCTCTGCTCCACTGCACGCTCTTAGGCTAATTGCTTTGAAGAATATCTCAAGTCTCATCAGAAATGCAAAGCATTGAATAAATTGTTGTTGTTGTTGTTAACGGTATGGATACAATTTGAAAATTATTCAACAAAGTTTTCTCATGTTTATTCAATATTTGCAACTCTGACCTTTGGCAAAGACAAATGCTTACACTAAGCAGCCATAAAAGACATTTATGAAGTCTTGGATATATATACTAGTATTGGCTGAATTGACTTAGGTTTCCAACTAATTTCATCCTTTGCAAGTTTAATTGATATTAAGATTTATCAGCAAAAGTTGAACGAAATTGTAATTTAAGGTGAAATATGGAATATGTATGGCAGAAATGGAAAACTAGGCGTGATTATATAATAGAATATGTAATAGAATTAACAAGTAAGAATATTGTAGTCGGACGCTACCGACTACATAATACTCATTCACGGTCTAATCAGTTGCCATAAACTTTTTGTTTTTAACTTACCACACTTTATCACACGAATGGTACCTATAAAGATGTAATGTAGAAAATATAATATAATAACAAAATATCAAACTTAAAAAGAATAATTTTTCGAACATAGACTTACTAACTCTGCCCCTATAAAATATTTGCATACTTTGATTAGCAAGCTTAATAATAATAGTAAAATAGTAAAGACTTCAGCTCCATTTTAGAAATAAATTTTAATCTAACACAAGGACTTACACATTTCACCACAAAATAATAATAATCTTTGACAAATACAGAAATAGTTTGCTTTATGAAACAGCCCCTGGGTTAGTTTGACATTTGAAGTTCAGGACTTGGCTCAGGCTTATATTCTTTTTGAGCCCCTTCAAACCCGTCGGGGTGGGGGCATTCGTGTAAGAGATTGACCCAGTTTCTCACTGATGGCCATAAGAACGAGAGTAATCACAGCAATAACAAGACCAGCAAGAAGTTTTTATCATCTTTGTGGCCATGTTACGTTGGCGTCGCTGTCTTTCTGTCTTTCTGTTCTTCTGGCTTCGGCGCTGCATTGATTACCTTGTCCAGATTACGTCAGCAGCGTATTGACTACTGACGACTACTGCCGCACAGGCATAACGGGAGGCGCTGACGTCAACACTGGATGCGATTATGATTCTATTTCATTAGATGCCAACGACGATTAAGCTAGCTTAATGAAAAGACAGACGGTAACCCGTGGCGTATACGCAATCTGGAAGCAAAGTTATCTTTGTGGAAAGTTGTGTGCATTAACTGGGCTAACACAGCTCTCTACCATCGCATTTGCATAGCACTAAAAAAGACGAAAATCAGATGTAATATAGGGCATAAGTAGCTCGCGTGCGTCTTTTGCCAAATTTGGCTTTCCTTTTGTGCTTTATTCTGTTCGATTATCAAAGCAATTACGTCTCTATGGCTGAACGGGCACCCAAACAACGCCAATAACAATTAAGCACATTCCGAACAGCACGAAGTGGCAGCAGACGACACAATGTTGGCCAACGGCCCGCGCGGACAGACCTGCCCAAAGTTGGTTCACCTTAACTGGCCTTTTCATTTTGGCAAAGAGCCCTGACATTTAACTGGCGCTCAACTCGTACAGCTGTTGGTGCTGGTGCTGGTGCCCGCTGCCTGGTGCGGCTGTCGCGTTGGGTCTCCGACGTAACTCAGCCCAGTAATTACATGGTAAAATTTTCATTATTGCCGCAGATTTATCAGCGGAACGCCCTCGACTAATTGCTGCAGTGATGTCGCCGTCGTACCTGGGCTAATAAATCAAATGGCGTTCTGAGTGCAGCGCAGATCCGGCCAAAATACATAATCCTCTTGAGCTACTTTTGCATGTCACGCAGCTGCGGCAAGATGAGAGGTAGTTAATCAAGGAGTATGAAGCACTAAATCTGTGAAAATATTATATGATATTTAATATATATATAGAAGAGCTGATGCTCAAAACGTTTTTGATAATATTATATTATTTATATTATATTATATAGTCTCTGTTCATTAGGGATAATGGAGGAATCTAATGTAGTAGCTTTGATCTCTTCAAATTTTGATTCTGTACCTAATTGTATATATACATATTTATATAGTTTTTATAACTTTGCAATAAAGTCCATAAAACATTTTTGAACAAGTAATTAAAACGCAATTCACTCCACTTTGATAATCATACTACATTTGAAAGCGGTTTATTGCTTTGGATTATTGTAGTGAAATCTATATATGATATATAAAGCAAACTAATAAACAAACAAATTACGCATAGCATAGGACGATCTACTCATGAAAGCTTGAGGCTCTAACTCTTAAAGACAGAGGGACAACAGATAGGTTTGATGCTCCGAATATAACTTTGAAAATGACAAAGCTCCATTTCGCAGAAGACAACAAATAATTATGAAAAAGGAATCAAAGAAGGCACATGTATTTAAAATAAAGTGAATTTTTTTTAACAAAAGAACAGTATTGATATATATATCAGATTCGGATTCAGTACGTCAAAACTCATTGAGAAAGTTAACTATTGGAAAAGTTCGTGGATATACTAAATGAAAGCGTAATATTTTGATATTTCATGAAGTTTCTAATTTATTGTCAATAGATAATCCAATTTAATATTTCTTTGATACGAAATTATTTAAGTTTGTTAAATAATCGCTAATGGCATTATCTCTCTCTCTCTCCCTCTCTCATTCTTTCTCTGTGCTATCTCTTTCAGGTCGTACTCGTATTTATACTCAGCATTGCATCTCTCATTATATATTTTGTTGATGCATCTAGCGAAGAAGTCGAAAGATGCCAAAAATGGAGTAATAACATTACTCAACAGATCGATCTCGCATTCAATATATTTTTTATGGTTTACTTTTTTATACGAGTAAGTTCCACACGACACGCTTCTTTGAGTTATTCGTTTGTTTGATATCTTACTTTTACGATCACAAGTCAATTGGCTGAGCCATTAGTTGATAATTATTTGTAATTTGTTTTTCGAAAATTGTTAAACTCGATTGTGTTCTTTTTATTAACAATTTTTTTCCAGTTCATAGCGGCGTCCGATAAGCTTTGGTTTATGTTAGAAATGTACAGTTTTGTAGATTATTTTACAATACCCCCGTCCTTCGTATCAATATATTTAGATCGAACATGGATCGGTAAGCGCAACAAAAGAATACCTAAATTAACTAATTCCCAACAACAATTTGATGCATACAAATCGGTTACAATCTCGAAGATTTCCATATATCTATCTATCTATCTATCTATCCCAAATACGCACACATATACACACACACACACAGGCACACATATACACACAAGCACCTTAACGTAATACCCTATTCAACTAGCAGTAAAAGCTCCTTTGAAAGCGTGCCACGATCGATTTGTATGCATGCAATGTGCTTTACTCAGCGTACATACATCCACATACCTCTATGTATGTATGTATGTATGTGTGTTTTTGCGACAATTATAATTTTGTGTCCATATATGTGTATTATAAACAGGTCTTCGATTTCTTCGAGCGCTACGTCTCATGACTGTTCCAGATATTTTACAATATTTAAACGTACTAAAAACATCGAGCTCAATACGTTTGGCTCAACTAGTATCAATTTTTATATCCGTGTGGTTAACAGCAGCGGGCATTATACATCTGGTATGTAGACACACACACACAACACACACACACACACACACACACACCTACACATACATGAACACTCAAAAGAGAAACGCACGCACACACACCTAAACACCCACACACACTCACACTTATTCAGCTATGCATGACGACCGTCTTCCAGCCGGCTCTGTGGCAGCTCTGCAGCGCGTGTTTGAGCCAGTTGAAAAGATTAAGTATACGCCGCGTCGCACGCTGTCACAGAGCACGAGCGTGGCAAGCTGACGCTGATAGCTGGGAGGGCATGCGTGGCGTTTGGCGCAGTGCCCGAAGGTTCCTTTTGAATGTTCAATATGAATAATCGCTGATGCGTGTTTATTTGCAATTGGTAATTGCAATTGCATTTACTTAAAATTTAGCTGGAGAACTCTGGCGATCCGCTGGATTTTAATAATGCTCATCGTTTATCTTATTGGACCTGTGTCTATTTCCTAATTGTGACCATGTCAACGGTAGGATATGGTGACGTTTACTGTGAGACTGTCTTGGGAAGAACATTTCTCGTGTTCTTTCTGCTCGTCGGCTTGGTAAGTTGAACAACAAAATGCTGAAACACTCAACCAACTACACAACAATATAGCAACAATATCTCAATATGAATCCAAACTCTCTTTTAGCAGATATAGACAATGTGTCTCTCTCTCCCTCTCTCTCTCTCTCTCTCTCTCCCTCTCTCTCTCACTCTCTCTTGCCCTTGGTTTTACCCAATTTACATCGAGGCCCATTGAGTCCTAGGCCATGCAACAGCGGTGTTGTTGTTGTCAGTGTGGCAATGTGTGAATGGTTCAAGTTCTGATTGTTGCCTAACGTACTTAGTACAGTTGCGCTCAAAACTAGCTTAGCGAACAAGTATCCAATAGAACAAGTAAACTAAGTAGCCTCCAGTAACAGTACCAGTAACAGTACCAGTACCAGTACCAATAACAGTAACAGTAACAGTACCATTAGACCAAGTACTTTACTCAACCTGAAGTTGCCCCTAACTAAGAAAATACAATCCGAGATCTAGCATAAGGATTTATCAAACAATATCTTACACTTTATTCAACTAATAATCTATTACGAAGAGTATTTAAGAGATTCGCTACGTTTTTTCTTTGTAAATACAACATAGAACGACTTAATAGTGGTGCACCGAATTAATTATGAAAGTTTATACTTTGAGACTAAGTTTCATTTATACTATCTATCTTAAGCATTCATCAACGTTTCGTTAGTTTGACATCACCTGTAAGTAAGCTTAACGCGATCCAACGTGCGGTCTCATTATCCACTCTCGATTTGCTCTTATCTCTACCCGCACTCTCAGCGACATATACTACATAACTTACTCGTACAGCAGCTGGTAGTTGCCTCTCTTCGTTTTCCTTACTTTTTTCGTTTTTCCTTTTGAATACAAACTCGAAACAGACGCATGCGGTTTATCTATTCTTTTGTATACATATACTATATATTTGAATTTTCAATTTACCTTTGATTTGGTAACACCACCACCACCAACAACAACAACAGCAACTCGTAGACACCTACACTGACACCTGACAAAAGAAAAAAAAAAACAAAAATGGAATTGAAAAACAAAAGATTTTTTAGGTAGACAATGAGAGGAATCATATATTTATATATATGTTATATATAATAATCAAAATGCTTCCCATATATAAGGTATTTGCTTTTTATTATTGCATGCTTTAAAGCTGGCTGCCGCAAATTTGATTTAACCCAACTGCTTTAAGGTTCATACTCAGATAAGCAAGTTAATCTAGCATAAACATAAGTAAGAGCCTCCTTGGTGTGACTGCCTGGCCTCGATCCGTACCCGTGAAGCAGAAGCAGAGGATGCTATCTATTCGTACACCTGTTGCTCAACCACACACACACCTCTTAAGTCTAAGAATCATTGATTTTGCTCAACAAACTTGTTAATGCCTTGTTGTCTTCGTATGTGTGGAATATATGTATATTTTAGGCAATGTTTGCCAGCAGTATACCGGAAATAATTGAACTCGTTGGTAGTGGCAATAAATATGGCGGTGAACTGAAAAGAGAACACGGAAAGAGGTAGTCTATAACACTCCAATATTTAATAAAAGACATAACCACATTACATTTAATCAAAAAAGAAAAAGAAAAGAGAATCATAAATCCAAATTGATAAAACTATAAAAAAAAATTAAATACAAATATCGATCAAACAATATCAAGTTGAAGAAGATCTTAAGATGCACAGAATGATTTTATTTTTGAAGAACAGATCAAAGATCAAAAGCTCAAGTTGTGTGTGTATATATACCAAGTATATATTAATACTATATAAGTAAGCTGGAAAACTTTAGATTCAATTTCAGCTTTGCCTTTTCCAGCAATTCAATTCAAGTTAAATTCAAGAAAAACATTTGAGTCAAGCGAGGGCTGTGAATGTGTTCAGCATTCTTTATAGGCACACAACAACACCCGAAACAACAACAACAAAAACAACTCATAATTAGTAATGAATTAGTTACGTTAATATTCAATTATCAAATTACGTACTTAGTCTGTTACCCTTTGTTATATATTTTTATGATTTACCAAACGGATTTGTATTTTGGTAACTCGCATACGAAGTTGACTGTAATGCAAAGTTCTACTAATATCTATATATCAACCCATCATCAAATGTAGCTGACGTCAACTCTGACTAATAAGAGTCCTAAATAACTTTTCGATAAATATATATTTTACCAAAGAAACATGACATTAATGATATCGATAAATCATACAACTATAATGAACTTTCCATATTATTATTTCAATGATTTATTTTTGCCAAAGTTTTTTGTTCTTTTTTTCTATCTATCTACAAATCAGATTAGTTTTTGAATAATTTTTGTAGGGTTTTTGTATTCGTATTTTGCTTTGATTTACTACTGATGAACTCTCACACATTGCTTTCAATTAGTTATCGATTCTATCGTTCTATAAACACTTTGTAGGCGTGTGTTTTAAGCATTTACTTTTGGCCCGAATACTCTGTCCACTCCTTGATTTTGCGTTAACTATGAGTTATGTTTGATTTGCATTGCTTTCCGTTTTTATTTTGCGATAAATATAACACCAGAAGTACAAAACGATTTCAGAATAGTTAGCGGTTTGTTTTCCACTCATTTGTTCATTCAACGTTCTACAGCATTCGAGCAACACTTATGGCGCCTTCTCGTTAACACAAACAAAAACAAATACATCGGTCACGCATTGCCAAAAGAAAAGAAAATGAATGTCTATTAAAGTACACGTAAATTTCGAATTTTCCATTTGAAGAGAGTTTGAGCTACATTTTGCCACAGTTAATTATATTTTAATATTGATCCTCAAGTAAAAAGTTTTCTGTCAGTGTCACCGTAACATAGTACATCGAATTCTTAATACTTTTTCAATAATATATTCATTTATTTTTTCTAAAGCTAATTTCTTTTGAAGGACAATTTCCAGAGCTTATGAAATTCAAGTTTTAATCTCAATTTTTGGAAAAATGCGTTTGGAAGTTGTCTTTCGCTTCGGTAAACCGAGGCTTATGTTAACTCTGTATAATCACTCAACAAGGCATTTAAAAGTACAATTTTTTAGGTTTATTTATTACTCGACAACTCTCTCATTGCATAACATCTAGCCAACCCACTAGAATTGGAAGCTATCGCTATATCTTGTACCATTACAACTCCCTCCAAAAGAAACTCATTCGAGCGCGCCTAGCTGAGTCGAGACTAACTCCGCACACTTCTAGGCAGCCATAGAGCACTTGTCGTGTACAGCTGTAAATCTGTAAATTTTAGACTTAAAGCAAACGTAACTACAGTAAACAATAATTAATTTAGATGCGGTTGAAGTGAATATATCTTTTCAGAGACCCAAAACTGTATATAAAAAAACTTGTATAATTAGATGTAAAATTGAGCGAATGTTAAGTATGTGTATATATATGTATGTGTATGCGAGTGTATGTATGAGTGAGTGACTTGTGAATGATTAACTTGTGTGCAGTGATCCACCTGTAAGTCATGTGGCTGTGGGAGTTACGCCTCCTCCTGTTGTCCAGCGTTGTCTGCCTACCTTCACGTCGTCGTCCCCTTTACGAGTGTCTTGTGAACGTCGCATCAAGTGGAGTTTGTGCATATTCCTTTTAACACCACACCAATCCACAAGACCAGCAACAACTACTAGTTAGCCAAATACTAAAACTGCAATTGTACTGAAACTGAACTATCTTGGCACTTCTCTCTGTATTCTAAAAGTGTATGTGTGTTGTTGAATTTAGGCCGTGTTCGCTAGTTGGATACCAGAAATCACTGAACTGGCTGCCCAGAGAAGCAAATATGGTGGAACTTATAGCAAGGATCCTAGAAAAAGGTACACGAACACGTTGCTGGCTGTACCACAAAAAAAAAAAAAAAAACCAAAAGACAAAAAAGAAAAAAATATACAACAAAAAAATGCAATAATATAAATCAACAACCAAATAACAACAACAACACGAAAAAAGTATATAAATTACCAGAAACTATAAAGCTACAATCGCTACAATCGAATTAACCTGATTTTTTCTTATATTGCATTCTTACTAAACTTCAGAAATTCAAAATGAACCACCTTTATACGATCTCTTATTATAATTTCATTGCCGTTTATTTTGTATTTTTTTGATTTTTATTTTGATTTTATTGTTATTTGACGTCACTTGAACTTGCATAAAAATGCCCACACATTCGTTATCAAACTCTTCTGCTCAGCAACTGACCCACAGACCAGTTGCCTGAAACAGCAAATACCAAAATCAGATCTGAAACCACTCGAGACAGTTGCAAGCAGCCTGAATTGAAATTTGGAAATTGCTAAGCAAATCAAATTAAAAACCTTTCGAACTACCCGAACGGCATTGGTTTCTTGGCGGCATGTGAAAGAAAGAAAGAGTCGGGCTTTGACTGGCTCCTTGACTTAAGTACGTGAATCAAGTAAGGCTTAAGCTTAAATGTCGAATTCTTTGGTTGTTGTCAAATCCTTCTGTAAGTCTTGTAATATCTCCAAAACATAAAAATGCTACATCAAATTGTTGTTTATCAGTTGGCTTCGTTTTTTGTTAGACAAGTTGCGGTCTCTCATATTGAGCATTGATTGAACCCAACCAAATGCTTTGCCCCAGACATCGTAGCGCCTGGCGGGTATGCAACACTTTTTTACCCAACACATTGCAAATCTCTGAAGTTCTGTTTACACACATTATACACTACAATGGATAACTCTTACTGCTACGATTCGAATAACAATTACTCTGTATACGTTAGTGTATGTAGTTTGGATTTGACAGTAACATTTCGATTTATTGATTTCGTATTGTATTCGTTGCGCTGCCATAACTCGAAGCATGCATCACATTTGTTAGCCTCATTTCGGAATTGATTGCAAAAACAAGCCAACAGAGCAAACAATTTTACACTCACATACACCCACACACACACACACATACACACAGACCTAATCTACATATTTGATATGCTTAATTCGAGTTTTCGAAAGACAATTTACAGAAGGGTTTGAATTAGTTGTGTGTGAGTGATAAAAAAAGATAATATATATATATATATATATATATATATATATATATATATATATATATATATATATATATATAGTGAAAGAGAAACAGAAATCGATGAATTTTGGCATATCTAGCGGACGCCAATACATGGCTTCTGGCGTCAAAAGCAGAAGTCTTAAATATTTTGAAAATACAAATCATGATTTGTTTCTACATTTTAAAGTTTGCTCTTTTCCTTTCGTTTTTTCTTTTCCAAGAGCAATCAATAATATAATATATGAAAACTTGAAGTGTCAGCTTATCCTGTATCTAATTTTGGGCTTTACTTAAACCCTTTTGAAGTTTGCCAAAAAGGTTTAACGAGCGAGTTTTTATGCAACTTCAGAGCAGAGTCAATTTATGAACAAGAGAAATTGGTTTTGTTTATAGTTTTAGTTTTTCCCCCGTTGAAATGCTTCGAACCAAATAGCTCTTTTCTAACTTTGGTTTTTGGACTTACTTGAAAATAAATAACAAAAATAATGAAAAATATCTTTAAAAAAAAAAGCATAACATTAAATTGTTTGTTGGTTTGTTTGTTGGAACACACACCACGTTGCCGCTTCAGTTCTGTATTGATTTGGTCTATGAACATTAACTGATTTATTCGAATTTTTGTACACGTTTTATAACTCTACTTAACTACTACATAAACATTAAACAATGAGTAGATATGTTTTTTGCAACTTTATCCACTACCTACTTACATATTATATCGACTTCACTTGTAATTACAAACATACATGAACACACACACACACACACACACACTCACACACACACACACACACACATACACAAGAAAACCGAGTACGGCATGCTGAATGGCCGTGCTGAACACACTCTCTATACAATTTACATAGTTAATCATCTCTAATTAATTAAAGTCGTTAATTTGCTTGCACCTAACTACTTAGTATGCCGCAGCCACGCATATAAGAGTAACGAAGCTGCGCGACCTCTCTCGATGATTTAATTAAGACAAACAATTTATTTGTTATCAGTACTAGTTGCAGTATTCTGTGTTTAATCGTTATCAGTATCAGTATCAGTATCAGTATCAGTTTCAGTTTCAGTACCAGTATCAGTATCAGCATCATAACCACATTCGAAAACTCTTTCCCGATTCCCGACTCCAACTAAGTATAGACTCTCCCACGAACACCATCCACAGATACAAAGATTTGTTTCCTATGAATATACTTATGAACTGTTAAACACACACACATGTAATAATTGCAACACCTGATCTTATCGTAGTTGTAGTTACCAGAAGGTGCCAAAGCCCAGACCTATCATCCGGCTGAAGTCAAACTAGACTTGCACTGACCACTGATAGGTGTGTGTACTTGGCCCTCGATCAAAGAGTGCTCGACTTAGACCCCAAAATACATACACACATTGACTCGTATACATATATCTTATAAGACAACACGTTCCCCCAAGAAATCGAAAGCCTATTCCGAAACGGATAAAAGCAACAAAATTAGCTGCAGACTGTTGAAATGGTTGGATGATTTGTGAAGATGACTAAAAGATATATGATTTCGTTTTCATTTCTATTTCATTTCGATACGATATTCGTTTGTTATCATTTCTCTATATATTAGTTCGATATTCTTTTCAACATCTAGAAACTTCAGTTCTCACCAATCTGACGACTGGCGTTATCATCTAAAGAAATAAAAACAAAACACAGCAATAATAAAGTGACATAAAACGAAAAATCACCACAGCATCTATCTGCAGGTAAACTAAAGCGTCGCCAACGTCGTCCAACTGAGCTACCTTCCAGGCGTACCTGTATCTAATATATAGCTTTTGTCTGCCAGTCGATGCTTCGCTCTGCCATATTATATATCTCAGTCATCCCTCTCTCTCTCTCTCTCTCTCTCTCTCTCTCTCTCTCTCTCTGTCTTGTCTGTTGAGCCCCTCGCGTTCTCTGACCTCGGATATATGATTTTTTTGTTTTATTTGTACCAATTGAAAAGACAACAAAACGAAATACTTCACTATCATCATTATCTTTCATACTGAATACAGGCGATTTTTGCAAGTTGTATACCTGAGATTATAGACTTGATTGGAACAAGAGCCAAATATGGGGGCACATTAAAAAATGAAAAAGGGCGAAGGTGAGACCAACAAAATTTTCTTACAATCAATAGACAAATAAATAACCAACAACTGATCTTAAAAATGTAAACAACCAGACTACTTACAACCACAAAAAAAAAGAAAATAAAATAAACAAACAAAATGAAAAAAACAACAACAAAAACATAAATCTAAGTCAATAAAAGTTTTCAATTAACCAAAAGACTTTGCTCTGATAATTAAACACCAAATCAAAATGAAATTTCTGCAAGTGAAACAAAAAAGAAAAGAAATGTGAATGTTAATAAAAGAATCATAATAAATATATATTTATATTGTGCAGTATTTACTTTTACTTTGCGCTTCATTCATTCAAATCCTTTTCGCGTGAAAATATATAAATCTGAAATTTGATTTTGATTTTAACAACAAATTTTAACTAATCAACAAACAAAACATACTCCTCGTAACTACTATATATGTCTATATATATGTAGTGTATATACACTTATATATATATATATATACAAATGCTCCACATACACACACACACACACACACACACTGAAAGCCTCACAGAGAGCGGCCAACTAACAAGCATAGCAGCAATGCAGCTAGCTAGCGGCATAAAAATACATATAGCTCATACGCCCCATCGGCCGGTATGGCTATCCAGCAATACGTTGCTATACCTTAACAACAACAACAACTATCCAATCAATCAATCACAAACTCAAAACGATTTCAGAACATTCGATCGATCAAACACACACACACACACACACACACACAATTACATTTACTATATAGAACACACACACACAACAAGAACAACAATAAAATAATTGTGAAGAACAATTCTGACAAGAAAATGAAACAAAATTACAAATGCAAAAGCAAGAATCAAAACAAGAAATTTAATACAGAAATATTTATTCTTTTCAATTTTAATTTACAACCACAACAACAGCCACAACAGAAACAACAAGAACTCATTTTGTATTCGTCTTTGGATTCATTTTGCTTTCTATTATTCGCTTTATTTCGAAGTTATTGTGTCGTCTACGTTGCTCTACGTAGTTAACCCAACTGCCAAAGCAGTCGTGGCATTTAGGTATTTATCTTCTCATTTAAAGGCTCGCCACATCGATATGATTTGATTACATTGATTATATATATATATATATATATATATATATATATATATATATATATATATATATATATATATATATATATATATATATATATATATATATATATATTTATGAAAATATGATTTGAGTTGTATTTGGTTTATTTTTGAATTGGCATTTTTGAGAACCATTGAAACCTGTTTGAAAACAAAACATGTATCGTACTTAAACTGTTCTGAGTGTATACTGTGCGTACTCTTAACTACCAAATTATCTTGTTGTAACTTTAATAAATTCTTATTGATCGCCAAAATTTATCAACCTACTCTTCTGCTCTCTCTCTTTACATATCATATCTATATCTTGTTACCAACCTTTGATTACGTTCTTCATTTATTAGTTGTCCCAGCGCATACTCTCGGCGCAGGTGTTGCACGTTTTCAGTTCCTATTTTCAGTTGACTCTAAACCAAAAACGAAACAAAAAACCTCTATTAGAATTTCAGCTAAGTAAATAATCATATAGGCCATGGGGTTGGGTGGGGCAAGCGACAAAATGCTTACAATTGGCACAATCGAACCCAAACTGAACGATTTTTATCAATTTTCTTTGGTTGAACTTGTTTTGTATGCCATCATCTAGTCATGTTGCATTATATTAGCCCTTGGAGAATCAGTGATTGGTGTTTAATAATATTGTGTTAATATTCGTAATTGTCTACATACATATATAGTCCTTGATACTCGAAAATCGTAATTCGTATATAAATATATATGTATATAAATATATATATATATATGTATATTATGCAAATCAACTAAACTAAACGATCAAACATTCAACGATAATAATGCATATTAAAATACTCCATAAAAAAGAAACAACAACAACAACAAACCTATACGTAAATACTAGAAAAACGCATTTAACAACGTACACACACATGCCTTCATTTGTCAGATGGTTAAAGAAACTAAACATTTTTGAAGCAGCTGCCACTTGCTAAGATCTGTGATCGGAATCGGAATCAGTAATATTTTTGACTAGTCTGTAAACTGAGTTATTCTTCCTGAGCTGCATTATTTTGAGTTTCGCTTATATGTGCAGCTGTCTAGTGACATCAGAGCCGATATGTGTGTGTGCAGTATCTCAATAAATAATATAAAACCAACGATGCTCATATACATATATATACAAAAAACATTAATTCTTTTATCTCTGTCCCAACTCTCTCTCTCTCTCTCTGTTTCTTTCTCACTGTGTCTCAGTCTGTCAATCTGTTTTTCTCAGTTATAAGCTACTTCCCATCAATGTTGTAGTTCTTGAGAAACTAGCATTTACGTATGTCTTCCGCTATATAATCGATTTCATAAATTATAATAAAAAAGAAAAAATACTATGTAACTGTTTGATTTCGTTTCCCTTTGGTTCTTTTATTGTTTCTGTCTGTGCTCTCTCTTTCTATTCTATTCCATTCTATATTGTATCTTCTCTCAAACGAAAAGAAAACCACAATAAACCATATTACAATCAATAAATAAACGAATTGGCTCATATAACAAGACCCAACACAACTTAACATGAACATCAATCAATTTGCGTTGTAATTTTTACTGCTCTTCGATATATACGTAACTCTCAACTCAACTCCATCAGCTCTATCAACTCTGTCATCGTGGTTAGTGCTATGTGCTATGTATGGATGCGATTTAGGAATTGGCTTGGCCTGATTGACGCCATTTGTCACAAAGTAATCCATCCCTTACGATCTAGTTCTCTGCGTAGAATCGACGTGAAGTTGGTCATATATATCTCATATAAAGATGGGATCGCGTAGGTCGAGAATCTCTAATACGTCCACCGCCTTGGGTGAGTGCGGCTTCTGGTCAGAAACTCTTGCCGCAGAAGCCTACACAATCTGTGATAAAAAAATAAAATAATATATATATACCCGATACCGTTTCCGAATCCTACCAATACATACACAACTCTCAACTAGTAGCCATCTCTGTACCTATTTCGTATGGTTCATTTTGTGTTTTCCAACATTTCACTTAGCCATCGACATCTATACCAACCACATTCATGGCACGTTAAGGACTCATATGAAGTATAAACATCATTTGTTAAATGGATTCTTCTTCTGTTCCTTTTGTTTTTGACGTAAATATATTCATGTGCGGAACACATGAGCTGTATTGTTTGAGAAAAGTAAATAGAAAAACAAAAACAAAATGAAAATGAAATGAAAATGCGTGGCCAGGCAAAAACTTTTAACTTTTCACCTACTCGAATCTTTTCGTTTTCCCGATAATATTGCATTTTGAGAACAGCAACAAAAACAAAAACAAAAACAAAAAAACAAAGCTCAGCACATTTTTTAGCAAAATAAATAAAACAGCGAAATCATTGCAATTTAGTTTAGTTTCACAGTTAGTTAGTTAGCTTGCTTTCCAGTTGCGAATGAAACGAAACTTTTCCTTTTCCCTTCGACACTATTTAGCGAAACTCATTCACCGTTCAAATCCCAACCAACCATGAAACACACACACTCTAATCATCGGCTCAGTATTGCTGAGGTCGAGTCTCAAATAGGACATCGTGAGCAAAGATGTCCTGCTTCCTTTGAGTATCTAATCATTTATTGTAAGCTGATGACTCAAGTCCAAAGTGGATTTTTTTTTGAGTCGATCAACTTGTGAAGGACTCTAGAGGATCTCAAACTCATTTGAGACAAGTGACAAATAAAGAAAGATCGATTACATGAGTTCACTATATATATATACATACATATATCATACATCCAAGTCGAGCTTGTAGTATAATGCGGAGCCTGCACTTCCCCTCCTACAGACACCTCTCACACACACACCATCACAGATACACACTAATTTAATTATAATCAGAAGTACGCATGTTTCAATTGATGCACCCTAATTGCAAATAGTTAAGTAGGGAATGAGTATGCCTGCCCGAGTTTGTCTGATTGCATGCCTGTCCAGAGGGCTGCAGCCCGAATACATAAAACATATATACACACACATATATATATATATATATATATATAAAGTACATAATATACTCGATATGAACACTGTAGTAGTTTGGATTGGAATGAGTGTAGCGAATACTCTGTATATATGCCAAATATACATATATATACATACGTAGCGAGAACACACAATTATCTCTAGTACTCGTTGATGCTTTATACGATGCATGGAAGAATGAGTAATACCAACGGTGTGCGTAGCTATTCTTTATTTGGTTTAGTTAGTGAAACTGTTTTACTTTCTCTTTGACTTTCGTTTTCGTTTGACTTGTGGTATACAAATGCAAAGCTAATGGACCCCGTTTAAATATATTAAACAAGCGCTTTGCACCTGTACCTGTACCTGTACCTGTACCTGTATTTTATGTTTTACTTTTTGTTTTCTCTTTTCTTTTTTTTTTTTTGTTGTTTTTAAACCTTTAATTTTGTGTTCAAAGAGATTTCTGGGGTAGCAGACTAAATTCATGCATATTGCAGTGATTCTTCATTTAATTCTCGTTTTACGTGTCAATTTGTATAATTTTGTGTATTTTGATTTAATGAAAATACAATGTAATTTATAATTATAATACTGTTTACTGTTTTAACAACAAAATAACACTGACAAGTTGTAATAGTAACTATAATGAAGACAAATCAGTTGATAACCCAAACAAATGATATGAAAATATTAATCTATAAACGAATAAGAAGAACATACATATTTACAGAACACCCAAATATATAATACACATACTCCCACTCACACACACACACACTCAGACACACATTCATCCATTAGACTTGAGCTTAATTGCCATCATTGGATTAACAATGATTGCAGCGCACACCCGCACACACACACACACTCTCATGAACACTCACACATACAGATACACTTGCACATCAACATGTACACATACTCACTGCACACTAATACAGCTATAACACACGCAATACATGATAGTTGTGGCATGTGACGTGTCACACGGCTTCTGCATCCCACTCTAGGATTAAGTCACACTTTTGCTTTTGAATCGATTGTCAATTCCAGAGAATTTACTAATATATCTTTCTTCCCACTACACACACACTCACACACACACACACACTAGACATATTGTGGTATGCGGTCATATAACATACGAGTCCGTGTCGCATTTCCTGAAGGACTTTCTCCACGAAGATCGTGAGGATGTCGACGTCGAAGTAGTCTTTCTACATCGGTAAGTTCGCCTTCTTGTTCAATTTTCCTTTGCCTTTCCTTTGGTTTTCTTTTTGAAAAATCGATCAACGATCCAAAACACAAATTTGCCAATTTGATTATTTAAGTTTCTTTGTTAAGTTTCGCAAACGAGCTGTATCATATACGGTAAATCTATAATTTAGTTAAATCAATCAGTAAAGAATACGAATCAGTCTGTAAGCAGAAATATAATTATCGACCTCGCGGCAGGCAAGACACGATTGGTTTTGCTCTCGCTTAGAGAAGGTCCTAAACAGTTAAGTCTATAAACTAATTAGTCAGCGCACTTACTTTAAGCATCATTGCATTACTCAAATTAGTTGGTAGCTAACACGAAAATCCAATTTTGGTTTTGATTTCGATTTTGATTTTCTTTGATTTTTTGATTCGTTGTCATATACTACCTTAACTTGTTCTACATAATTGATTAATATTAACTATATATAATATAACGTAATGTAAAACAAAATAGCAAAGAGCCCGACCTGGAGCTAGAGGGACTGCTGAAGCGCCACTATACAACAGTGGCGTTTTTTCAGGGCACAATGATGAACGCAGTCGATCTGGAACGAGTCAAGGTACACAAAAACACTGCGAGGAGCAAAGTATAAAGTACACACATATACAGAGAGAGACAAACACTCACACACACACACACACAGCGACACGCCCACAAACACATACAAACACACAAACAGATTACACAAACTACAAGTATACCGAAACAACTGATCAGTCAAGTCAAATCAGAGCTGGGCCGAGCAAAAGGTGCTCTGCCAGCTGGGCGTGTACATAGCCTGTCTGTGCGTACGCAGATAGGATTAGCTCGACCACATACCAATGAAACATAGTATGTAAACAGCGTTCGGCTGACAACAAACTGCAAATTGCCTTTCACACAAATATGCCCACCTCAAGTCCTTTAGCCTTAGTCTTTAGTCTTTAGCCTGCCATGATTCGCTGGCCATAGCCATAGCCATAGCCACAGTCACAGGCACAGCCCGAACTCTCAAAACTTTGCTCGTTCTCACTTTTATTTCTTGCAATTTTCTTAGAGATTTGTTTTCTTTTGTTCACTTGACACGTGTAAGATACTTGCAACAAGGATGCTCCCACACGGATGCTGCAGATATCTCAGTCGGCTGTATCGAATTTAAGCTTTTGCAAATACTATAGTAAATACAATTTTGATTTCGTTTTTCGTTGATGGCAGTTTGCCAGAATCTCTTAAGAGGAATATACCCCGTAATAGTTTTTATGTAAACCACTTTCATTTCACTCTTTTCCGATTCCTACAATAACTACATACATATATAACTAGTAATGTTTTCGATTTGTTCACGTTGGCATTAAGTAATACTAATAACCTGCTCAATGGAATGTCCTTTTAGCTGAAATTTAATTGAAGTTTGAATTTTCTATTCTATCATTTTTATAATTAACAACATAGATCTAGTTTATGAATATCAATTACAAATTTTGCTTAGCATAAGACTTGATATTTTTGAATACATATATTTTTTTGATTCGCAGCACTCACTGTATACTTTTTTTTTACCTCAACTTCAAATTAGACTTAAGTTCCCATATCTATATATTTGTAATACTACGATATATGAATTACACATATATGTATGATGTGTCTTTTAATTATTAGTCATAACAGCTTCTCTTATAGTTAGGACTAGATTATTTAAGACTTAAGACTTAAGGGTCGAAAATAACTTTAAAAAAACACAGTGCTTTGTACATAAATAACTGAATAACATATACTGCGAAAGGTATATTATGTTTGATTTTTAGTCTATTTTAAATTAGTTCTAAACGTATTTGAGGCAATCTCATAGCCCACTTCGCCTATCGCACATGATGATTTCTTCGACCAGAGACTTTAATTTTGTTTTCCATTTTCTTTTTCATTTCCTATTCTTTCGTCGTCATTCGCATACTCCAACTGCACCATTATGAAACAATGTGTATTCATTGTGTTTCCACACAACACACACACGTTATTGAAACTCTTTTGGTTTTACTACAATCCAATTCTATGCCAAAACCGTGTAAATTGGAACTCGAAAATTACCACAAACAACTCAAAAAAAACTTTGTACTATTCTTTTCAAAAAAATCACATGAATATATATACACACATATATATTTACGTCCAAAACTTAATAATAAATAAAAAAAACCAAACAAAATAAAGTAAACCACCCGATTTGGAACTTGAGGGTTTGTTCAAACGTCATTTTACCACCGTGGAGTTCTTCCAAGGAACCATTATGAATCCGATTGATCTACAGAGGGTTAAGGTAAAACAATTTTTTATTTTATATGTTTCTCTATGTTCTTTGGTTGATTTACTTAACTTTTTCGTTTTCTTGCTGTTTCTTTTGTTCATTTGAATTGTGCGTGTTGCCAAGCCAAACCACACCAAACCAAACCAAACCAAACCAAACCAAACCAAACCAAACAAAACTAAGACAATTAACTTCGTATTAACATACCTAACATATTTACATACTTACCATACCGAACTATCAAGCACCTGTACTAAACTGCCTACATGCGCATCTACTATATATAAATATATTGTATATAAATATATATATATATATATATATATATATATATATATATATATATATATATGTATATATATATATGTGCCCATGTGTGTGTGTGTGTAACAACTATCATATATCTGAATATGTATCAATGTAATATTTTATGTATATGTATGTAAATCTCAGCTCATTATTCATAACTGTGTACATCGAGAGTACCCAAAGTTTCATCTAAACTCACATATGAAGTAAACGTTGGTAAATTGCAATGTATTAGAAGCTGCAGCGGCATTAGAGTACCGACTTATGTGTCTACATTTGTTAACCATACGAAACACTCTCAATATAAGACATACACCCACGATAACATACACACACACACTCACACACACGGATACACTGTAAATTTTTGGACGTTATTGTGTATGCAAACATTTATCGTGTTCATTGTTAGCTTAAGCCGCATTATTTTCGAAAACAAATAAACACATTTTCAATATGTTATTTCTAACTTATTAACTATATCTATGTATGTATGTATGTATGTATGTGCTAAGTAAATATTGCATATGTAATAATGCGAATATCCGATTCTTAAGTATTTTTAAAAGACGCCGTAATATCGGAAGTTGGATTATGTGCTCGGAAGATCGATAAATCGATAAGTCGCCAAAACTAAATGTATATACTTGAGCAGAACTCATGCTAAGACAGATATCAAAATATGTTTTTCATGATATATTGCAATAAACGGTTCATTGGCATTAAAGCTGTAATTGGGTTAACATATCAAGATAGAGCTAAAGCAGTTGTAGCGATCATTCTATTTATATGATAAGTGCTCTCTCATGAAATCTAATTTAATATTGATGATCCAATTGATATTGGTTTATCCACTGATTGATAAACAATTTAAATATATAATAGTAATAAACATGAGATTTTATGTATACATTTATATATATGGTTACCTTTAATTTAAATTGAAAGTCGAGTAAACAAATATTTGGCCTTAAGATCGAAGATACAAATGCTCGCGGGATAGTATTATTAGCTATGTCAATTCTATGTATTGCAGACATTGATAGTAGTAATTCCAATTGGATGCTGTTAAAATAAAATTGCGCTTTGCAAGTGTATCGGCATACAACTTGTCTGTTGTTTGGGCGCCTGTATGTGAGATGTGTCCGATATATGATTGAGGCTCAGTACTGTTGGAGTACTTGACACATGACTATATGTTATATGATTTATGTGACATGGTTTTTACCACGACGCGAACTATTTCTAGTGGTCCGTTGCCTTATCATATTGAGGATTTCACATCTAAGCTCTACCATTAGCTTAAAAATACATTAATAATTTAGACTTTCTAAGAATTTATCTGTAACTTCATAACGGTAACTATCATTTAAATATCTAATATTTCCTTTTGTATATAAAACAGACCGCAGTGAAGTATTTATATTAGTAAAAAGTAAAGAAAATAACTCATACTAATTTATTGAATTTATCATAAATTCCAAGGGCAACAAAAGGGAAAACGTTGCTGTCTGGCACTGCCGACTGTATTATACTCATTCACAGTTCGGTAGCTTCTAAGTTCATTTAAAAATCGGTTTCCATAATTATCTGTGGAGGAGACATGGATACATATGTATCTTCAGTGATAGACCACCTCCCAATGAGTTAGGATATCTATCTTTTGGCCAATCTGAAGATAGGAAGTTATGCACTTTCTGGTCTAGCTGTGAAGCTATTGAAGATATAGGTTGTTTTTCCGCATTCCGACATCAGCTTATATGTATTTCATAGTTGAATTGCCAGAAGTCGTATCAAAGACATCTGTTCGCCTTATCCGGTTAAATTGGAGCATTTATTTCGAATCTCGAGAGGCTATGAGCAGGCGAATATTGCTCATAACATACTTTTCGGTTGATCGAGCATAGGAGTGAAGTATTACCAAATATATGTACGAAATATAATATTACTTAATCTTAGTAACTAAACTCAATCGTATTATTTACCGTCTGCTTTAAATGTTGTGGCCAATTGAAGAAGTAATTGCTTTATCTTAGTTGCGTTTATGCTCATGTTAGTCAAACTGGAGCTAAGTATAATGATAAGTATCAGAGATGGTTCCACTTGTCACAGATGTATGCAGTTCCTACTTAAAACTGAATACATTTGTCACTAAAGAAAGCTTCGTTAGTTGCATGTTAGCTTAAGTTTTATTGCATGGACAGCTGCTGCCTCTCTCCGCTCCTGAGTTGCTAGAGCAACATCTTTTGCTTTAAATACTTTGCATGCTTCGAGAACTATATTTGGACATACATGTACTTTTCTAATCTACTGTGTAAAGGCCATTTGAGTTTGGCTCTTTAGTTTGTACATTGCTTTGATCTTTAGTTTTAATTAAAATATATATAAAAAAAAAAAACACCCTGAACGACGCAAGTTCTCTGTATACCTCTAATACTTTCCACCCATGCACCGAGCGTTCGCTTTTTGAGTTGTGATTATTGTTGTTGTCACCTTTGAACTGGAAGTTGAATAAAGCCAACACCAAAACTAAAAGCAAAACAAAAACGAAATCCAGCAACTCACTCAACACAATAACAAATTGATAACTGCTTACTGTCTCCCTGTCGCCGGCTGTTGCCAACTTGCCAAAGCTTACCAAAGCCAATTAATTACTTAATGTGTATGCAAGTCAACCAGGCATTGTCCAATATATCATATGCTATAGAGAAAAACCAATAAGAACTAAGAACACCTCACCTGTGACTACCCCAACTTGTACCATACCTAGTTGTGCAGCCACTGTACGTGTTTACCGCTTACTAACTCTCGACAAATGTGCAACGTGACACCTGAAGCGATCACAGCCACCTAACAAACAACAAACACCCAACTATACCTAACAAACATACTTACTACATGAACTACATACTTACTTACAACAAACATTAGCAAACTAATTGAACTTTGAACATAGTCTAGAGCTGTGCTTGGCTATGACAGAGACATAGACAAAGACAAATGACAAATGTGAACATATGTCTTGAAGCTAGTCCCAGAGCCGTTGCTAATCCTCAACATGTATCCCCACAAAAGGTACACGAAGCCGACGCCTGCCTGGTGCTAGCTAACAAATATTGCCAAGATCCCGACGCAGAAGATGCTGCCAACATAATGAGAGTGATTTCAATCAAGAACTACAGCGACGATATACGAGTCATCATACAGCTGATGCAGTACCACAATAAGGTAAGCAACAGCACTCAAAGCCAGCCACAGGCCTATTGATTTGTAATGTTCCTTCAGGCGTACTTGCTGAACATCCCGTCGTGGGACTGGAAACAGGGAGACGACGTCATTTGCCTGGCCGAGCTGAAGCTGGGCTTTATCGCGCAGAGCTGCCTGGCGCCCGGCTTCTCCACGATGATGGCCAATCTGTTTGCCATGCGTTCTTTCAAGACGGTGAGTATAGTATAGTGCCAGAGTGTTGGAAGACACGACGGCTACTCCAACAAACAAAATATACCAGACACAAGCACACAACTGGGGTGTATTCAGATCCAGGAAGCAGGCAAGCAAATACGTTTGCTAAATGCAGTGCAGAAGTGACGAAGTGAAGTGAAGTAAAGTGATGAGAAGAAGTGGTGAAGAAGGGGCTGTCTCAGCAGTCGGCCAATCAAATATGTAAAACATCAAATCTATATTATGTATGTACGTCTTTAACCCCATAGTCGCCAGAAATGCAGTCTTGGACAAATGATTACCTGCGCGGCACTGGCATGGAAATGTACACAGAGACATTGAGTCCCACATTTATTGGAATACCGTTTGCTCAGGCCACTGAGTAAGTTGCGCAGCGGGCAGTCCAATTTCTATATGCTATAAACATATTCGTATCGTATCGTATCTATTATACTATCTACCTACTACTCAACTATGTACTTGTTAATCGTGCAGCGTTGACCAATATCAAAACCAAAACAAAGCCACACAAAACCAACAAAAAAAGAAAAAGAAAACAAAATACATACACACACACATACACACACTCAGAGAGACACACACATACACATACACTCAGCTTTTATTATCTGTTGATCGGTTCTAATTGATGTTGTAAACCTTTATACTTTGTCTGTTTTGATTTATCGAAGACTTTTAATATTGTGGTCTTCAGAAATGTTTTCATTGATGCCAATGTCTGGAGAACTACTATGTAAACATGTAAAATTGCCTGTCTATGGTGTTGAACATTGATTTATTTTCAAAGACCCACACACACACACACACATATATATATATACATATACATATACACACCACATCGGAGTACACTGTGAACAATTAGTCGGTGTTTTATGCTAATTTATTGTGTACTTAATGTTTTCGATGTTGAAAAGCCTTCAATGTTTGCAAAAATACAAATAACATCCTTTGCTGAATATTCTTTTCGTTTCCTCAATATGTTTCGCAGCCAGACCTCTTTGCATTCTAGGCAACTACTAAAACAAACAAACAAACAAAGCTCACACATACACACCCACCCACACACACCACACACCACACACACACCACACACACACACATTTATATATATATATAAACACTACGAAATCGAGAGCATTGTAAAACGCTAATTGTATGGTATCTTTGTGTTCTGTGCTCTCTAGATGCAGAGCCCAACTATGCAGCGTGCAGCCTTTCAGTTGATGTTCGATATTTGTTTATGGTTTTGTCTTTTGTTTGTCTTATGCTTATTTAATACGAATCTTGGTTTCATTTGGTTTTTTGGTTGGAACTCTCCTTTTCCATAAGAGCGGTTACTGCTAAGCCTATGTGTTTATTGCAAAGCTGTTGAGCTAGGAGCGCGTGTAAAGATTCCTGACAAGCTGACATGAGAAGTATGCCGAAGCTAATGCTTGAGCTAGATCAAAGCCTGACCAACAAGTGCTGCCCCAAAACACACCCACCCACACACCTACTCCACCTACCAACACACCCACACACGCATACACTGCGCTAATATTGAAAGTGTGCCCGTGTCTGTGTGCCAGAAAAGCAATCGAGCCCAGAGCCTGACCGATACCAATGCGCATAATGAGCTAATAATACAACTGTCACTCAAGCGAATACAACTCTAACTGCAGCAAGAATAAGAACCAGAACCAGAACCAGAACCAGAACTAGAATCAGAACCAGAACTAGAACAAACAATGTACAAGAAACAAACAATCGCCACGTAGTTACATTAGCGAACTTACTAAATCCAAACCACAACAAAACCATTTTCTAACTTTCAGTCACCAGACACACAGGCCTGGCAAAATGATTATCTTCAAGGTACAGGGTGTGAGATGTACACCGAAACTCTATCACCTTCATTTACCGGCATGACATTCCCACAAGCCAGCGAGTAAGACTCCAAAATGAGAAAATTAGCAAAACAAAATTTACAAAACAAAAAACAAAAAAACAAAAATAATAATGTTCTTAAAGAAACAACTGTATAAAAAATACTTTTTCTTGTATAATATTTTGGATTAAGAATTTTGTTTATATCATTTGTCAGACTTTGTTCCGAATTCTGTTTTGTTTATTTATTCCTATTCTACTACATACTTAATTGTAACAACTACCTTTTGTCCCCGTTACTAAATACTACTTACTACTACTACTACTACTACTACTACTACTATTCGTACCCCATTCATTTTAATTACCAGTTCGATATACGAATGGACCACAGATCGGATCGATCTCCTTCCTCTTGTATATTTGACATTTTACACATATTATTTGGTTTTTGGATTAACAATCGCATTGCATCCGTTCGCATATAATAGTAACCAGCCACAAAAGTATGAACAACAGTTTAGAACAACATATTTATCTAGACACCGCTCGCTTGTTACCAACTCCGCTCCGCTCCGTTCCGCTCCGCTCCGATTAGTCCCCCTTCAAGCCCCGATACTGACCGATGACATGCCAGCCAATCGCAAATACAACATACTACATACATATACATATGAATACATATGTACATATATATATATATATATATATCGATTACCCCAAATAAATTAGCTTCACGGCACCAGAACAACTCGTATCAACAATCAACCCATCCAAAGTACCTCCCCCTTAGGCATGAGCATCTCGTTTTCTTTTTGTGCCGCCTTCCACCCGGCTCCACTCCACGCGCTGAATAGCCACAAGAAGCACAGCAACCAAGTGGACTCCATTGACTTAATATCAAATTTGAATTTATAGCAACTTTTTATCGACTTTTTTTGTTGTCGTTGAACTTTGTGCGCATTTTGTCTAGCATGTGGTTTCTTCCTATGAAGTGCAAATAGTTTTTTACAGTGTACGCTTTGAACGCACCCGCACACCGATCGCATGCTCAGTTCCATAAGACTAGCTACACACTATAGTGTAGTCATATTTACTAAGCTTAACTAAGTATACTTATGTAAATGTTCGACTTATCTGTGATTCGATTCGACTTGGAGTAACAGAATTGTGTGATCTCTTCCGCTGCTTGTAGACTGTGTTTCTCCAAGCTAAAGCTGCTGCTGCTTGCCATTGAGATCAAGGGCGCCGAGGAGGGAGCAGACAGCAAAATTTCCATAAACCCGCGGGGCGCCAAGATTCAGGCGAACACGCAGGGCTTTTTCATAGCACAAAGCGCCGACGAGGTCAAGCGGTAAGTCGTATATATATATATATAAATATATGAATACTTGTCTCCTTCGTGGTCTATAGCTAATGGATCTCTTGTTACAGTGCGTGGTTCTACTGCAAGGCGTGCCACGAGGACATCAAGGACGAGACCCTCATCAAGAAGTGCAAATGCAAAAACTGTAAGCATACCTTTGTACCATTCTCTTGACTCGCTAAGACAGTTCTTATGTCTACGTATGTCTTTGGGTTTCATTTGTTTCAATTTACTTCTTGTATTTCGTTTTTATTACATTTATTTTGAACGTAATTTTGTGGAGAGCTACGCGAACAGCTAAAGTTAAAGTAGACTCTAAGTACAGGCAACTTAAATAGCTCTAAGTTTTTTCCTTAGGTTCAGGCTCACTTTATAGTTAAGCAGCGTGAAACAAGTTCACACTCTCTACTCTATTTATATACGTTAATGATACTTAATGATCGATCCTACAGCACGTACTTATATATATATATATATATATATATATATATATATATATATATATATATATATATATATATATATATATATATATATATATATATATATATATATATCAATTCTCTATCGGGTTGTGGCTCCTTCGAGCCCCATCCGCAACGACATAGATCCCTAGCTAACACACTCGAGTCGAGTCGACTTCACATGCGCATATACCTACATACGTTCCCCTCTCTATGTGTGTGTGTATATGTGCATGTGTGTGCGTATATGCCACTTATATGCACAGGCGATGCGAAGAGCAGATATCGAAAGAAATGCAATACATAATAATACAAATAACTGTCATAACTTTGTCCCACAGTGACTGTTCAGCCGAGGAGCAAATTTGATGACTTAGGTAAATCTAAATTGTTCAACACGTTAATGTTAATCCCAACAATCAAATCAATCACACACACACACTAACACAATTCAACATCAACTACAACAACAACAACAACAAATGACCAATGCCACAACCACCCAAGTTTTTCCCCCAAATTCCAACTTTGTTTCAACTACGCAAATATCATTTTGTTTGTATTGTACGTTAAATACAACAACAAGAACAAAAGCAACAATTAATAATAATATTAATATCAAATATAACAAAGCCAACTCCTAACTATGTTTGACATACATCTTTTTTCAAACCTCTTTTTCGAATCCCTAATTATTCTTACTACAAAACATATATATATATAGCGCACCTCACTCCCACCTTTTCAGGTACACTCTGTATACAGTTCCTTCTTTCCGTTCTTATTTTTTTGTATATTCCATACGTTTTTTCAACCAGTTGATTTATTTGGATAGTAAACTGTGCAACATTAGATTCCGCACGTTAAGAGTGTGCAGCCATGATTTGTCCCTCCCCAAGAAACTCACCCGCAAAATATTAACATACATATTTAATACGAACAACAATGAGTCCCGTCCCGTCCCGTATCTTTGGATATGTGCAGTTCATTTTGGTCACTTTGTTTTCTTAATTACAACTGATATGCGCCTCTTCTCGTATATAACCGACACACACTACAGCGTGCATCCACCTGCATTGGATACACACCAATACTACAGTATATATACCACACACAGATACTGCCTCCCACACACTCAAGTATATACATACATACGTACATACGTTTACTGATGGCTTCCCCTCAGCTGTAAATATGTTTGTGCAATATGCAACCCATGTTCTTGGATTTAACTATTACCAACATGTACTCTGCCACAGAAACTGCAATCATTTCAACCTATTTTGATTAGTAAACTCCAGATACAAATACATATATATATATACACTTTTTTTTTGTTCAGTTTGTGGTCCGCTTCGTCAGCCAGAAAACATAGCTTAACAAACGATAATAATACTATTCTTTTCTGCATGGAAAGCATAATCAATTTTCTTTTTTACTATGCTGAGAGAAGAACTCGAACTGCTTTTAGTAAACGATCCAACTTGATGGCAAGAGTTTCTCCAAGTATTTCCTTATATTTGATTCCTATATTCGAAGTGCACATTTAATATTTTTAGCCCTTATCCCTGGCTGTCTCTCTCTTACTCTCTCTCTCTCTCTCTCTTTCTCTGTCTGTCTTTAAGCCAACTTTTGCTCTCCTCATTTTGATTATTTTTCGTACCTTATACTATATGTGTTTGATGAAACGAAATCAAATGTACAATTTATAAGAAAAGTGCATGTAACCGAGCACAAATACTAATCAAGAATTTATATCACACTTTCACCGATTCAAGATCCTTGAAACTCTACTTTAAATAAATATCTTTTGACTCACCTTTGCAGCTGTGATTTACAATTGCGCTGCTAACGACATGTACCTAATTTCAACTAAACTCTATTATATATAAGTAGTAGCCATAAGTTGCTCAACTGCTGCCACCACTTGAAGTCTATAAATATTTACGTTTAAGTTTTAAGTTCCTTATCTACTTGGCGTGGCACTAACCTCCCCCTTATCCTCAATGATATCTACATATATATTTATATATATAATATATAATTGTAAATAAATACATGAGCGTAGACATCCTTTCCAATTGACATCAGTGTAAATAATAACTTGTATCCCGGATACAACATCAACCACAACAACAACAACATTAGCATATCTATTAAGCGCGCGCTCCATCATCTAAACATGAGTCACGTGACTAAGAGTTTAAAGTTTAATATATCTGGTTTCTATGTAGCATACTGAATATACATACATCTCTCTCTCTCTTAGTCTCGCTCTCTCTCTCTCTCTCTCTCTCTCTCTTTCTTTATATATGTATGTCTAATACTATATATAAGGAAATGCGTATTATGTATCTATATAAACTAGCATCAATGTTCTCAAGTAGTTAGTAAGTTTTCCAGTTTATGCGTTGCCTGCGTCTGGCTTAAAAACATAGTTAATCGCACTCAACTGGGATGCGTGGTGCTCCACATACTCGTATACCTGTTTAATATGATTAATATGCCTAGTCTTAAGCCTAGTTAGATTCGTGTGTGTATGTGACATGTGGTCCTCTTACTTGTATATACGAATATCAATACCCTAACCGTCTTGCAGATGTGGGCATGATTATGATGCAGACAGGGATGGTCAACCAAGGGATCACATCAGTGATGAATACAATGGAGGGTACGCTTAAACTGTTACAAATCAAAAACAAAAAACTCAAAGAAAACCAAAAATAAAATAAGCCCCAATAATAGTTTCACGTTTTGGTGCCTATATTTGTATATCATACAAAGCCAAAATGATTTATTTGTTGCTGCTAAAGTGTTGAACCGCCTACCTAACCGTATTTAGCAGAGCACTCTTCAAAATACATATACTTACATATATACTATGTTGTTATGTATGTATCTACAGAAAGTACTGTTAAACGTGAGGTTTTGAGGAGTGCTCTTGACGTTCGGTCAATCGAATTTATTTGACTGTGAAGTAAACATTTATCAAATTATCAAACCTAAAAGAGAAACTTTAAAACATTTGGTAAATCAACATGCTTGCAGAATAATAAAATAAAAAGTAACTAAATTAAAAAAGAAACTCCAGTATTAATCAGCATTATAAAATAAACCCCTTTTTTCAATAGTATACGTAAATGCTATATCATTGTACTTGTGCTAAAGTCCCAGCTGCTAAATGCGAACTCCCGCATATTTACCTCCTCGCCTTGCTTAACTCGAACTCGAAGGGAACCTAGCGTAAGTGAGATGGTCTAATTAGTTGGGAGCCGCCTCAGGGGGGAGGGTCTATCCATGTGTTCGCAGAGAGTTTGACGAGTTTACATTCTGTTGTTCTTTCTGTCGCTCTATTGTTTCGCTCTATCGTATATACTCAGTATAAATATAACATTCAACATAGAGTTAATTAGTTTGCAACGATTTCTGGTTTGATTCCACAACGTCGCGCGCATAACATCATATCAACAACTCATCAAATAGCTGATATCTCTGCATACCTTACTCTCATGAATTACATAACATATATTTAAAGAAAGTTCATGAAATGACGACGTGTGAAGTGTGACATCTTTCTATATACATATATATATATTTATTAGTTTTATATATTTATTTGATTTATTGATTTACTTCCGTTCGTATATTATATATAAAATTTGTTAACTGATGATTTCGAAATGAATAAGCAAACGAACTCTCATTACCTTACCATCATTTACCTATTCACACATATCCTATACAATTCTGTTTTCATGAAACAAAACAGTGGCCACCTTCCGGAAAGGCGTCCGAGCCGTACAAATGGTTGGGCGTGCAAGTACGTATAACTTTCTCCCTATGATCTCTCTCTCTCTCTCTCTCTCTCTCTCTCTCTCTCTCTCTCTCTATTACTTTATACTATCTCTATATACATACATATAACTTCTCCATGTCTCTACTCTACCGTAACTCAATAAGCATACGAAACAAATTAATGAAAACGAAAAAGAACATTACGAATCCACATAAAATGCCACTCAACATATACTTGTTACATCTAACTACTAACTAAGTGATAAAAGTCCTCTCTTATCACCTCAAACTTACATTGCTACGCTCAGCAGTTCAGACAGTCCACGAGTCTTGACTCTAGCTCCCAATATCGATCACTCAGTACATGTCTACCAGCTGTAAAAAGCACACACACTCACACACACTGACACACTCACACACACTGACACACACACATAGACACACCTCTAATCGTTTCTTCTCGTTCGTTCTCGTAATTGTGTATTTTTCATAATCAATTTTTACCTTAACTACTTAGTGTGTGTGTGAGTGTGTAGTTAAATCGATAGTTCTAAAAAAAAACAAAATAAAAAAAGATTAAAAAATTCAATACTTAAATGAGTATATAATTCATAAATTGTTTTCGTAACTTTAACCTTCGTATGTATTCCATACCATACAATCTTGTAAACATTCAACATTTATATTTCTATAACTATTCATATATGTATTTTGTACAAACTTTCTGTATAGATCTATACATAAAGACATCATATTATATATCGCATATATATATTATATGTATATATATATATATATATATATATATATATATATATATATATATATATATGTTATATGTGTATATTTTTGTGTTTCATTTTGATTTTGATACAATTTGTTGACATCGGAGTCGGACATACATACACATCCAACATCATTATCATCCTATATATGAACACATGCAAAACAAACATATGTAATAACGAAATACATAAATTTCTGACTCTGGGGTTTGCTCTTTTTTTATGTAAACATATATAATACTTCTATATATTCCCCTACTCGTATCTGTACTCGTTCGTACCAACTACTTCTACTTCTACTACTACTACTACTACTACTACAATACTCGTACTATGTATTTATATGTCTGTGTGTGTGTGTAGAAGACGATGAATACTCGTTGTCAAGTAAGTCTAACTAATTCAAGTTATCAACTCATATACTCGAAATAAGTTTTAAAGCCACATTTGATTCGCCATGAACATTTACTAGGATTCACATTTAGAACTTACCAATAAATACATATTATTTCTTCTTCGTTTCCTTTTTAGTGTGCCAGTGCACGTTTCTTGACTTTTGACTTTTGATTTGACCTTTCTTTATTCGAAACATTTTGGAGTATTGTTTGTGTTGTACAACTAGTTATTTTCCGTTCAAGAAATTTCGAATTTCATATCAAAAGTATAAACTACTCGAATTGTGTTTAAATGCCATAGTTAGTCTCGATTACATCCAAACAAACCGAGAAAGCAAAGCAAGCCACTGTAGATTGAACACCGTTGAGCATATCATCAGCTGCCCTGCCCATCGCCAGTGCACACAGTACACTCAACCACTCAACCAATCAGTTAAGGAGCGAGCTTGTTAATCTCTCACACTCAAGCTGCCAAGTGCCATAGAGAATGTGTTTAGTGCTGTGTTCTTAGTGCAGACTCCTAGGTAGCAAGTCTTGAAGCGTTCTTTGAGTGGGTGTTAGATATCTAGTGCATAACAGTCTAAACTAAATGCTTTGTCGAATCCAGCCGGTGGCGCAACTAACAAGGTTTATGCTTTCATCGTAGCCAAAGCCAACACTTAAGATCTTAACCAACTCGTAGCTTATGCAACGCCTGCTTTTACTGCTATTCGTAGTGTCTATTGATTATTGCCTCCAATTCTCTAACTCTATATCTATTCGCATGTTTTCTTGTGGCCTTGATTATAAATGCACTTTTAATACAAATACTTATACGTGTATATATTTATGTATTTTAGTACCAATTCCCAAAATAATATATGTTAAATAATTTTTAAAAAATGCCTGAACTCATTCCCCCGATCATGTGATGAATTTTCCTTATTTTTTTCTTTTATGGCTTTCGGTTGAACACACACCCAATGTCGAGCCCGTTTGATTTGCATATGATTTGTGATAAAAGATTATTGTACAGCCGCAACTCTTTCAGTTTTAGTTCACACACACACAATATTCCCCCAAAAGTCTAATTTGATGTCCTAAAACAGCAAAAAAAAAAAAAACAAATTTTGAGCTTCACATAAAAAGCGCATTGTCTTTTACACAAAAAAAAAAAAAAAAAAAGAAAACAAATATAAAAACGAATTTGATTACCTGAAGCTGTGCGATAACAATACCAAAAATATCTTACAGATGAACACCATCCTGCACCCACATTTACGCCTCCAGAGCTACCCAAGCGGGTGCATGTGCGTGGATCTGTATCGGGTAATGTCCTCAATAGCAGCTTGCTTAAGAACTCCAATCACCACCAGTCTCCCACATGATACACCTATCTAAGTCTGTCCATTCTGTACACGAAAGACAAAACCTTATTTTCATCACAGAACGTCCCACAGTTTACTTTTTACACACACACACACACGTATATATAACTCATTTATATATATATATATTATTATTTCTTTGTCCTGATTTGCCTTACCATTGCCTTATCATTTGTGCTCTACTAAAAACTACGCCCAAATTGAAATAGCTATAAATAAGAGACTGAAAACAATTAAGAAAGTAAAACAACTAAATAATTGTTAGTTATTTGTTTTCGTTTCCGTTTCTGTTTGGTTTTTACATTTTTGGTTAGCATTCCAAAGTTTTTGCGTTGCTTTCAGCAGAAATTGTTATTGCTAATGTAAAAATGAAGAAAATAAAATAAAACAAAATAAAATAATGTTTTCGATTAATGTAAATGTTTATATACAGCAACTACTACAAGAAACTGCCAACTCTATTGTACCAAAAGCTTGTTCTTACAAATTATTTAATTCGATATTGATGTCTACTTATTTCAAGCATTTCACTATATTTTTGTAAACATTTGTGTGCGTGTGTGTGTGTGTTGTGTTTGGTTTTGCATACATACTATTCGCTTGTTAAGTACACTGTTTATTTCCTGACTCCACCCACACGAATCACAGCTATATGCGACTTAGTCGCATACGGCAACAACAACTTCTTCAGCAAAAGCAAAAACTAACTTAGTGGCCCCCGTACACGCGGCTCCTAAGTACCTTTCTTGAATTACCTGACCAGAATGCATCATAAATGACTCAATCAAAGTTTCCTATGCACTCTGCCAGCTATATCTGAGCATTAAATCGTACTAAACTGCCTTTCTCTCTCTCTCTCTCTCTTTCACACCGAAACACACACTCTCTCGCTCTCTCTTTCTCTCTCTCTCTCTCTCTCTCTCTCTCTTGCTGTCTGTCTGCCTCGCTCGCGCGCGCTGCTGTTGCTGCCAACAACAAAACCTAACAAACTGCCAATGCGAAATGCAACTGCGACAGGTGATATAACACGTGACAGAGAAGATACGAATCGTAAGTGTCAAATAGAATTTAGCTCGACTCTATATACTATGTTCTATATACTATATAATCTATATGTACTATATGCAGCTTACTCCTAGCTAAGCCCTCTGGTCAGTGCACTCAACTTTGACTAAATCTTTTCTGTCCTTTCTCCCCCTCTCTCTCTCTCTCTCTCTCTCTCTCGCAGTTCTCAATCGGAACGTGCGACGCCCGAACGGAACTGGCAACGGCACAGGTGGCATGCATCACATGAACAATACGGCCGCCGCAGCAGCGGCCGCTGCGGCTGCGGGCAAGCAGGTGAACAAGGTAAAGCCTACGGTGAACGTAAGCCGGCAGGTGGAGGGCCAGGTTATATCGCCGTCGCAGTACAACAGGTGAGTGGCCGGAATTGAGGTAGCCTTTAGCATAATCCTAGCACATATATACATACACAGTACATATATATCATATATATGTATATATATATATATATGTACTCCATTGGGCGGGGCAGCACGGAACCAACTACACTTCAAACACACACTGCGAGGGCACTCGGCTTCAGTTACAAAGTATTTATTATACATATGTTATATATGCAAAGCAAATCGGTAATCGAGCAGACACTTATGGCCTTCGCTGTTCAGCTGCATTCTATGATTTCTTGCGTTTCCTTCTCTTTTCTTTGCCACAACAACCGCAACAAGGAAACAGAAACAGAACATTAAACATACGTCTTCAGTTTGATCACCTTAACATTGTTTGTTTTTTATTCTACTACACCTTACACACTAACACTCAGTGCGATGGCCCTTCGAGGGGTCACGCCTCGTACATATGTAAATGCTCTTTAAATACTCTCTGTCTCCCTCTCTGTAACTCTCTCTCTCTCTCTCAATATGTATATATATACATAGACTAATCCTAACACCCTAACAACTTGTTTCACTAACAAACACGTTTACAACTATAAACAAAAATGAACAAAAAAAGACAACAAACCAAAAAACAACAACAATTTTATATGTATAAAAAACGAACAACATTTTGTTTCAGGCCACCAGAAAATGATGCTAACCCTTATGCGGGCTATCAACTTGCTTACGAAGTTAAAAAGCTCATGTATGCGTCCATAATTTCCTAGAAACTTTACTTAACTCAAATTATAAGAAGCCAAAAGCGTTTTTAACTACTACTACTACTACTACTACTACTACTACTACTACTATAACTTAGTATTCGTAAATACTTATTCAAACTATGCGCATTTTGTTAAACACACATTACTTGATTGATTGATTGAAAGCTATTCCATATACATCAATACCAAATACAAATCGTTAACTTTACGTATGCGTAATATTTTTTCTTATCACATTGCTCTCTGTGTGCGTTGATTTGTTTATATATGTATTGATGTCTGTGTATATGTGTGTGTGAATGCCTGTGCGTGTGTGTGTGTGCGTGTGTGTGTGTATGTGATTCATGCATCATAGTACTACTTACAACTCAATATGTAAATTCGCATCATCATTTTGTTTCGCCCATGCAGAACTCTCTCCATCTATCCATCTCTCTCTCTCGCTCTCTCTCTCTCTCTCTCTCTCTCTCTCTCTCTCTCTCTCTCTCTCTCTCTGAGTTCGTTTTATCATTTCCTAATCAAGTTTAAGAACTTTCTGTGTCGTAATTGTAAATTGTTAATAACTGTGCTGCATTTTAATAGCTTTATCATTGCATATGTGTGTGAGTGTGTATCTGTGTGTGTGTGTGTGTGTGTGTGTGTGTGTGTCTGTGTCGTGTACATCAAGCTCCATTCATCATTTCATCACAACTAAAGCAATACTGAATACAGATTGACTCTTTTCCAAATCAATTCCCACGAGTCCACGTCCAAGCTCAAGTCAAGTCCAGTCTTATCTATATCAATGTATATATAGATGTAAATATTGTTCATAAAACGATCTTTTAAGCTTTTTTTTGTGAAGTCCTCAGCATCACAGCATCTACAATTCCAAAGTAATACAATGATGCATCATGCATATAGTCAACGTACCTACTACTACTGACTAATGTAGATCGAACAAGTTTCGACATCTCTCTCTCTCTCTCTCTCTCTCTCTCTCTCTCTCTCTCTCTCTCTCTCTTTATCTATCTATATATCTCTCTCTATGTCTTTCTACTCTATACTTTTATGCATTCACTATTTAAGCACTTTTGTTTTGATTTTAGTCCGACTGCGAACCGTGCACAAATTTCTAGTGTTGTGACGTGCGCTCCGGCGGGGCCGCAGCTGTTGCATGTGGCGTGTCCCTCGTGCATGCCCCACACACACACTTGCCACTCTCCATTATTTGCGCAATGCACCCGAGGGCGGCTGCATTCGACTCGACTCGACTCGACTCGACTCGATTCGATTTGATTCGACTCGGCAAGTCTGCCGCCATCGCCGGGCCGTTGCGACAGCGTTTTGCGTAGTTGAACATTTCTTCTTGATTTCTTTAAAAACATATTCTAAACAAGTATATTGGTTTGCCATTTGTGTTTTGATTCTCGTATTTCGCAACTATTGTTACTAGCACAAGCTCTTCCTCTTCTCTCTATCAGCATACACACGTATATACTATCTATCTAGCTATCTATCGTTTCAAAGACACTTTTTAAAATTTAAACTTAAACAGCTCCAACTACTATTCAAGTATTCAAGTATTTGCGTAAATTATTTTGATTATTTTGAACGAAAATCGTACTCGTAGCGTTACGAACAACACTTTGCATTTGGATGTAGCGTTTAGTTTGATTCGTTGATAATCTGATATGCCATGAAATTGATAAGAAATTCCCTAAAGAACTGAAAGCCTAATCGAATGACCTGACCCACCCAGTTAATACTGTTCACTGATCTGCTTGCCTCTAGGCCAACGAGTCGCAGCTCCGGCACCGGCACGCAAAATCAGAATGGCGGCGTCTCCTTGCCCGCAGGCATTGCGGACGATCAGTCGAAGGACTTTGATTTTGAAAAGACCGAGATGAAGTATGACTCGACGGGCATGTTCCATTGGAGTCCGGCGAAGAGCTTAGAAGACTGCATACTGGTAAATGTCCTTGTGGGGAACCCGAGCTATCAGCTGAGAACTCACTTTCCGAATTGCACTCTGCAGGATCGCAATCAGGCGGCCATGACGGTGCTGAATGGCCATGTGGTTGTTTGCCTTTTCGCCGATCCGGACTCACCTCTGATCGGGCTGAGGAATCTGGTGATGCCGCTGCGCGCATCCAATTTCCATTACCACGAGTTGAAGCACGTGGTGATTGTGGGCTCCGTCGACTACATACGGCGCGAGTGGAAAATGCTACAGAATCTGCCTAAGATTTCGGTGCTGAACGGATCGCCGCTGAGTCGGGCCGATCTGCGGGCGGTCAACGTCAACCTGTGTGATATGTGCTGCATATTGTCTGCAAAAGTTCCTAGTAACGACGACCCGACACTGGCCGACAAGGAGGCCATCCTGGCCTCGCTCAACATCAAGGCCATGACCTTTGACGACACGATTGGCGTGCTGAGCCAACGCGGACCGGAGTTCGACAACCTGAGCGCGACCGCTGGCAGCCCCATTGTGCTGCAGCGTCGCGGCTCAGTCTACGGCGCCAATGTGCCCATGATAACAGGTAAACTGCATCGCACTAAGTTGGCCGAGTTTAGGAACGACCGAACGAAAAGCGTCCCGCCTCACACGGTGTATGCGAGGCTGACCAGGCTGCTCGGGCTTAGAGGGGAACTGGGTAGGGAGGCCACGGCGGGCCGTGGTCAGCCTCCATACACCGTCAAGCAAATGTTAGAGAGGCGCCGTACTAATGGACACAATGTTTTATTGTTGGTTGTCGTTTAAAGAACTGGTCAATGATAGTAACGTGCAGTTTCTCGATCAAGACGACGATGATGATCCAGACACAGAGCTATATCTAACGCAGCCGTTCGCCTGCGGCACGGCGTTCGCTGTGAGCGTGTTGGACTCGCTGATGTCCACGGTAAAGTCTAGTCTCCCAGACCCATACAGTCAGCAGCGACTTAGCCATTATCCCTCTCCCCTCTTCCCTCTTTGTCTCCTTTCTTTACCTTCCTTCGCAGACATACTTTAATCAAAATGCCTTAACACTGATCCGATCGCTGATCACGGGCGGCGCCACACCCGAACTGGAACTGATACTGGCGGAGGGCGCCGGCCTGCGGGGCGGCTACAGTACCATCGACAGCCTGAGCAACCGCGACAGGTGAGTCTGGCGTTTAGGCCTTAAACATGTCTACTCTGGCTGAATACCTTTGACCAACTTGCAGATGTCGCGTGGGACAAATTTCGCTGTACGATGGGCCGCTGGCGCAGTTCGGGGAGTGCGGAAAGTATGGGGACTTGTTCGTTGCCGCACTCAAGTCGTACGGGATGCTGTGCATAGGACTATATCGGTTTAGGGACACTAGCTCCAGCTGTGATGCGAGCAGCAAGCGTTATGTAATAACCAACCCACCCGATGACTTCTCACTACTGCCAACAGATCAGGTGAGCTCAGTCGCCATCATTATCATCGAGGAATATACATATAACGTAATATTTCATTCGAATAGGTATTCGTTTTAATGCAATTCGATCCGGGCTTGGAGTACAAGCCGCCCGCAGTGCGTGCGCCCGCTGGCGGTCGCGGCACCAACACACAAGGTTCCGGGGTCGGTGGGGGCGGCTCCAACAAGGATGATAACTCTTGATTGTTACTGTGTAGCGCCTTAACTGATGGTCCTTATTCGTACATTTGAACGATGGAGAAGTTAATTGTGAGCAGAGCAGCGCACTTATGGCAAAGGTATTGGCACCACATTTGGCCCAGACGGCGCCGCGCTAAGCGCATCCAAGTATAGCCATAGGCAATAGGCATAAGTTGTAGCCACACAACAAATATCCACACACGCACATATACACACACACACACACGCAAACACCTGTGTATATACTGTGTACCTATGAAAACTGTAACTAAATCAAAAGCTAGGCCAGCCGGCGTAAGTTAGGTAAAAATTCAAATCGCGTGCCATAAATGCGTTGCTCTGTGCTTTTATGCTTGCGGAGACAGCGCAACAGAAAGATCCTGCCTAAGGATCGAGGATCACCAACCAAGCAACCAACATCAGAGTCTCTGCAAGCACAAAAGCCACAAATGTATTAAAGAAAGAACATCATCTTTGATATCCGTCGTTCAATTGTCAGCTGATTGCTTCCCACACCATTCCGTATGCCTTTTAGAACCTTGAAATTGACATTTTATCTATATATTATTTTAGTTTTTTATCTCTCTCTGTCTCTCTCTATATATATCTTTGTATCTATCCCAATTTATTATTATTACGTATGTATGTATGATTATATTTTCATTTCAATTACTGTTAGTTCGACTTGGTTTTGTTTCACTTCTCTATATTATTATTTTGTAATCCGTTTTTGAATAAATTGTCTCTGTATACAATCTTGAGTTTGGAGCAACAATCATTAGTTATTATTAAGCAATGGGTATGTACTAAGTCATTAACATTGTCATTGTTGGTTTATCGTTTGTTACTGTTTTCATTCATTTATATCTGATTCACATTTTGAGTTCAGTTCATGGCGCTATCATCGCAATACAAATCAAATTATGCAATTCGATATGAAAATTCATCTCAATGGTGTGACGTAAGCAATTGGGAACCATTAGTGAGGTAAGCTACACATTAAACAAAGAAAACCAAGCAAAATATCAACTAACAACTCTCGACTCTCGACATGGGAGGGAGTCTGAGTTTCTTTTTGCATTAAGCTAATGCTTAGAGATAACAAATATTTACACACACACACACACACACACATGCATACTTACATATAAGCAAGAATAGGCAAAGCTACAAATATGTGTCTAAGCAGCAGCAGAAGCAACAATAACAAAGCTACAATTAGCATATGCCTGCACATGGCAAAGAAAACCCAAAAGGGAAAACTATCTGAAAAAGTGAAAAGGATATTCGAGAAATCGCTTGACCGCTGAATGGAGGGCTAACCAAATCCAAAAGTTGAGTCATTCAAGTTCAAAAACTGCATTTAGATGTTTCTGAGCATGCGCAAAATAAGAAAAAAAAAAAGAAAAAACGATTTATATGAACGTATTATTACTAACTTAACTATAATGTTCGCAAACAAGACAAACACACAAGAAACCCCTTGCGACTCACAAGCATGCACACTGAGTATCTAGGAAGGAGGCGCGGTTTTTTATATATTACAGTGCTTAGTCAGCAAACTAGCAAACATGGTTGTTTCAGCAACAGATACTTATTGCATACTTCAGTCAGTCAAGTCAAGTCAAGTCAAGGCACTTGCCTGTGCCTCTAGCCACTACTAGATGTTTCAGTTTCTTCTCAAATTTCAGCATATATACACACTATATATACATATACAGGTGTGTGGCACTTTTTTTTTTAAATAACTCTAATTCAAGGCTATTTCTCTGTAAAACATAAACCAAAACACAACATATATTTATATACATTAATATTAAGTAGCGCATTTGGAATCATAACTAATCAGTAGAGACACATACATACATACATATGAATGTAGCTGAAGATATAGTACTTACAAGCATCGATAGCTAGACAGATCTACAACTATCTGAACACATTTAGCGAGCAGTTGACACAGAAAGAATAACAAAAAACAAAAAACAAAAAAAAAAACTAAAAACAAATGTAGCTAGTAATATTTTTATTGTATGTATGATGTGTGCGGCGCTTTTTACGTGCGTGCCTAATGCGATTTGCGATCTGCGATTTGCGAGCAGCAGCTGTGGTGTTCTAAACAAATTTTTTTAGATAAATACGAATATGAATGTTGGCCGAAAGACGAACTTTTAGTCCTCACTTTCCTCCACTTTCACTTTCTCGACTTGTCTCTTGGCTCTTCTTTAGATTTTCACGCGCTTGCGCTTAAGCCGCAAAAAGAAAACGCTCTGTGTGTGCTCTTCATAGTTTTCTTTGTGTTCAGTTCTCATTTCTGTTGTAAATATTTGTAAATAGTTGACTACGTAACTCGGATAATGTAAAAAGATCGTTAAGTCCTTTGGTTTTGAGATTTTTGCATTGCATTAAGGTTCAAATAGTTTTCGGTACATGGATTTGTTCAAATATTAAACACTGCCAAAGCGTATAGAAATCACATCAAATGTACTTTAACTGAAACACAAATGCAGATATGTAGTTCAGTTCAGTTCTCATTCAGAGTATTCAGATATGATTTCAAATACATCAATTTAGCTTATTGAGATGTAAAAGTTAATCGAATTCGAGCTTTTAATAGTAAAAGAAAAAAGAAAACTAAAAATAATTACAAATAAATTACGATTAAGATTAAGATCTTCAGTTCGTTGGGTTTGTTTCGATAATATACACGTGTAGCCTTAGGTTTAGACAACAAATGAAACGAAACATTGAACATTGTGAATATAAAGTATGCGCCTTCAAAGTAACATGTAACATATATACGGCATGTACGTATGTATGTATGTAGTGCGAAAAACAAAAAGAAAACATACATAGATAAAATATGATACGGCAGCAAGTTCATTTACTGTTAGGGCTATTGAAAATTAAAACTAATATAGACGAGAAGAGTAAAGCATTTGCAATCCTTATAACAGGCATAGAATAAACCCAAAAGTTAAACATAATTTTTAAATGAATAACATAGTTTATACAATTTTTAGAATTATAAATACTCTCACACACACACACTCACACACACATAGAGACATAGATACAAACATACACACAGACAGCCACACGCACATATAGATCACATCACAACAGCGAAAAACCCATTGACAAGAACAACAAAACGAACTCTCGATGTTGTGAGACTTGATTAAATCATGTTTACGCTAAATAAAATTATGAAAAACAAAAAATGAAATAACAACTAAATCAAATGATATACAAAATGCAAAACGAGAACTATCCACAAATAGCTTATGAAATGTAAATCGAAAAAGCTCTTGAAAAGCTGAACAAAGCTGCGTTCGGCTTTTGTTATATACGAATTGCCCGATTTCATATCATATCACTCGATTCACCATTGTCTCACTCAATGCATCCAGAATCCATAAAGCGCCAGCGATTCAGCTTTGTTCACAACAAGAAAAAAAAAAACATATAAAATAATAATATTGTATATCGCCTAGAAATACTCAATGCCATACAACTCTAGACACAAATGCAACGTTTTGTAGAAAGATTTCGTGAGTAAAATGTAAAAACATATTCGTAATGTAAAGCATTTTACAGTAGTTAGATACTTTGTATAGGAAACAACGTTTGCAGCTAAAAAACAAAAAAAAAAACAAAAACAAAAAAAAACAAAAAAACACAAATGATAATTTTAATTGTTTGGGTTACAAACAAATGTTATTTTGTAATTATTGCATACTATAAACAAAAACAAAAAAAAAACGTTATTAAATTTATAAAATGCCGAAATTGAAAACAACAAATTATTGTATAATTTCGTAGCACTTTCACAACTACCATATATATATATATATATATATATATATATATATATATATATATATATATATATATATATATGTAGTTATATATACTGCACATGCATACAAATTATTTTAGTACTATGTGCATTAAAAATGTATAAATAATTAAAAAAAAAAAGAAAAGCAAAAAAAAAATAAACACTAACATTAAAATAACATCAAATAGTCAACATAACTGTAATTAAGCTTTTTAGTTTTTACCCGCGATTTATAAAATATATTTACAAGTAAAATTCTAAAACGTTTGTCATAAGATTAAACTTAAATAATGCTGATAAACAAATTTATTTACATACAACTAATAGATCGAGATCAGCGACCGCTTGATAAAAAAAAAAACATTGTTTTTTATTTTCTGTTTAAAAGAGTAACACAAATTTTTGAAGAAGCGAAATTTTAAATAATAATAATAATAATAATAATAATAAAAATAAAAATAAAGAAAACACCTTAAAATTCGTATTTTAAACAATTGTCTATGAAAATAACATAATAATAATTAATATAATGCAAGTAAAAACAGCAGATAACTGTAATTAAATAAACGCTATAATAATAATATTATGTTGTTAATGTTTAAAAAAAACTTGTTAAAATAATATTTCAAAATAAAAAAAAAATACGAATACAAAATTTCAATCGACGGCCTGAGCCCAGACTTTTCCTTGCTGAAAGTGAAATCTTGAGCTAGGGCATGGCCCACGGCCCAAACAGCCCAAAAATTGACCCACTTAAGGCGGCCCAACAGAAATTCCATCGACCAATTGCGTTTAGAAATTTGCAGTCGCGCCTCGCATAAAACGCACCCAATTACCGAGTCCGATTGAACGCAGGCGTTTCATAAACTTTTTATAGCGCCCTGTCGTGTACACATTACACATTAGTATTGTATAATCGGAGATCTATAGCTGATTCACATATGCTTTATATACATATATGTAGTTAGCTAATGCTGAACTGGGGAGAGGGAAAAGTCGTATCACATTTGCTAACATTAATGAAGAAAACTATCAATCAAATTAGCTTTGGTATGCTTTGCAATATCTAGTGAATATTCATATTAATATTCATATATGTATATGAGAGCAATATAACTAGAAGTGGAGTGCCTTATCGATGATTGGTGAACACTAGTGTCGAGTGTGGCCTGACCTCGTTTTCAGATGTGACAAAGGCAAAAGGCAGACCTGCAGACTCGCTGCACTTACATCAAATTAAATTGAATAGCAACGAGTTGAGTGTATCAATTAGTTGGGTGTATCAATTAGCCGATATATATATATATATATTTTATATATAGCCCAACATAGACCTGCTGTACAATGCTGGCAAATTGATGAAGTTTTTATGAAAATAATAATTTTGCTCTATAAACTTATCATACACTTCAGTAATTTAATGTTTTATATTTGGCTGAATAAGCTGAGTTCTCAGAGCAGAGCATTGGAGTGAGGATAATCTCTAAGTTTTGGTTGAAACACCAATACATCCATAGATTACTATTTGATGCGCCCAACGGGCATGTGTCTTCAAAAACGATGATGATTATGAAAATTTGTTCATCTAACACAAACTTGACTTCAACTCGCTACAACTGCTTGCTGAGCTATAACCATTTGAGATCTCAATGTGCTGAAGCCACTAGAAATAACTTTACTGACTGCAAGTTCTGAGTAGCTTATTTGTTCATAAGTAATAATCGGGAAATACATGACCCTAGGAGTGCAATCTTAACATAGGTAACTGTCAGGTCGAAGCTTCCAATCGAATTGTCACAATTCTTCAGCTTCTGTTTTTATGAATAGCTCATCAAAATGTATAGACGAGCCATAATGCAACTTTCTATATTTTAAGGCGAGTCTTATGTTCAGTATTAGGACAGACTATGTATCAAATGGGGTAGGCCAGAGGGATATAGGAAACGTTGAAGCTCGATCCTAAAAAACACAGATCCTAGACACTCCTGTTTAGTTTAGGACTCGGTCATGGCTTCTTCTGTCTAATTCATGCATTTTCAGAAAGCTTTCTACACTCTGCACCTATATTCAATGGACTCAAGTCCAGAATTGATTTATTCACTTAGTGCTATAAGTAAGCCAGTTAACTGACTGAAGCATGGCAGGCTCTCCACAACTTTTGTGGGCACTAATGAGTATCGGCAGCAGATGAGAGCATATTCTGTAAATTTCCAGTGCCTGTGCCAATGCCAGTGCCAGCGGACGTTCCAAGAGCATCTCATTTGAAATACAAAATGATTCCGGTTAGCTCTTGATAGTGAAGATCTTTCTTAGCTTAAGCCTCAGGCGCTTAAAAGGTTTTGTTCTGTTCCTGCGCCAGAGCGCAAGAGGCGCCAATGCGAGCAGCGCTCAGCTCGAGATCATGAGCGCCTGGTGTGAATTGCTTTTTAAGGCATTGGATGAGTGAATATTAGCAAGACAAGTTCGTTGCCCAAGTCTTTTGTTTGGCCAGGCTGAACTGGCGACTGGCCAAGAACTGGCAAACACTTTCGTTTAAGCTGTGCGTGTATGTCTGGCAGAAGAAGAGGACAAAGGAGAAGGAGAAGGAGAAGGAGAAGACGTAGAAGGAGAAGACAGTGCACATGCCGGCAAATCTCATGTCGTTGTGGTCGCGTGCTAAGTCTCACTCGAGCACTGAACAAGTTTTCGAATCGAATTGAATCGAATCGGCCAGCGAAGACGAAGAAAAGCCGACCACTTTCTTTGTGGTTTCATTGGCTTCCAGTGAGCGATCAGACGTGTACTTCCAGTGGCTGGCAAAAGCAGCTATCACAGTCAGTTGGAGTGGCCTCGCAGCTCAGTTGTTACCGCGACCTGAACAGGTGCAGACGTGCAGACTTTGCCGCTCCGTTTAGCATTTTGTGTGTCGTTCGTCTTTCGTCGTACTAAAGGAAAGCGCCGCGGCGCACGTGGACATGAAGTTAATTGATGTTATTATTTACCTAATTGCTATTTTGATCTTCATCTACTTGCTGTTGGAGTAAAAGAAGAGCCAGCACATTCCACTCACTCGCTTACTTACGCAGCCGCCAGCCAAAGCTTTCCTTCTTCTTTACGCTCCACAAACTCTTCACCTGCGCCAGCAACAGCAACAGCAACAGCGACAGCTACAACTACAATCGCAGCAGCTATGAAGGTAAGTGGGAGTCTCACGCAGAGCTTATGGGCTTCAATTATCGATCATTAACTGATGGGAAACACATTTTATGCAAATGCACTATTTCTATAGGCTCAACTCAATTGAAAGCCAAAGACAATGGCGCCATTCATTTTTCGTTATTTCTTATTACTTTTATTTCAATTGAATTGCAATTGATGCGCCGCGGCGGCAGCTCGTGCTTTGAATACTTGTTAAATTGCGATTGGCGGGCACTTTCATTTGCGGTGCACCAGTAGCGATTGCAATTGAGAGCACTTGATGCGCCACGCCAAGTTTTCGCTGCAGGCAGCCGAACAATGGGCCGGGCCGTTCGCCACACTTGCCTGGCTATTGCCATTGCCATTGCCATTGCCATTGACTCTGCCTCAATGTGCAGCGCAGTGAAGAAGATGAAACAGTTGGCTCAGTGCTAGCTAAAAGCCGACTTTCAGGTTGGCCGAATGCGTCGCGAATTGGGTTAGCTTGCGGTAGTTTGAATGCAATTGGCTAATTCGCCGTTTCATTTGTGATTTCTGAGTGCGGTTTCTGGCTGCGATTGTGTGGTCAGTCGGAGCAAAGCAGATCCTATTCCACTGGCGTAAAACAATACACATTTCGCTCGTACTTTGACTTTCGTGCAACGGCTCCAAGTTCATTCACCAGGCAGGCAGTCAGGCAGTCAGGCAGTCAGTGCACCCGCTGGACGTCAACTATTATTATGCATATTTTTTACAGGCTGTCGCCTAGCAGTATCAAATTGCTAACCGCTCGGTAAAGAGCCGGGCAGCAATTTGGTCTCAATTACGTCTGCCATTTGATTAGGCAAACGCAGCACGTAATCAATAACCATAGTGCAGCGGTTTCACCTGTGATTGACTGACCAGACTAACGGTAAAACATTGTCATTGCCAGTGTCGCTGGCGGTGGACAAGTGAAATTTGTTGTTGCCCCCGTAACAATTACAACGACAAATCGTCGACTTCCACTTCACTTGTGGCGCGGCCGACACCAGGGGAGGAGGCGTCGGACGTGTTCATAACAGAACCAAATCAATTTGGTATTTCACTTTCATTGGCCCATTCGCTTAATTAGACGCGACAGCTGCACGCCCGTGCCCACAGTTGTAGCTCACATGCTCACACGTTTATACACACACACACATATATATATATATATATATGTATATACTTAAAGGTTTATGGTTGCCTTAAGCTTTAGTAGCTGGCGGCAGGCGACGTGATAAAATTTTAGAAAACCGCCAATTTATACAAATTAAGGCCATTATTTTCGGTTCTCCGACCGTCCGTTGATTACATCCCAGACTGAACCCCCCTCCCCACTTCTCACTTCTTCACTTCCCCCCTTGTCTGGTCAGCTGGTAAGCTGATAGAGCATAGAAAGTTGTATATATGTATGTATATAGTCGTCAAGTACTCAGTTGCAAGAGAGATAATTAAGTTTCGTTTAATGGATTTTCGTGTTAATTTTGAAGCATTTTTATTGCTTTAGCACTTCGTACTCTTGACGCTGCTTTGCGTCTGCCTGGTCAGCTGCGATCTGTCTGCCGGCAAGCGTCCGCTGATCTTCAGCAACGGCAACTGGCCGCCCAAGAGCGCCAAGCAACTGGCTCGTCTTCCCTCGGCTGGCTCCGCCAACGGCAAGCAGCGCACGTTGGTCGTCCAGATTCGCAGTGATCAGCCGGTGCCGTTGGTGCTGAAGGGTCGTCCCGGCGCACACACACACGCCCATCAGCATCTCGGCTCCCACTCGCACCTGCACTCTCACGCCCACCTACATGGCCACGCCCACGGACACTCGCACGCACACGCCCACCTGCTGCATGGAGCGCCTCCCCAACATCTGCGTGGCTCGCGACCCCTGAAGCTGACCGCTCCAGTCTACCTAAAGCCGGCGGGCAGTCTACGAAAGCCGCTGAAGATCAAGTTGAGCAACTCGAAGCCGCACTCGAAGCCCACCTTCGGTTACGAGAAGCCCTTCAAGTACGAGAAGCCCACAGCCGTTGCCTACAGCGAGCTGCAGAACTTGCCGGTGAGTACTGTAAAAAGTGGGCATGGCACACGAACACGCACACTCGCACTCACACACACCCACGAGGCACGTAGATAGATGTCCTTATACGCATACATATGTACCCACAGCTGGACACACACAACAACAACAACTACAACACCGAGCACTTTGCACCAATTTACACGGTTCCCGCTCCCAACCTGGCCCTGCACCACGATCACGACAATCAGATTGACGATGGCCTGAACACTGCATACTTGCCCCCACAACAACAACAACAACAACAACAACAACCGACACAAACGTATGGGCCGCCCGCAGCTGCGAGTGGCTACTACAGCGTGCATGAGGAAGAGACAAATGATCAAACGATTCGCGATCCCATTTCGGGTTCGCAGAAACTCTTTGCCCCAGATCCGGATCCATCGTTGCCCACGGCCAAGGTGAAGATCGCCACGGAAAGCTTCAACACGCCGAGCAACAGCCAGCCGTTGCCATCGGATGTGCAGAGCAATCATCTGCCGGCCCAGCCACTGGTCCAGATCGTGGGCGCCCAAGCAGCCGCTCAGACAGTGCCCATATATCCCATTCAGTTCACCCAGCAGCAGACGACGCAGCCCTTCATAGCCGCCGCCCTGCCGGCCGCCCACATTCCCATCTACAATCCCACCTACCTGGTCACCCAGTCCAACCAGCTCTACAGCCAGCACAAGCAGCAGCTCTTCAAGCCCAGCGCGGAGCACGTCGTGGAGACGGGCTACGTAAACGCCGACCTGACGCAGGAGGTGGCCAGCAATGGCCAAATTCTACAGGCCGCCAAGGATCCGCAGCATAATATTCATCCCGTGCTGGATTCGGCTCCACAATATGCCGCACTGATTGCTGCTCCTGCACTCAGTGAGCCGGCGGAGCCTGTGTATGACACGGCGCCCTTCCACCTGGCCAATGTCGCCGCAGCAGTTGGCTCAACGGCTCCTGAGGGCGGATTTGTGGTGTCGAATTACTATGGAAACTCCCACGACTCCTCGCAGCTGCTGCAAGCCTATGCCGAGGAGGAAGCCCGACGACAGCAGCTGGAGACTGAGCAGGCGGCATTGGAGCTGCAAAAGCAGCAACAGCAGCAGCAGCTTCATCTAGAAGAGCTGCATGCGCAGGCTCAGGCACATGCTCAACTGCAGCAACAGCAGCAATACCAACAGGAACTGCAGCAGCAGCAGCAGCAGCAGCAGCAATATGAACAGGAGTTGCAGCTGGAAGAGCTGAAGGCACAGGCGCAGGAGCAACACTTGCAGCAACAGCAACATCAGCAGCAACTTCAGATACACCAGCTGCAACAGCAACAACTACAGCAACAGCTGCAACAACAACAGCAACAGCAGCAGCAACAACAACAGCAGCAGCAGCAACAACATCAGCCCACAGATGCAGCCGCAGCTGCTTTCGAGGAGCATCAGCGTTTGGTACAGCAGCAACTGGGCAGCACTACGCCGCTGCGTATTTTCGTTCCAGATGAAGAAACATCCGAATCGGTAAGCAAACAAAACCATTTCAATTCTTGGCTTATTTAAAATCTCCATTGCTCTCAGCAGCGCCTACAAAAACGTTCAGATAATCTGAAGAAAGGCACTTTTGAAGATGTGTCCACGGTCCGGGTAAATGATGCGACAAAGGATTTGTTCCCCGTTTCAACTTCTGTGGAAGTGTCAGGCAGTCAAACAGATGCCGACAGCGAATAGGAATTTATTTTTGTTATGGACGTAGTTCTAGAGGTCTTTAAATATTTATTTTACAACAAACATTTGTAAATGTAATCATATAGCAAGAGACGATAGTATAATAAATAAATGTATTAATATTTTAAAACAACGCGCGCTTTATTAAATGGGTCACACTGTTAAGTAAATACGTAACGCATGTATCAATATCAATCTATTACATCTGGCGATGTTCACGACAAATAAAAACTGTATTTTAGTATAACTTAGATTTTCATAATTTTTTAATTTAAAAAATTTAAATGAAGAGGCGTATTCTAAATGGGGCATTCTCAAAAATATCGATATTCAGGCCATGTGCTCATCAGCAATCGATACTTAACAATCATTTGCAACAAGTTGGCAGCCCTAATGAAAAGTAGAAGCAAAACATTGAAGTGTGCGCGAAGCACAAAGCAAATAAGTTGTCATTAATAGCTATATATAATTAATTATAACCAATATGATAATACCAATCCGGTGTTTTACCTGTGGCAAGGTGATTGGGAACAAATGGGAATCCTACCTTGGCTTGCTGCAGGCCGAGTACACGGAAGGGTAAGTCAAGAATGCTTTACGATCTAGGCAGACTCGACGACTTTTTAATATGAATTACTTTAAATTGTCAATAATAATGCTTTAGTGACGCTCTGGACGCTTTGGGATTGAAACGTTATTGCTGTCGTCGAATGCTGCTTGGCCATGTGGATCTCATCGAGAAACTTCTCAATTATGCGCCTCTCGAGAAGTAAATCAATGGGACGCCGCACTTGGAACAATTATAGAATTATACGGAATTTGAACGACAAACTTTATATTTTATTGTAAAAATAAATTAAAGCTCAATGTAAGAACCGCCTTTTCGAGAACTACATTTTGTCCATGAACCATGGCTGGCCGTTGTTCTCTCGGCGCTTCGTGAGGATCTCACAACCATTGTTGGTGACCAGCAGTGTCTGCTCGAACTGTGCCGAGTAGAGGCCATCCCCAGTGACGGCAGTCCAGTCATCTGGCCAGGATTCAGCCTTCTGAACACCTTCGGAAATCATTGGCTCAATTGTGAAGCAGTGCCCGGCTGCCATTACTCCGACGGCAGAGTTCTCTGTGGATTAGATGAGGCAAGGCTTGCATTAGTTACTCCATGTGGGATGGAAGATTATTCCACTTACTGGCATAGTGAGGCACATTGGGGGCAGTGTGGAAAACGCGATGAATACCATGACCACAATAGCTGCGAACGACGCTGAAGCCATGGGGCGCCACGTACTTCTGGATCACATTACCTATCTCCCGGTACTTCACGCCAGGACGAACCAGTTCGATAGCTTTGCTCAACGACTCGTGTGTTATGCGCACCAGCTTCTTGTGCTTCTCTGAGACCTCGCCAACGAAAAAGGTTTCGTTGAGGTCACCATGGAAGCCGTGATGATAGACAGTCACGTCGATGTTGCATATGTCGCCATTCTCGAGGGGCCGCTTGTCCGGTATGCCGTGGCAAATGACCTCGTTCACGCTAGTGCAGCACGACTTGGGGAAGTTGTAGTAGTTGAGTGGGGAAGGGTAGCAGTCGCGCTCGATGGCTGCCTCGTGCACCAGGCGATCTAATTCGTCGGTTGTGACGCCCACTTCGACGGCTTTGGCGCCTTCATCTAAGCACTCCCGACCCAGCCTGCCAGCCACTCGCATCGCCTCAATCTCATCATCGTCGAGGACTTTAATTGTCGTTCCACGCAAAGCTTCTTCCGATAAAGATCGTCCTGCCGGATGATCGGCGTAATCTGGACGCTCGATTGATTCTGGAACGGCGCGTTTAGGTGTCTGGGGAAACGGGCGCAGTTTGCCGGTGAAGCGGAAGTGCGGCCATGGACTGTAGACCCCATCGTCAACAACGGGCTTCTGCGCACCGGCTAATAAAAGCATTTCATATTTTAATATAGAAAATATGAAAACTGCATATTTTACGAAGAGAACCTACCAGCTAAGGCATGGATCACTTTATGCTCCTTCCAGAAACCTTTGAAGCATGCTTGTGAGCAGAAAAATGAACCTTTGATTCCCAATTTAATGCATGTGGGGCACTGAAGCGTTGCCTCCTTGTTGCAGTCCGTAGTTTCACAACTTTGCGTCATTGCTTCGTATAAAAAACTGTTCCAAAATTAGCACTTTGAGGGCAGTAATATTGCAAGTTGCAACGCCGTTGTTATTATCCCATATTATCCCATTGCCATGTATCGATATATTTACAATCGATAGTTGGACGTATCACAATGTCGTTGAATAAAAAGTATCGACGATGCTTTTTAATTTAAAATTGTTCAGTATTAAATTAATTTATTTTAAAGGAACACTTGCTTGTTTTAGTTAGTGTGCACTTTGATAGCTTATTGTATTTACATTTAATGTCGAAAGCATATTACTCTGTGGCAATAAAAGCCATGAGATCCTGTTTTTAAATAAACAATTGTGTTTTACATAACTTTGTGCACAAGCTTAAACGAGTTGATAAATAATTCTTCAAATTGATTTAAATCTGGTGATTATATAGCTCAACCATAAATAAATGCTCTTAAGTTCCTTTAAGGATATGAAAACTAAATTTGAATTTGCGCTGCACCGACTGTTAAGCAAAAGCAGCTGTTAGCGCTTGTCTAGGCACATGCGCTTTATCCCTTCGCTCTATCGCGCTCTCTTTCTTGCGCGCTCTCTGCTTGGCACAGCTGTGCAGCTACAGAAACGTTGGCTCTGTTTATGTTTGAATCTCTCCAATCAAAACGCGAGAACCTTTCGTCGTGAACGGACGTGTATTTCACTGTAGCGGCGAAATAACGCAAACGAAAGAATAATAAAGAAACAAACTTGTTTGATCTGACGCAGATTCAGTATTCGCATAAGGTCCAAAAGGATCCCGAGTGTGCAAGTGAATATAATCAAGTGCGCCAATAAGTAATATTGCTATTCCTGATAATAAAGCATGCATATTATATTTATTCACATTAACATCATTTGAATTGCCTGCTACAGGTGGAACTTCTTCCTCGACTCTTTCAATTCAAAACAAAAATTTACGAAATAAGTCAGGGTAAATCGTGGCCAATTCACCTGCATATGCCTAGTTGATTTAAGTATAATTGCTAGTCGCTAATCTGAGAGACAGTCGGTCGAGTGGATGGATCACTTTTGTCGCGATCTTTGCACTCGCCGTTCGATCGTGCTCTATGCGTTTTCCTTATCAGCAGCTGCCGTTGTTGGCCCCGCGCTTTGTTTTTGCGTTCGTTTTGAGCAGACGACGACAAACACGCCGCAGTTACTGTTGCTGTCGCCGATGTTGATGCCGATGCTGATGTTGCGGCAGAGAAGAGGCAACGGCATCAACTAGCTATAAATAACAAACGGCACGCGGCTGCGTCCGTGTGTGCACTGTACGTTGTTTGGCACCGCCTCCGCCACCGCCACCGCCTCCGCCTTCGTCTGCGCCTCTGCACACCTCATTGACCCCCTCAACTTAAATCAGCCGCAGCCGGCACTTCGCACTGTGGGTGTTTGGCGCTCAACGATTTCCACTATCTATCGCTAACTGAGTCGTTGTCAGTTTTCCGCTTTTCATTAAAAAACAAAAACAACAACAGAATCAAGCGAAACGCAAATCGTCAATTGTCAATGGTCTTCATTCAGAAGGCCGCCTTCGTAATTAAAATAGAATCTGTTTTCCCTGACTGTATATATATAGATGTGTGTGTGTGTGTGTGTGTGTGTATACACACATATGTAGGTGTATGTGTTTGTGTGTTTTTATACTAAAGTAAGACATTACTTTATTGTGTTTTGTGTTCAGGCTATTGCAATACGGAACAACGTCAAAAGTCAAGGTACCGCTGTTGCTGTTGCTGTGGCTGTGGCTGCCGCTGCCTTAACCGCTGCCACTGCAAGCAGCGACGCTCGCAGAGGCAGCGGCAGAGACAGCAATGATCTTGCATGCTTCTGTTGCTTTGAACTCGATCGCAGACAAAGATTGAGCAAAGCAGGATCGCACATTGTTCTTCTGCTGTTGTTGTTGTTGTTGTTGTTGCTATTGCTGGACGACTGCTCTTTTTTCTTTTTTTTGACAACAATCATTGGCGTTTGCCCAGCGGCTATACCACCGAGCCGATCCTCGCTGAAATTCAAGGTAAAGAACTGAAAAGGCAAAAAGCATATGAGAAAACTTAAAGGCCGACAGCGAACACGCATTAGAGTTAATTGGCTCCGTCTGGGGCACTGGCTCCAGTCCAGGTGCCTTTGATACGCAATGCTATGGCATTAGCAGAATGTTGCCGCAACATGTGTGTGTACATATGTACATATATACACACACACACACACACACACACACACATATGTGCAAGTGTGCGTACATGTGTGGTGCGCATTTGTACGCATTTGCCTGATGCTTGTGTCAGTTAGATGAAAATTTATGCGTCACAGCAAACAGAAAAATGAAAAAATTGAACGAATATGAAATTCAAAGTGTTGTCCCGCTGCTGACTCTCGGTTGGCGCGGCATTTTCCAGCGCTTCAGCACTTCCGCTCTGCCAGAAAATCAACTTCCGCTGGCTGGCAAACAATTGTCAGCAGGGGGCGCGGTGGCCCAAGGCGTCGAGCGAGGAGCGAGGAGCGAGTAGGAAGTGGGGAGTGGGGAGGGACATGGGGCTTGTGTCGACGCTGACAATGCCAGCGGCGTTGCTTTACGTAGCAAACGCAGCACAGCACACGAGACGCATATTGATATTGTTGCCAGGATTCTTACGCTTCACTGCACTCACACACTCACCCACACACACAAACACACACACACACACACACACACACAGTCAGTCATACAAATTTAAGCTGCTGCAAGCGCATTTCACTTTTGCTTCACTGCTCCTGTTGGCTGTTTTGTCCCTTATCCTTTGGCCCGGCAAACATTTTGTGGCATCTTCGCCTGCTTATTGCCAGCCAACGAACGCCATTAAGCGTTTCATGTTACCTCCCTTCGCATTAAAAAATTGTCCGCGTATGCATTTCCCAACAATTCCTTCCATTTCTGCGACATTTCATTCCATTTCATATTTCTGCCAGCTCCTTCGCCTTTGAATAGAACACAATTCTGCTTCCTCTTGATAATACCCTTCGAGCGAGAGCCTTAAGATTTTGTCATGAGACGTGGAGTTCGTTCGAGGATGCATTAAGTGAACTGATCAAACTAGAGTTTCTCCTCCTTTAGATCGGATCAAACTGTTTAATTATACCTATCGTATCTGACTCTGCGCAGTTCCAAAAAGAAATCTCCACTCGAACTGCCTTAGAGAGTCCTTTGTTTGGCTACCTCCAGACTCCCTTGAGGGTATTTCATCTTCAGCAGATTATTAAATTTCGGGTGCTTCGCACGCACTTCTACTTCAGTGGCGAAGGGGCGCGTGCTTAATACGATTTTATTTTTTCTGCTTTCGGTTTGGCTTGCTTTTCGCTCTAGTCGAGCTTTTGATATGTTTTGGATTTTTTCATTCTGTTGATTTGCCATCGCAGCAAATATACAAAAAATTAAGAGCAAATTATGTGCCGCAGGTGCCGGAAGAGACGGAGGCAGAGGCGGAGGCCGGAAGCGGACTTGCGGTGACTCTAATCCACATCAAATCGGATCCGTGCGCTCGCCTGGCCAGTCTCAACAATCTCATATCTGCCAAGTATTCGGAGCAGGCTATTCAAGCTATTTTATGAATATTTGTATAGGCTCTCGAATTTGCATGGCAATCCGTGTTGCCTGGGCTGCTGACTGTTGAGTGTTCAGTGAGTGTCGCGCGTGGGTGTTTTATTAAGGCACTGCCAACGACATATATATATATATATATATATATATATATATATATATATATATATATATATATATATATATATATATATATATATATATATATATATTGCATGCTGCTGCCCACCCCTTGCTCTCACGACTTATTTCGTATCTCCCCTCATCTCTGTTGCCGCACTACACCTCGTCTTGACATAAATATTTTGTTATCAACGTCGTGTTTGTTGCTGCCATGAAGCAAAGTTAATGATATGTCGCAACTGGCTGAGCATAGGTGTCTGTGCCTGCGAGCGTGTGTGTCTTTCTGGCGACAAGAACTCTGCATAAGGATCTGAGTGCGTGCGTGTGTCCGTGCCGTGCGTCAGCTTTATGCGAAATTAATTGTAATCCAAGCACATTTAATTTCTGGCCTCTAATTTGCTTCCCTTGTCTAGCAATAATAGAATCATATTTATCGCAGGACTCTTCCTATTGCTAGCAGGAGTATTCGTACTGTGCACTTAGAGTCGATTCGAGCCCCAATAAATCTGCTCAAAGTGAAATGCGTAATGATTATTCATGCGGAACTCGATGTTAAAAGCTTTGTTTAACTTAATGAACTTTGAGCTGTTCGCTCCTTGGGCTTCGGTTATGTCGGATTGACTTAATTCATGCGTTCGCTTGCAGGATACATGAAAAAAGCATTTACATGCCAAAAGTTAAGACTCCGAACCCTCCACGGTTTTTGTGCTCTGCTCTTTCTTTGCTCATCTTTTGGGCTCGTTCAAATTTGTACAGCATTCAGAGGACCGAGGACCGAGAGCCGACGGCCGACGGCTGACTGGCATTCAGTTTTATTTGCCAAATTAAAAGGATTTCATTTGCTTTTCATATTTGCATTGGTTTTTATCGCCCCTGCCAGACAACTGGCTTTGACCCAGCGCCGATTTTCCCACACAATCACCATAAAACCGAATCTCGGCGCCATATTTTCTGCCCTCGTGCTGGCTGCTGCTTTCCTCCTCTTTTTTATGTTGTGCCAAAGTCGTTGGCAATTGTTATTTATGGCCAAGGGAAGGAAGAAAGTAGCCGCAGCAACTGACTAGCCGAAGAGCCAAGGTTGCACTCCCATTCCCTCTCCCAGTCGCACTCCCAGTCCCAGCCTGGCTGCTCAGTGTGCCGTATACCCAGTCCGATCATCATTTCTGTTGTTAGTAGTAATTATTTGTTGGCCCTCAAATTGCATAATTTAGGTCTTAAACAGCTGGCTGACCATTGCTCATGTTCTATATGACGCCTGTACATATTTGCCGTCACGGGACACGGGCTGCCGCTCGCAGGCTCCGTTTCATGTAATGGGGCACAGGATAGCAGGATGGCCGCAGGAACAGAAGCCTATCTGTCTGCGGTGTATTTCATGGTTGAACTTTATTTACATTCATACGGCTACATCCGAGCCGGCCAAGGCCCAAGCAGAACACAAGCTTGGAGCTCGGAGCATTTTGGTTACAGTTGCAACCACCTGGACATGTTGTTGGTTGGTTGCTGAGGCAGAGGTAGAGGTGGAGGTGGAGGTGGAGGTGGAGGCTGAGGCCACAGGTGCTAGCTGGGCCAGCTTAATTATTTGCCGTTGGCTGCGGCCCAGTGTTGGCTCCGGACGACCCTTTCAGTGTGCGTTCGCTTTGCCAGCTGGTTTGTTCACCTCATTGCTTGTTTATTTGGCAACTCGGTTGCACTCGGCGCTTGTATAGCATTTAAGTCGCTTAGTCGGTCCGTCGGTCCGCCAGCTCATCACTGAATTGGAATATGCTCCTCTCACTGCATACGTATCTATACATATATGCATCTCTCTTTCTCTGTTAATTTAAATTTACTGCTTTTTATGACGGCAATTTTGAGTTCAGTTCAGCTCAGCTCGTCCGCTCTTCTCTCTTCGTATCGCGCCTGTTGATATGCAATATTTTTAATCAGCCATGCAAATGAAAGTCCAGCCCCCTGCGAAGTGATTCAAAACTATAAAACAAGAACTTTTCATTTAATATCCGTGCATATTCAACGAAAACAAATACTGAATCCCATTTGTATTCGTGCATATGTATATTAATTACCTGAGGAGATTAATTTGGCTCTTGGAATTATTTTATTTACGCAAACACTCAGGTCCTCGCATTTCAAAATGAACTTAATCTCCCTTTGTTATTGGCATAGCAACAAATCAACATCCTTTTCAGTTTTCCTTTGGTCCTGCTGCGCTTGCCACCTCCCCGCGTTGGCCAGGTCAACACTGAAGCCACAAAGGCTTTGGGCTCAAGTTGAAAGAGGGCACATCTATGGCATCGCCGGTTGAGAGCATTTTTAAGTCTCAGCTTAAGGTGCACTTTTGCTGTAAAGTTTGCGAAAATTACAACAGACCATCAGACTAAACCAGCCAGAACAAAATATCTTGAATATTATATACAGCATACTCAACTTTTGTTTATCTATATTTTTACTTTTATTTTGGATTATTATTTTGATATGGACGAGAGCGAGAACAGAAAAATTAGTTTAGAGGTAGGGAGTGTTAAGAGTTGTAATTATCGCGAATAAAGATAAAGCTGTGATTTTATAGATTTTAAGTCAAGATTGAGTCATCCCCTAGATCTTTAAGTTGCAGTACCCATGCTGATTGGCCACCTCTTATTTTCTGTCATTAGTTATTGGCATATGAAGGCTTGTTTGATGCCCCTGGTTCTCCTGTATTAAGAGATCTCGGTAATCTTCCTCATCTTGGCTGTCATTCTAGACATCTGGATGGCAAAGCAGAGGCCAGCAGCTAGGATACTCTTATGAGCTCTAACTTGAAGAGCAGTCAAGTCAAGATAGTTTTTAGGCATATTCCGTTCAAATCCTAAAGAGTTTTTGTATGACACCGAATGGGACATAATAATAATAATGAGATTGAAAGATTGGTAGTATAAATTAGTGTTATTATAAGTAGTATTATATAACACTAAAGCTAGTTTGAACAAATTAATCCTGAGGTTTAAAGAAATCCTTATGTACTTCGCACTTAGCCTCTATATCGAAAACATTCGGAAAGTAGTCTTAATCTGTGTCAATATATGCTATTCGACTCGGCATATACATATATGTATATCGTACATATAGACACCTATATATATACTATACCCCAAATGGCGAATGATTTTATTTGCCAAGCATCTTCGCATACCTTGACACCTTGACACGGCTCTTCAAGTAGTTCTCTGTACAGCATCAGCATCATATCACAGTAATCAATTATAATAAATCAAATGTATATATATGTACGCATCCCCGTGTAATAATCATATCCTTTGGCTGCTATGTACACAGTTAGCTACTTGAAATGTCAACTGTCACGGCAGCAAGGCAAATCAGAGTGGAGCTATGAGCGCAATGAGCGCGCGACCTTTTGGAGGAAGTTTTTAGGGACAGGCTCGTGTCAAGATTTGCGCTTGTAAACACTAGAAATGGCTGAGGCGAAGTGATGAGAGGCAATATGCTATCTGGCCGACTACCCGCTTAGCCTAGAGCGTTGTCATTGTCAGTTCGTGTAGTTTGAAAGTGGCGCTTGACACTTGACAAGTCTGATTGATGGCGTGACTGTGAGTGAGCAGCAGGATGTTGGCGGAATCGTGAAATAACTGAAGCTGCTCGTCTCGGACCCTCATCTCATTTAATTAAACTAAATGCGAATGCTACGCTTCACTCAAAATCTCCCCACACAATTACCCCAATAACGTTTATGCACGCCAAGCAGAAATGAAGAACGCCATTCCGACTCAGGCTCAGGTTTCGTCTTGGCGAATACACAAAACGTGAAACGAATACGAGATAAATGATAAAAATATATTATATGTAGGTGTCTCCATATGGAAGATAAAATACTATAGATTATATTCGTTTATAGATAAGAGTTGAGTTGTTAAGTATACTCTATCCAAATAGAATTAGCTACACTTTAAGAGTATGTATGACAGATTTTAGTCTCCAGTTTATCTTCACAAACAGGCGCGCAGCAGTGCGGACATTGCATAAAACCAATATACTCATTTGGCTTTCATGAGCAAGTGTATACAAAAACATTCGTCAAAACACATTGCAACCTATGCACTGTTGTTTATAATATTCCGGAGCCACAGCAATGAAATTTTAATTTGTTTACGTTTGCGACACGTTGCTCTGCGCAAGGCTGGCCGCTGATAAGCGGGCGGGTCGATGTGGGTGCTCTTCTTTTCGGAGATAAACAGTCGACTCAAAGCACGAAATGGTCGGGAAAGCTGACGTCTCAGAGCTGGCTGTATGCCGAAGACGAACAAAACAATTAACTTACATCCTGAGCTGAGAATTAATCAATTGAAATTTATAATTTGGCCCAAATGAGCAGACGGTGCCGCGTCCATGCGGCGTATACGCAATTAGGCGACTGAGCATTATGAAAGTAAGGCCCGCCTTACAGAGCCTTACACTGAACGCCATGGAATGAAATTAAGAAAATATGTTGCACTCTTTGGCGTGGCCCACAGATGTAGTTGCTGATTATTATTGTTGTTGCTGCTATTGTTGTTGGCAAGTTCTGCCAAGGGTTGCTGCTAGAATTGTCTTTGGCTTTATTTGCCAGTCGCTTGCCTGGCTAAGTCTGTGGCTGCCGGCTGCTGGCTGCTGGCTGCCTCCACAGAAGCCAACTTAATTTGCCATAAAATGCCAGACCGGCACTTGATTTGCTTTGTTGAATTAGAGTTGTTGTAATTGTTCGTTGTGCACGCCGGAAATTAAATGATTTAATGAAATTGCCAACGTTCACTTGAGCCTTGCTTGGGGAGCAATTACAGAGCGATAATGGCGCAGCCCCAAACATTTTAGTTAATTGAAAAGGTTTTATTTCCTTCTCTCTTTTTGTTGCACTCAATTGGCAGCCAAAGTTTGGCCAAAGGTCGGCCCCGGGCCGGCCTAAGTGATTTTAAATTACCTGCCATTGTCTCGACGTCGGACCAGCGCGTGTCCTTGCTGTGACATCAACTCAAGTTAATTGAGTGCTAATCTGAACGACAGCTGGCTGTCAGCCACCGTTTATGAGCTGCAGCCATAACGGTGCAGACTGCAGCTCGCTGTCCATCTGCCTGCCGTCTGTACAGCAGTTCCTCAACCCTCCTAGAGTCCTTCCTCTTCCTCTTCATATGCCTCAGGCCCTCACATATTTCCATATTAAAATTTTACACCTTTTTTGCTTTTAATATGCTCTGACAACGGACAGAGAAACGTTCCAAGTAAATGCACACAAATTGCGCACAGATGTGAGCACACAATCTTACACACACAGCACCCGCTCACATATGTAAATTAGACAAAGGCTGTGCATTGATTGTTGCCAACTGCTGGGTGTTGCTGTCCTTGTTTTGTGGTGCTGCTTCAGTTTATAATATGCTCGGATTAAACAGAGTTCGAACAGATAATATTGCCAGAGGACATATTTGAGGAAGCCTTGCTCAGCATAAATTTCGACTGGCGGAGGAGTGCCGATCCAACATTAAATAGAGTAAACAAGTCACAGCAATGCTTAGAATAAATAATCATGAGGTAAAAGCCATGAAGTTAGCTCTAAGCAATTTCCAAGTCTTGAGTTTATTTGAATGGTAAATCGAGAGAGCGACATCTGCGAGCTGATTATGAAGTATAAACAAATATTTCCTACAAGGGGTTGGGGTTATCAACAGCATATATATATGTATATATATACTTTTGTTCCATTATATACAGACAAACAGATCAATTGAGCGATCAGCCTTGCTCAATGAATGAAACGAAACCAAAGCAAGCCAGTTTTAGCCAATTCCACAGATAGGTTTTAATACGAATACGTTGCTTACCTCGTGCATAGTTAGTCATCTCTCAATTATATTTTCCGTGCTCATTGCAGGCCACGTGCAGTGCGAGAATGCAGCGCTGCTGAGCTGGGTTAGACGCTGGCGATAAGCAGAGCCCGCAGAGACAACGAACGTCAAGCACAAAGCGCGCCGACGATTGACAAGCGAAAGAACGTGCAAAGCAGCTACAGAAGAGACAGAAGAAGAGGCGGAGAGCACGCTCAGATGGCGCTGCAGAGCCGGCTTGGAGCCGGACGCGGTGGCCGGGTAATGAGCTATACGAACTACGCCCTGCTGATGGCCACCGCGCTGCTGGTGTTAATCTCGGCGCATGTCAAAAGCGCCAAGCTGCATGAGGAGCCACAGTTGAATAACGTTGCCATTGACAAGGCTGAGCGTGACAACAACAACAACAACAACAACAACAGTAACGAGCACAACGGCAACAATGAGCTCGTCAAAGAGCACGTGAAAGATGCAGCTGCCACTCATCCTTATCACCAGCATGTCCGCGGGCAGCACAGGCCTCACTTGCATCATATGTCACAGCTGAGCAATCGGCGCGCCTATCACAGCAAATATAGCATCGAGCAGCTGCTGCACATGCATGTGACACCAAAAGTATCCAACGACATCGACATGGATCCCTGCAAGGCGGGTGAGTAGCCCCAATATTTGATAATAGTTGCCTCAGTGCCAAAAATCGCTCTTGCGATAAGCCAGCTTTATGCTCTATATATACGATAGTATGTCTTGTGGAGCGTATGTGCCCGCCGCGATGGCCGACTTTATAAGCCAATCACAAAGCTCTGTGAATTAGTTTGGCTTAGCAGTGTCTTCAGTTTGAGTAAAAGTGAAAAGTCTTGTAAGCTCGAGTCATATACGCTGAGTTGTCCTATCGCATTTCCCATTGCCCGCCCGCCAGTCGGAGTCGGTGCAAGAGGTGGCTCGATGCCGTTAGCAGCAGCGTTGAAAATTAAGCGCCATTGTAGCTATCTAAGTGCGCTGGCTCGGATCAACTTGCCCGGCTGCTCAACTCAATTGAATTTACCTCGGTTTTCTGGAACGAAATTGACTGAGCAATGCCTCCAGAACGAGCATATCAATGTCCGTGTCCGTGTTCGTGTCCGTGTACGTATCTGTATCCGTGTCTGTGTGTGGAATATGTTCGATGAAGAAGACGGCGACGAGTGCAATTTGTCTGCCGGCAACTGGGACGCGTCGTGTGGCCCCAGCCAAGTTTTGTCTGCGGGCGCCTCTGCCGTGAGTCTGACTTATAAGTATGTGCGCACATCAATTGTCGAAAAGTTGGCTCCATAGAATATACGAGCAAACGATTTCCCGCCTTCAGTGCCATTGCCAGTGTACGTATCAAGTGGTTCAGCAAATCGGCAATGACTCATGCCCAATGGAGCCAATACAAGTGCCGGAAAATACCACAGCCAAATAGATGCAAATTTGAATATCTTAAATATTTTAACACTGCGCTGTGATATTTTGTGTATTTAGCTACAAACACAATGTCATTATGCTATAGTCTTTAACTATTTAAATCACTGTTAATAAGCAAATTACTTAATATTAAAAGAGAATATATATATATCTTTTATTGACATAAAAATGACGACATTTTTTACAATTATAAAAACTCAAAACTTGTTCAATTAACGATATTTAAATAATGCATTTTTATACCCTGAACCCATTGAAAATGGGAAATCAAGATATAATGTTTTTGTTGAAATGTATGTAGGCAGAAGAAGGTGTGGCAAACCCCATAAAGTATATATATTCTTGATCAGACAAGCCGAGTCGATTTAGCCCTGTCCGTCTGTCTGTCCGTCCGTCTGTCCGTATGTATGAACGCGGCGATCTCAGAACCTATAAGACTTTTTATGTAGGTTCCTGTATAGCACGAAAAGATCGAGTTTGTTACAAAAAATCGATAACTGTCTTAATTTGAATGTTATCGATTAAAAACTCGATACTAATTTTTATAATTCTATATAATTCATCTTAAAAGCTAGAGTCTTTAAATTAAGCATTTAGTTTTATTTGAGCCTTATACAATTTCGGTTTTTGTTAAATTGTGGGTGCCACGCCCTCTTCGCCTCAAATTTGTAAGTCCCGTATATCAAATACTAGAGACTTGTGCTTTGGCACTTACATACATATAAATGACATGATCACGCCCAACAAGTTTGATCAAAGAGTTATTAAACATTTAATTTCCCATAACAAGCAAATAGCAGCCAAAGAACATCTGACGCACCGACTGGCGCTTGTGTGTGCGTGAGTCTGTGTGTGTGTATGTATTGCTTGTAATGTACATATGTACATATATACATATACATATATATGTATGTATGAAAGAAAGGAGAATGCTCGGGATAGCGGTTCTTCGCAGGGTTCAGGGTATCTCCTAGTCGAGCGGTCTCGACTAGAGTTTTCTTACTTGTTATTAAGTATAATAGCATAAATATGATGAAGTTTTCATCACAAAATTATTATTACATTGTATATATAACGAACTACATATATCTGTATCCTATTACACTTAAACAGGAAACAGAGAAAATGAATTGAACACGATGAAATAATTGCGTAAATCTATCTTTATAAATATATATTACTTTTGTTAGGTTGAAAATTGTTTAGATGATATATATACACACATACATATATATGTATGTGTGACTGACTGAACGTCTGATCATGTATGAATTTCCAACTTAACAAAAATAAATATATTAATAGGATAAATTTAGTGCATTATTCCGACTTGCATAATTTCATTTTTATTAGTTTAAAATTTATATTTTATTTATATTAAATTACATATAACAAATAAGTTTGTAATGAACTGGAATTTCGAATAAATATATAATGCAGATATATTTCATTGAAAAAAAAAAATCTCTTCAAATATTATACCATTGCTTAGAGATACTGTTGCTAAAACTATTTTTAAAATTGACATCAGCTGCTACAATATTCTTCTATATGACTCTTCCTGTTTTTGATGAAAACCTATTGTGGAATGGAATCAGGGAAGACTCTGTATCATTTTTAATAATTTTTTGTCTTACTTTCAATTTGTTTGAGGGATCTTTTGCAATATTCGCCAACACAGAGGATCCTGCTGTTATTGTTCTCTCTTTGTGCCTTAAATTTTAGTTCAGATATTAAGAAATTAATTATGCTATTTTCCTTTCTTTGTTGTGTGTTTTCAGCTGTTAGGTTATTGTAATTAAATTCTTTTCTTTTATTATTTATTGTGCATTGTTTACGCATCTTTGCTTCACTGTACTCGGAGCTGGTGACTGACTGTCTGGCATTTCTTTGCTGGGCACACTCGAAGGTCGGCTGCCGTCTACTCAATTTACGGGTCAGACAGGGCCACATTTCAACACATACGCCTCTATTCGAGTGTGTGTGTGCGTGTGTGTTTCACTTAGTTTAGGGCATGCCCTGGCATACTCCTAGATAAACTGGCCGTCATTAATCAGAGGGCTGCACATTGTTTTTCACGCGCGATATTTTGTCATGCTAACAATTAATGAATTGTTTGCATTCTGTAGCCCACAAAAGTGGGTCACAACAGATTTATAATAGATACACACACCCGCACGCACACTCACACACACAGACAGACAGACATATACAGAAGAACACCCCGACTGAAAAGGGAGCCTAATGTATGCAAGTGCACGCAACAACAAAAGGAACGAGAAATACAAACAAATTTTTCTTGGTTTTCCCTTCCCCACATACAAACACACCCACACACTCGCACACGCACACATAAGTAAACTAATTGAATTTTGAAGTGAGTTCAAATCAATGTCCAACACAGCATTAGCAATGCCTAAGTGGAACAGCAAGAATGAACAACAATGAACAAGTCAATGAACTCTGCATCAGCATCATCTTATTTTGTAGCTAGAAAAACCTTTAATAGCTTTGCCTACGGAGTTGATCTCTTCACAAAATTGAAATTTAATCAAATTTCAATTATATATATATTCACAAGTATCATAAATATATATCATGTTGCTGTGGACGTCGACTGTTGAGCACAATCTAGTGTCCTAGGAAGTTCCGCTAATGAATTCGCGTGTTGCGCAATGCATGCAAATTTGATCAAAGCGATGTCCAAATGGCACCAACAGTGTGGGCGTGGTGCCTGCCTGTCTGCCTGTTTGTCTGCCTGTGTGTGTTGTTGGTTGTCGAGCTGCAGCTCGGTATCAAACCGCAAATGACACTACAAATGTGAAAATGGCGCTCAAACGCAAGACAGAGAGCCCCCACTGGAGATAACTAGGCAAAGTTGCCGACATTGGTGATAACAACAACGATTTCGGAACCGCAAGCAGAGCGACCAAAACGTCAGACTCTGCGGCTTTCACCAGCCCGGGAAGCATAAACAACCTACTCAAGGCGCAGGCGACAGCAAATAATTTGGACCATCCACACAGGCAGACAAGCAGACAGACAGACGGACAGACGGAGAGAGAGACAGACACTTACAGCCAGACAGAGTGCAGGAACATAGCCTACAGACGAGAGCAAAGCGCTAAATCGCGCCACACCAGCGCCATTCTTCACTGTCGTTGACTTTTTCAGCCAGCGAAATAAAAGGCCACTTAGCAGGCTTTCCATGTATCGTCCAGACAAACACACACCACTCCCAAATGGAAGCAGGGGGAGCGAGTGGGGGTGGCGGCCCAGGGAAGCAGCCAGCCAGAAGCAACTAAAGACATCGCAAACTATTCAGGGCTCTCCACTCTTTATACTGAATAGCGAGTGTACAAAGTTGCATCCTTAACCCATTAAAAAGGATTTCCCAGGGTAGAATGGTTTTCTTAACACGCTTGTAACATCGAAGGAATGGCTCTGACGAGCTGACAAAGTACAGGTATATTCATGATTGGGACAACGAGTCTGTCGATGGGTCCATCGGCGCCTCTCATAAAATGCTAAGAATTGAATTATGTTTTACTGGAATAACATTATTATACATAGTTTTTTTTTATATCTTATAGTGTTTCGATATTCATTAATAGGTTTTGTTGGACATAGTTGATAGAATATAATCCAAGTGAAGGGTATCTCAGGGTATCTCCAGTCAGCCACTCCCAACAAGAGCACAATGACTTGTTTCCGCCTAATTCGGTGTCTGTAAACGTGGATGTATTTATTTAGTCTCTAAGAAATTGAGCTTGAGTGCAACAGTGCAGCAGTGCAATGTGGCAACAAAAAGCCCAACAAAATCTAGCAAAATTTCGACTCCGGAATAAGAAAGAATTAAGGAGTTGCTTATGGAATGCGGTCAAGTCAATTAAATGCCTAAGCCGTGGAAGCTGGCCCAGAACTTATTACTCTCTTATTTACCAAAGAGAACTTCTTATCTTGTTTTCTTTTGATTGTTAAAACCACCGCATAAAGTCGTACATTGCCAGCTGTTTGAGACGAAAGTTTCTCCTCACTGCAAGTCCCTCGACAAGGAAGCTTAAGAATTGCACAGACTGAAAACAAGAAAAACGCATTATATTCGTCTCGATGCTTCTTTTAACTACACTTTAACCCATTTTTGTTGAAAACAAAGAGAAAAGCATAGAATTCATTGGAAAATGCATACAACAAAACGTCGTATTTCACGCTTGACTTGACTTAACTTGATCTTAATAATAGTTTTTCCATTTCTCTAAAATTGCAGCATGACTTCATGTACCATTCACTATCATATACTCCGTAATCAGACAGCAGTATATACTGAGACCATTCAGCCGTAATTTAACCCAACTTATAGTAAACAAGTCAAAAAGGAATAATCTGAGCTGTGAAGACACCATGTCGGAGATACCCTTTATCTCTACATAGCAATTCGTGCCCTATCATCCGAATACGGATGTACAGGAACATACGCTGACTTCTATCAATCTCTGGCTGTCACATTACAACAGATGGATAGACAGCAGAACTTGGCTTAATCAACTATGTTTCGTCCTGTCAAAAGCTATATATAATTTTATGAGCTGGGAAGTAACTTATTTGCTCTCTACGTAATGGAATGATGAAACGGCATTAAAGAATGTATTTTTACCCACTTCGAGTAGGGAGCAAATGTACCTCAATAGCAACGCACAACAAACATTTCGCCATGACCTTAATTTTAAGGCTTTGTCATTTTGGTTTAATTAAATTGTTATTTTTACACGGGTTTCTCGTATGGCTTGAAGGGCATTGAGTCTGTGAACTGAGACTTCTCCACAATCGCAGACATAAGCAAATACAGTTAGAGATTGCAAGGAACTCAGTTATTCTGAAAGTTGTGATGGTGTCAACCAAGTCATAAAACTGACATGCGTTGTGTCGTAGCTCCATTGCTTTGGGCTCTTGCTTTAATACCTACTTAATGATTGTCAAAGAGGCTATATTGGTTTGGGGAAATGTGCTTAAAAGACAGAAGCTTAATCGAGTCCATTAAGCTTACATATTCTCGTTCAAAATGATGAATCAACGAACAAGTTCAGTGAGCACAAAGCATCATAGGTAACAAATTTAGCAACTTGGTGTCATAGTCATATCTTAAAGTTTTATCAAGCTCGGACACTCAACACCGAGCCAGCTGAATAATTTACTTCCCACAGTGTAAGCCTCGCGTGTGTAGAGCTTCATCAATATTTAAAACTGGCGCTGAGCACAGGGTGAGGGTATTTTTTAGTCGTGTGTTTTTTGAACAAAGCACTCATACGTGTTTGCTGTTGTTGCAGCACATGTATAAATACTATGTGTATATATGTATGTAGATGCTTTTATTTAAAATCCGCTTGGGCATTCTCCCTCTCTCTGTCTGTCTCTCTCTTTCTCCCTCTCTCTATCTCTCTATGTGTCTCTTTCTCTATGAGTGTGACAAACATCCAGCAACATGTGTAAATAAAATAAACTTCGTTTAAACTGTTTGCATAATTAATTAATGTCAAAATTGCAGTACATATTCTGCATTGCTGTGAGTGTGTGCGTGTGTGTGTGTGAGTATTGTTCTGCTAGGGGCGTGGTTCACGCACAATTACAATTCGCTCACATTCAGGCACAAAGTAAGCCGACAGCCTGCCAGATAAACAAACAATTGCAACAGTTGCACGGCACGAATGGGATGTCAAAGGATTTAGTACGTGTGTGAATGTATGTGAGTGTGTGCGTGTGTGTGTGAGTCTGTGTGCATGTGTATGAATACAGCTTAACCAGCATGTTTCTATCAAATTTAGCATGCATAGTACATGCATATGTAAGTATAACGCCGGGCAGCAGGCAGCCAGCAGCCAGCCAGACAGCCGTAGATAGAAACACTAACAGATGAGAGCTGCATATTATTTTTTGCTGCATACTTCGAGGCATTGGCTTTTGCTTTATACACCTACACACACCCTCACACACACCCTCACACACACACACATAGAAATATGAATACTTATATTTTGTGAAATTTATGCTGCATTATGTAAAACAACAGTAAAATGTGTGCTGCTGCTCCTCTGCAAATCATTGTTTATGCAAATTCTGCATAAATAAGTCAGCTTAATACAAAATGCAAGCTGAAAAGCAGCTAAAGTGAACTTCAGATTTGAAGAGGAGTCGAACAAACACACAATATATATATATATATATATATATATATATATATATATATATGTATATATATATATATATATATATATAGCTTAGCTCTGTGCGTGTGTATGTGTGTGTGTGCTATGCAGATTATAATAATTTCCTTTTGCTAATATTATTTTAATTGCTCCAAACTGTGGAAGCTGAAGCTGCAGTCGAAGGACTAAGCTGCAATTTATGTGCAGAGCTTTAACAGTTTGCTTGATTTTTGACTTGTGGCAAATGGCAAACGACAGCTGAAAACCCGAATTGCATGCGTTTTGCACTGGACAGATTTTTTGTTTATTTTTTTTTTTATTTATTTTTTTTTTTTTTTTTTGCTGCTGCTGCTCCAGATGCGTCTGTCGTTTGGTTGCCAAAGCAAATTGAAAGATCTCCAAACTGAATTTATATGCCAAACCGAAATTGAATCACGCCGGCTCGGCAAGGAACAAAATCCAAACATGCATCTGACAGGCTTTTAAAGCAAATTGCTCCATCCATTGTTCCGTTCAGGCAGAGCGAATCGACTGCCTGTGAATCTAGACATATTTTACTTAAATTAAATTGTCTTGATATCGTTATCAACACAAATAACTAAAAGAGCATTCGTTCTAGTTGAATGTGAAGCTTACTAATTTGTATTCTAAAATAATATTGCTTTTATCCCATGCTCTTCATAGTTCATTCATTGACAGGGTCTGCGAAACATTCCGTGATATACATATCCTATCAATAATTCCGTAATTTTACATTGACTGATATCATAGCTTGGCTGAGATACATTTCTGTTGTTAAAACTCTTATGATTATTACGATATTTTCCAAGCTTCGCTTTAATAGTCTTTAATTTATGTTGAATGTGCTTACCTCTGCTTGCTGCTCTTGCATTGGGCCAGCACTCCTCGTCGACAGCTTGTCCACACATATTCATTTATTTTGTATTTTGTGCTTGTTGTGACATTCCGCTGGCAAAATATCTGTTTTCAAAAATAAACTCAGAATTTGCAGCAGTTTGTGTCAGGGCGCAATTATCAAATGCAACAACGAGCGCCAGACGAAGTTATTTAGGGAGGGCAAGTGGAGGCTGTGCTAGGTGCAATGCGAGTTTATTGAACCCACGGGGCGACTAGGCAGTCGCTCGCATATATAGTAATAAAGTTCGAGCGAATTGTGTGTAGGTGCACGGGATACTCACACGCACACACACTCAGACACACACATACATATACATATATCTACAGTCAGGCACATGATGTGGCCGCGATGAATGTGCTCTCGCCGCATTTCAATTTGTGAAGCTGCACACCAAATATTTTGCACTCAATGGCAAAGTTTTCTAAAAATGATGCCACGCGAAATGATTTTTAGTGAACAAAATACACACGCAGATTCATATTCCACTTATCTCCTTTGTTTTTATTTTTGCGCGCATTCGGCTATGGAATATAGTTTCTCTATTTGTGGTACGTGTAAAGTGGCCAGCTCTGTCGGCGGGTGGCGGGCCTCAGTCCAGAGTCCGCGGCCCGCTGTTGTCCATCATAAATCTGTTTGGCCAACTCAAAAAGTGGCCCGATTGTGTGTGCACTGCAGTTGAATCTATGATTCTCCGTCACTCACATTCCAACTCGAAACGACAAAAGAGATTTTAAAGCGACAGCACTTTGGTAATCCGCTAACTCACACATAAATGTTGGATGGTCTTCTGCGCATCCATCTAAAATGTTCAATTTGAGTTACCTATTCAAAATGAATTCACACTTAGAATTGATCTTTTGTAACCCATTCAGCATAACAAACTCTTCTCTAATTTAAAGCTTATTTGTCCACTAAAGGAGCTTAGCCCAATTTCCATTGTCATCATTCAATTTGCTCTGAAACTCGAATTGTTAGTCGTGGAAACACAAGCTCAAAAAAACAATTAAAAACGTTGCAGTCGGGACCTACCGACTGCAGGATACTCATTCACGGTCCGAAAATAGTTAAATTCTGTTCAGTAAAGGAGACAAGGAGTCCGCACAAATTTAATTATTCGGATTTGCTACTATCCCTATCATTTTCGGCCCATACTTAAAAAGAGTCTAGAGTAACGCATCTACTTCAAATCTGTAAAAATTACTCTTTATTTATTGATATGCCATTCGCCCAAAGAGGCGTATAGTTTTTATTAGCAATCGATAGAGGAGGTAAACAGTAATTCAACTATAAAATTTATAAGCTTCGAGCTTCTTATGCTTTTAATGATATAAAGTATTGCTGCTTGCAATGAGCATAGTGTAGTATGCGTCATTTATTTATAATTTATAATTTATTATATTGGGTTTTAATCCCAGTATCCAAGTATATGCAGTTAAGCCTCGATATAACGAACTTCGTTAAAACGAAAAACTCAACATAACGAAGTCCCTTGACTTTACCAAGGTTTTACTAATAATTACCTATAGCGAATCAATAGATATAACGAAAAGTTTCATGGTTCTCTTAGATTCGTTATATCGAGGCTTTACTGTATTCAAAATTTAAAGTCTTTAGCTACAATAGCTGCGAATAAGTGACCGGAAAACAAGAAGGAGATTGTTGAAAGCCAATATACCCGTTTACTTCGTGAATGCGCCAGAAGAAGAAATTGCATCGCTAACGTGTTTATTTATCAAGAGCTCGATATACCATTAAAAAGTTTTCAAAAATCGTTCCAACTGCGAATTTTGTATTTGTGTGCCATTTTTAATTGTTTTATGGAATATGAACAGAGTTAGAGAGTTACAGAGGGTCAAAAAAACGAGCGAGCATGAGGTCTGTTTGACAAAATGCTGAATGAAATACTCCGAGTCTTGTGTACTCTGGGTCAATGAAGTCTATTTACTCTCAACCAAACTCCGCCTACTATGCAAAAAAAAAAAAAAATTGGGAAATGTCTGTATTATTTGGTTTGGTTACATGTGAATGCCTTTGTTTGCACGGCTGCTGACTACGGGAATATAAATAGATGCTTTCATATCCGTTTTTAGAGCCGGACAAACATTGGTTCGTTTCATCTATTTGTTTGCTGGCCGCCTATTAAAACATAATTTAGGTCTGGTAATTTGTGTGTCTGGCCATGCGCTGCAAATGCAACTCCATTGTTATAGCCAGATGTATACACAATCGATGCAAATGCATTTCCGCTTTTTATGCTACGTATGTGCATATACATATGTATGTGAGTATGTATAACTTTTGGCAAAGTGACATTCGTGCTGTGAGTACGGGCTGGCAAGTGAAAGGATCAAACAGTCGTCCACAAATCACTTGGTCGAGCAGTTTAGTATTGCTGGCTGGCGCAATCGCTTGGAATTTATTTGCGCACATCTGTATTATGGCATAGCACTTGAATGGTGTTCCCTTATGACACGGGCTCGAGCAACTGGACAGCTCATTGGCAGAAAAATCTAGCTGGCAATCAATTGGGGGACAGTTCGATAAGCTCTTTCATTATTTAATTTTGACCCACAAAAGGTTCGACGAGGCTGCTTGACGCGTGAAAGGGGCCCCTCGCTGATGCTGCGATATAGCTCTTGTTATATATATATATATATATATATATATATATATACTTATTTATATTGGCATTTTGTTGTTGTTTGAGTGCGCGTATATCACATTATCGACTGCGTAGCAATTGGAGGGAGCGGATAGTTTATTTTTAATTAAATTCTGTTCTGAGCGCGTGAAAAGCTCATAAACTGGGAGGCCGCTGCGAAACATTGGTCCAAAAACTGCAACTTGGCAAATGTGTTAACATGTTTGTGGTGGCCATAAAAAAGGGGTTCCACTCTGTGTCTGGACTCAGCATCCACTAAAAGGCAGCTACGGAGCGCCATGCGGCACGTTTCTGCGTCAGTTCGTTAGTGCGAACGTTGCTCGACTCTCGACTGTCGACTGTCGACTGCCGACGGCCGACTGAAGGCGGGGGCGTGGCTCAAAAATTTAATTACTTTCACTTGTGCGAACTGTTTGTCTGCCGGACGAGCCGTCCACCCTGCCAACCAGGCGTCCAAACTGGACGAATAAAGGCACCAGCTAAAGGCATTTAACTTAAATGTAATGAAATTGTACACGGACTGAAAGCCACGCACGTTTACTCTCTTGTTTTGCTCTGTGCGTCTCCCAGCGCTAGATTTCTTTTTTGTACTTTTGACTGCCCCGTTGGCTCCGCAGTGCTCGCCCGTTGCTCGCATAGGTTTCAGAGGCTATTACTCGAAGACTGCCAGTGCCATCTGCGGGATTTGTGACGCATTATGTGCAAGTTTTCTCGCCTGCTGTGCTTCAAAGTGCATTGGCTTTTCACTGCATTTCCGTAGCAGATTTCTGCAATCCTTTTCTTTGGCACTCACTAACAGCTAACTGGCTTAAATGTGAACAGAGCATTTTCCCACTTGACCCTCTCGAATGTTTCTCTTTTGCAAGCTTTAAGCTTTCTCCGCAAAAACTCATCAGAATTGCATATCAATCATACGTCATGTTGTACGCTGTGCACGTCCTGTCACGCTTTTCAATTCCACCTGCCATGTAAATATTTCACATCAAAACTTGACTCAAAGTTGTACCTCATACAAAATGCTGCTAAACATTGGCCATTATGCCAAAAAGAACTACAATAAAGAGTCCTCTCAATGAGCAAATTACTGAATATAATTTGATATATGAATCAAATATTTTATATTATTTTTCAAATATCACATAAGGGAGGGTCTAATAGTCTAATAGCTCTACTAGCTCTCAGATTTATAGGGTGTATTTTTAGGATTGCTCAGCTGCATATCATTAAAAAGTAAATTTTTGCATTGCATTCGCTCGCACGGACGTGTTAGGAATTTGCTTGACCTCAATTGAGTCAAAAACTGAGAATGTTTTCACACAATTCAATTAATTCAAATACAAATTGAATATTTTTACTTGAATTTGAAGCTACTCGACTTTCGGAGATTTTCAATCTAAATTTCGTTTCCCTTTGACTTTGCCTTTGCTTTTGCCTTTGGCTAATGCAATTCAATTACCGCTCACATCAAGTATTCAGCCTTGGCCCTCATGGCTCATTTGGGCTCGAATTCATATTATATGCGCCATGTAGCTATCATCGGAGAGCATTTAATTGGCATTGATTTTGTGACAGCCATTGCTTAGTAGTAATTAAAACATAATGAAATTTAATGAGACAGATTCGCATGCCTTTTGCGATGAATAACTGATCAGCAACTGCGACGAGCTATCTGCAAACTGCAGACATTTCTTATTAATGAGCATTGCTCATCCAAATCAATTCGTTATTCATTATTTATATGTTTCAATCTAGCCATTTTACAAGTGTGAAAGCTTTGCATACAAGTATGAACAGAACTGGTCTTTACAGAGCCTATGTAATGTCCATAAAAAGGAAAATTTATTCGCAAGGCAAATAACATGAACATAAGGGAAAAATTCCTACAATTTACTTAAAACTAATAAAAAACAAGTAAGAGTGCTCTAGTCGAGACTGCTCGACAAAGAGATCCCCTGAACCCTGCGAAGAACTGCGATTCCTAAGAGCCGCTAACATTCTCCGTTACTTTTATATGTATGTACATATGTAGCAAGCAATACATACACACACACAGACGCACGCACAAGAACACACACACAGACGCACGCACCAACACACAATCTGCTAACTGTGCATTATGACTCATCAGCTTCGCTGCTGCTGCAAGACGCCGATAATATGAGATATTAAATGTTTAATAACTTTTTTTCTAGTCGAACGATTTTGATCAAATTTGTGGGGCGTGATCATGACATTCATATGTGTGTATGTGCCCAAGCACAAGTCTCTAGTACTTGAAATGCGTGATTTAGCAATTTGAGGCGAAGGGGCAATTTGAGGGCGTGGCATCCAAAATTTAACAAAAACCGAAATTGCAGAAGGCTCAAATAACACTAAATGCAAAATTTGAAGACTCTAGCTAGAAAGATGAATTAAATAGAATTTTATAACTAAATGAAGATATCGGTTTTTAATCGATAACATTAAAACGATTATAGTTATCGAATATTTGAAACAAACTCGATCGAATCGTACAATACACGGACTTCCAAAAAAATTTGAAGTCTCTAGCTCTTATATCTTCTGAGATCGACGCGTTCAAACATACGGACAGACGGACAGACGGACAGACGGACAGACAGACAGACGGACAGGGCTAAATCGACTCGGCTTCTCTCCCTGATCAAGAATATATACTTTATGGGGTCTGCCACGCCTCCTTCTGCCTGTTACATACATTTTCACAAAACCATTATACCCTTTTTTCCCATTTTCAATGGGTTCAGGGTATAACAAGTAAGAGTGCTCTAGTCGAGACTGCTCGACAAAGAGATCCCCTGAACCCTGCGAAGAACTGCGATTCCTAAGAGCCGCTAACATGCTCCGTTACTTTTATATGTATGTACATATGTAGCAAGCAATACATACACACACACAGACGCACGCACAAGAACACACACACAGACGCACGCACCAACACACAATCTGCTAACTCTGCATTATGACTCATCAGCTTCGCTGCTGCTGCAAGACGCCGATAATATGAGATATTAAATGTTTAATAACTTTTTTTCTAGTCGAACGATTTTGATCAAATTTGTGGGGCGTGATCATGACATTCATATGTGTGTATGTGCCCAAGCACAAGTCTCTAGTACTTGAAATACGTGATTTAGCAATTTGAGGCGAAGGGGCAATTTGAGGGCGTGGCATCCAAAATTTAACAAAAACCGAAATTGCAGAAGGCTCAAATAACACTAAATGCAAAATTTGAAGACTCTAGCTAGAAAGATGAATTAAATAGAATTTTATAACTAAATGAAGATATCGGTTTTTAATCGATAACATTAAAACGATTATAGTTATCGAATATTTGAAACAAACTCGATCGAATCGTACAATACACGGACTTCCAAAAAAAATTTGAAGTCTCTAGCTCTTATATCTTCTGAGATCGACGCGTTCAAACATACGGACAGACGGACAGACGGACAGACGGACAGACAGACAGACGGACAGGGCTAAATCGACTCGGCTTCTCTCCCTGATCAAGAATATATATACTTTATGGGGTCTGCCACGCCTCCTTCTGCCTGTTACATACATTTTCACAAAACCATTATACCCTTTTTTCCCATTTTCAATGGGTTCAGGGTATAAAAACCATTGTGGAGGTATTTAATATATTGTATGTGTGAAGTTGAATTTATTTCTATAGCCTTTGAATATAAAAGGGTAGTATGAAGCTTAGCTATTTGCGCTGAGGCTCTCTTTGATACCTCCGTAGTGGATAAATACCAAGGCAAAGGAAATATTTATCATATTCAGTTTTGTCATATTCAGTTGAATGAGTTGATAAACTTTATGTTTTTGTAGATTTGTAATATCAGCCCAAACGAAATGTGGTGAAGAATTGATCAATTTATATTTTTCTGCTGGAGCGAAAATTAGTTATATGAAGCTCACGTTAAAATACAGCTCATTTTAATTATATATTGAACGTAATCTGTTTTAGTCTGTTTTTCATCAAAAACTACTTCGAAATACCTAATACTATTTTCAAGATCGATCGCTTGCTTGAGGTTATAAATACGCTTGCAGCAATATTTTTCTTTTCTATGTAAAAAGTATTGCTTGTGTTTCATCTCCATAAACAAGAAAATTTTCATTTTTTAAAGCAAAATGCAAAGGAAGTATCTGTTCAATTCAATTTAATCAAATAAGTTAGAAGTTTTTTGTGTAAGCTCGTATCTGATCACAATATTGGGACTCCATTCCAAAGGATCGCCCCTGCAGATAGAGGACTTAAATATGTTTCGTAGCTGAATGGAAGAAAGTTTTCATTCCACATTTCAGAAATATTCCATATTATTGACTCAGAATTTGATTTTCACGCTCATTGGAATGCGTCTCAAATAGTTGAAATAAATTGAATGATTACTCTGAGCCGCGAACGAGTATTCAGCAGTTGGTACTCACCTCTTGATACTATCGTTATAAAAGACTATCGTATTAATAATCCACTTAATTAATAAAAACCATAGCTACACGGTTACAGCTAAAGCCACGCAGCATTATGCCAACTTAGGTCATGAGCCTATTTGCTCGTTGTACTGTAAGCTGGGGCAAAGTTGTGAAAAGTGTAGAACAACACTTATAGGCAATTGCAGTGCGTATCTGCCGTTGAAGTCTGAGTATTTTATGTGCCCTGCTCCTGACGCAAGTGTTGACCTAGTTGTCGGAGAGGTGGCATTCCCCTGCGGCTTAAACCTTATTGAATTTGCGGCAGCATTTGCAATAATCATATTGCCCTCAGCTGCTGTGTCTGAGATAGGTGCTGGAATGCGACTGCACCAGCATTGCGAAGAATGTGGGTCACGTTAAGCGGTCTCCAGAAATCGAATACCGTTAACAAATATCTCTCTGCCTTCACCAATGCAAGATGCATTTATAATTTAATAGCTCACAGTTTAGTTATCTGATAGATTCTTGAACTCTCTACGATATGCAAGCATATTTAATATACTTTGTGTGCCCGAGAATATCACTTGACGGACTTTGGATTAGTAACTCAAGAGTAGCATGTCGAAAAAGGGACTGTTACTGCACTCTAAATTCATACTATTCAGGACTATTATACACCTCATGGGAGGATGTTCCCTTGAAAGAGAGACTTGAATCCGATTATGGGCACAACACACGGCACTTCAATCTAACAGAACATTAAACAACCATCCCAAGGCATTTCTAGGTATTTTCAGTGGATAATTCAGAAACAATCTACACTGACCGAAACTTTAATTCTTATGAATAATGAACACACTGATAATCTGATCGAAATATATGTTCTCTCATATTAAAAAATATGATAATTGCTATTAACTGGTAAGCCTTTAAAGCTGAGTTGATTATGTTCAATACCACGGGGAAGGCTTTAACAAAATCTACTTATCCTGCAGTTGGGGGTATAATCTGCCGTCGGACCCAATTGGCTTTCCTTTATGTTTTATAACAAGCACACTTAATTAATTTTATTTAACATGCCCCAGACTGATATGTGGCAACAAATTCATATTTCCCGTATTAAATGTACTTTTTGTTGCTGGATTCCGAAAACTTTGCACAGAATAATAGCCAACAGTCGCCTCTGGCTGTGGCCGAGGTCGGCTTTTGCCTGTTGGCCGCTGGCTGTTGGCCACATGTGTGTCCACAATATGCATGCGACGCGTATCGCTGCGACGGCGAAAGTAAACAAAGTGTCTGTCCGGCCCGGACAGTCGGCCACTGGTACGCTGATGTGCTGATTAAATGGATATACAATGTCTATCCAACCGCTAGGCAAACAAAAGTCTGTCTGCTCCAGCTCCAGCTCCAGCTCCAGCTGCAGCGCCAGCTACTGGTTGTGGCAAGAACAACCACAGCACGCAGCATCGAACGCATCGTTGTTTGTATAAATTATAAATTACGAGCAGGAAGCATTATCCCAGGTTTTATTGAGCCTAGCCAGTCGAGCGCTGCCACATGAAATTTCAATTAAAATAAAAATTTATGTCTTCTCTGGCGGCTGTCTTGTCACGAACAAGCTATAATTAAAGCCATATGTTAGTTATGATGCGAGAAGGTCTCTAACTTTGTTAAAATGAAACACCATTTATCTTGCAGGCGGCTTCATGGGGGACATTGCACTGCCTGACGGAGGTCCTGTGGTGGCGCACACTCCCATCGACGACGAGGAGCTGGAGATGGAGTCGGTGGAGCAACTTCAGCCGAACGGGCCGACTGAGGAGCACATGTCAGCGGATGCGCCAGAGCCCACCAAATACAATGCGACCTTTCAACTGGACCTAGAAAAACTAAAGCAGGAAGTCTACAACGAGGGCCTGCAGGTCGAGGAGGAGGGCCTGACGGACATCATACGTAAAAAGACGAAGCTGCCCAGCGTGGGCGCAGCTAGCCACACAACAGGACAGCCGCTGACCAAAGCCAGTGGCATTAGCAACAATGATGTCAGCCCGGTAAGTTGGGCTCTGCCTCTGGCCTAAGCGGATTTCCGACCACCACTATATTTTTATCTTGCGTCGCAGAACAACGCCAACGAGCCGTTAAAGCCCAGCGCAGAGACCCCCTCGGACATTGCGCATCCGCCCAGCTACAAGAATGAGGTGCTGACCCAGCCAGAGCGCCAGGTAGTCCAGCAGCGACATCGAACTGCATCGAATGCGGAGTTGAGTCTCGCACCTGCATTGCTGCAGTTCAACAAATCACAGGCGCTGCACCGCAATGTGGATGCACGGAAAATACAATCGAACAATAAGGACATCGAGGACGATTCGGGCAATAACTTTGTCGCAGAGCGGCGCCAGCACATTGTGCCCACGTCACTGCCCACGCAGCGATCCACAATGCCCAATGTGTACAGCAATGCCGGAGGCAACGGGGTCCACTTGGACGACGACGTGGACTTCTTGCATGCGCAGGGCATAGTGCGAAGGCGGCACAGGCGCGGCCCCAAGCATCGGTGAGTTACCTAGAGTCGAGTATCCAGGACTCTGCCATAATTGTCTCCACACGCACACAGGAGCAGCAGTCAATGGGCGGATTACGTAAGCAAAGTGGAGCGACTGCGTGAGGAGCTGAACCTGCCCCAGGGTCATCATTCACATCAGCGCCAGCACCACCACCACCACCACCACCACCAGAAGAAGCAGAAGCACCGCCAGCACCGTCGAGGTCGAGGTCGCGGTCGAGGCCGCACCACGCCGTCGCCTCTAAACGTTTCCTCGACGCAGGCGCAGGCGCAGGCCGATAATAATGGGCAGCGAAGCGAGAATATAAATGGCCGTAATATTGAGCTGGCAGAGCTGACTCAAGTGTCAGATACAGAGTAAGTTCACAGTCACCACTCCACAGCTGCAGCCGCAAGCACCACATCCGCTTCCGGTGCCATTTCCTGGCGCCCGTAAATTACTGGCCATTCAATTCAGAGGTTTGGTCCATAAACTTCACACACACCCACACACACGCAGTCATTTTACATTCACACACCCCCACACCCCCACACCCCAGCCCCAACCACACACTTCATCAGAATAAAAGTGGTTGGCGTGGAGAGTTATGAATTTTAATAGAAATCCGCGCGCCAAAACTTTCAGCAAACATTTTTGGATAACTGTCGGCAATTAAAATTACACATTCGCCATGCACGGCCAACTTTTATTTGAATCGTCCGCAATTGCTGCGCAAATATTTTAATATGACCACAACTCATTCTGTCTTGGCCCTTTTCCCTTTGCCCTTTGCCCTTTGCCCTTTGCCCCTTCGTCCCTTTCGCCTTGCATAGGAACCTGCAGCGGTCGGAGCATCGTAATCGCGTGGCGCGTGCCGTAACCGCCAAAAAGGAGCGCATCTGGGATTATGGCGTCATCCCCTACGAGATCGACGGCAACTTCAGCGGCCTCCACAAAGCCCTCTTCAAGCAGGCCATGCGCCACTGGGAGAACTCCACCTGCATCAAGTTTGTGGAGCGCGATGCGGAAATCCATCCCAACTACATTGTATTCACCATACGCAGCTGCGGGTAAGGTTCCTTACAATCTAACCAACTATAGAGCACTTCTTGATATATATATATATTTATATCTGGAAAGTATTACTTATACATTGCACACGTATCTTTAAGGGATTCCATCTTTTGAGATATTTAGATTTCTACATTCCTTTTGTCAATGCAGATGCTGTTCGTTTGTGGGCAAGCGCGGGAATGGTCCACAGGCTATTTCGATTGGCCGTAACTGCGACAAGTTTGGCATTGTGGTGCATGAGCTGGGTCACGTGGTGGGCTTCTGGCACGAGCACACGCGCCCGGACCGTGAGAAGCACGTGGTAATAGAGCACAACAACATAATGAAGGGGCAGGACTACAATTTTAATATGCTGTCTGTGGACGAGGTTAATTCGCTGGGCATGGCCTACGACTATGACTCGATAATGCACTACGCACGCAACACCTTCTCCAAGGGCACCTATCTGGATACAATATTACCAATTGAGGTGAAGGGCCGAAAGCGGCCGGAGATTGGTCAGCGCTTGCGGCTCAGCCAGGGCGACATTGCCCAGGCCAATCTGCTCTACAAGTGCCCCAAGTGCGGTCGAACATTCCAGGAGAGCACGGGCCTGTTTGCCAGTCCCGTATTCTATACGGCAGGTGCCGTTAGCAACGAGACCGAGCACTGCGAGTGGCGAATAACGGCCACGCATGGCGAACGCGTGGTGCTGAGACTCGAGGACATGGTAGGAGAAAAGGACGAAAGTTCTGATAGTGATTTGCGGTTCATATATACATATTTCCATCATTCTATTAGAACATATTCAAGTCGAACAATTGCGAGACTGACTATCTGGAAGTGCGCGATGGCTACTACTTCAAGTCGCCGCTAATTGGACGCTTTTGCGGCAAGGTGGCCAACGATGTGATCACCACCCAATCGAGTCGCATGCTTCTGACCTATGTGAACACCCATCGAGCTGACGGCTACCGTGGCTTCAAAGCGGAATTCGACGGTAAGCAACTGAGAGAGAGAGAGAGAGAGCTAAAGAAAATAAATTACAAACTGGTGACATTATTCCTGACTAGTTGTATGCGGAGGCGAGTTGTCCGTGGATGACTCGGAGGGTCGCTTGGAGTCGCCCAACTATCCGCTCGACTATCTGCCCAACAAGGAGTGCGTGTGGAAGATTTCGGTGCCAAAGGGCTTTCAAGTGGCGCTGAAATTCCAGTCGTTTGAGGTCGAAAACCATGATAGCTGCGTCTATGACTATGTCGAAGTGCGAGACGGACCCGCTCAGGATGCGCCGCTAATTGGCGTTTTCTGTGGCTACAAGCCGCCACCGAACATGAAGTGAGTGCCGACAAGTGCCAGTACCCCACCCACGGCTGGTCACATCTCTACAGCCACATTCTCATCCACATCCACATCCACATTCACATTCCTATCGTCGCACATCCACTCAAACCAACTCTGCTTTGTTCATCGTCACTCATTCAGGTCAAGTGGCAATTCGATGTACGTGAAATTTGTGTCGGACACATCGGTGCAGAAGGCGGGCTTCTCGGCCGTATTCATGAAGGAGGTTGACGAGTGCGAGACGCAAAATCACGGCTGCGAGCACGAGTGCATCAACACGCTTGGCGGCTACGAGTGCAGCTGCCACATTGGCTATGAACTGCACAGCGACAAGAAGCACTGCGAGGGTAAGTAGCTGCCGTTATTGTCGTTGCTTTGGTCATCTTGTTGTGGGGGGTGCTGCGCCCGCATCCGGCACATTAGGCGCGTTTATGGGCTGTTGTGCTAATGACCTTATCGACGTGTACGCTGTCAATTTAGATGCCTGCGGAGGTGTCATCGAGTATCCGAACGGCACAATTACCTCGCCCTCCTACCCGGAAACGTACCCCATGCTGAAGGAGTGCATTTGGGAGATTGTTGCGCCGGCCAAACATAAAATTTCGCTGAACTTTACGCATTTCGACCTCGAGGGCACCGCGCATCAGCAGTCCGACTGCGGTTACGACTCGGTGACCATTTATTCCAAACTCACGGAGAATCGCCTAAAGCGCATTGGCACCTACTGCGGCAGTGCGATTCCACCCACAGCCACCTCGGACAGCAATGCGCTGCGCGTCGAATTCCATTCGGACAAGTCGATACAGCGCACGGGCTTCGCAGCCGTATTTTTCACGGACATCGACGAGTGTGCGGTGAACAACGGCGGCTGCCAGCACGAGTGCCGGAACACCATCGGATCATACCTCTGCTTCTGCCATAACGGCTATTCGTTGCACGAGAACGGCCACGACTGCAAGGAGGGCGAGTGCAAGAACGAGATATCGGGCTCATTTGGCACCATCTACAGCCCCAACTATCCGGATAACTACCCGCCCAATGCCGATTGTGTCTGGCACTTCTCCACTACGCCGGGACACCGCATCAAGCTCATATTTAATGAGTTTAACGTCGAATCGCACCAGGTGACTTATGCCTTGTTTCATTCGCCTGAAGCGCTTCTGAGTATTTCTTTTTGCGTTTCTAGGAGTGCGCCTACGACAATGTGGCCATCTACGATGGAGAGTCGGAACTCAGCTCCCTGCTAGGACGTTTCTGTGGCGAGAAGATTCCCTATCCCATATCGTCCACTACCAACCAGCTGTACATGGTACTGAAAACGGATAAGAACAAACAGATGAATGGATTCATGGCCATGCACTCGACGTGTAAGCATTCAATAGAGTCCTGCAGCGTGGGCAAACCAGACTAATCTCTTTGATCTCGTCGCAGCCTGCGGAGGCTATCTGCGCGCCACGAACCAGATCCAGCAGTTCTATTCCCATGCGCGATTCAGCAACCAGGACTACGACGACAACATGGACTGCGAGTGGACCATTCAGGCGCCGCCCAACCGCAATGTGCAGCTGATCTTCCTCACGTTCGACATCGAGAGCAGCGAGAACTGCACCTATGACTACGTGCAGGTGTTCTCCGGCATGGAGGACACCAGCGGACCCATGTATGGCCAGTACTGTGGCAATATGGTAAGCCGACACTCACCTGCTGGGCTGCAGCCTTTATTTATTGCTTTATTGCTGTTGTCTCCGCCCGTGCATTGCAGCTGCCCCAAGACATCATCTCGATGACTGACTCACTGCTGGTGCGCTTCAAAACTGACAGCTCGGTGCCGATGAAGGGCTTCTCGGCGTCGTATGTGGCCGTCGACCCGTTCAAGAACAGCGACGAGGACATGGAGAGCTCGTACAGCTCCGAGATGGTCACACCCTTTCCTGGCTCACTCAAAAGCATATACAAGGAGGACACCGACGAGGCGGACGACTACAGTGACTTCAGCGAGAACCAGCTGGTGAATGCTCAATATCGTGGACGCCACATCTTACCCATCAGCTATTCATCGTGGATGAATGAATGAAGATTGGACTCGCTGGACCGCTGTAGACGCACGAAAATCATGACAATATATTAAAACGGAATTTATTTAACTATTTAGGCATATCGTCGCGTACATATAGCAACCCCTTGCTCTCTTAACATATAATTATAGACTTCATTTTGACCATAATCAAATATTAAGTATACATAGATATTCAGAAGGAATCTTTAGGCTATAGCACGTCAAGCATATCGCTGAAAACACTCGTTAGACTTACGAAATGATTCGATCGGTTCTCAGATGGGCCGAAACCCAATTAATATGTATCAATATCGAAGGATTTGTGAGACATAAACTAATCAGTTGCCATATAATACTATATATTTATTCATGTCTTCTATAGAACTATAGAACTTCCTTAACGCTACTCTTACTGCGGCACATCCATCTATATATATATATATATATATATACATATATTGTATGTGTGGTATCTATTCTAGTGTAAAGCAACTCTAAGCTCAATGTGCAATCTTTTGTAATCTATTTTAATTTCTTATTTTTCTTTTATTTTGTTTTTTGTTTTCTGTTACTTGGAAGTTCCTGTTACTCTTGCTATGGTATGAGATTTTCGAGTAATACTACGACAAAGCATTTTCTGGCAATACTTTCTATTCCTAGTGCATTTTCGATACTTCAATCTAGCCTAAGCGCAACATTTGATACGTAACGCGATCGGAATATGTGTCTGTATAGTATAGTATGTTTCAATTACGAATCTTTGCATCAACTTAATACGTAATTAAATACATTACCTAATAATTAGTATGTTTAAAACAGTAAAATCCCGAACCAACAACTGCGTTTTGTGTACTTAGTTAATGAGGGGTTCGTCTCGTTGTTGTGACCCTTGCGAATCCGTCGTCGGGTCATAATCAATAGCATTTGGGAAAGATTCGTTCATTTGGTGGATTTACGATGTGTTATTAATGACCTGCCCTAAAATGCCGGAGACAACACCTGATCCCGACTGCCAGCGGTAAGCTGAGGGGATAGCCCGAAAGAGCGCGAGCTGCTCGCGCTTAGCTCAATCCACAGGTAGACAGGTAGAAGACAATGTCAAGGTACAGGAATACCCAAATCAAGACCATTGAATGCGAACAATCAGCAGGCAGAGCAGACAATGGGCGGCTTTGAAATGCCAATGAGGAGCTGAGCTCGAGCTCAGTGCCAGTCGCGTTCCAGAACCGAATTCTCTTCGAGGCTTAATCGTGTGCCTTGTTCGTGTAGTTGTTGTCGATGGCGACAGATCAGGTTGCGATGCGATGCGTTGCGTTGCGTTGCGTCTTGCCTGATATCTCGATCTCTTCGCACTCGACAGTTGCTGTCCCTCTTTTCCCTTCGTTGATCTCTTATACCTGTGCTACGCGAACCCTTACGAATTTGAGGGCCCAATATAATTCGGCAATCACTGCGTTCGGGAATTCAGTTATAACTCTCAACTGGACCCGCACGGTCGTGTCATTCGCTTCAAGAACAAACAAACCCATGCGAGCCGAAGCATGCTATTGAAAGTGAAATTGTTGTATTTGTTCGCGGGATCATTGGCTTTCGCAGTCCACTTCGACACGGCACATGGCAAGCGATGGCCGCGCTCACCACTGGAGGACGATTGCGACTTTGATTTCAAGGAACAGCCCGAGGACTTCTACAGCTTGGTAAGTACATCGCCAGATGGCAAGCTCTAAAAGACTAACACCATCTGTCGCTGCAGGCAACTGCGCACGAGGAGCAAGCAAATACGCCTAGGGAGACTGGAGTGCTGGGGCTCAGAGCTCAGCCGCAAAATACCAAAAGAGAATATGCAAAGCGGCTTTCACTTCGGTAAGTTTCAGCAGCATTGAGTTGCAGGTGAGGCACGAGCACCACAATGTGCGAAAATTAGCCAACAGCCTCAAGCGGCGGCACAATGTGAAGAGCTGCTCGAGTGGCGAGCAGCAAACAATGGAAATAAATTGACGAAAATACATGAATCTGACATTCTCACTCTGTCCTCGGCAGGAAGCAGCTTCGACGACATAGCCCAGCACAGGAACCTGCGCGGACTCGTGCTGAACCGCCGATTCTCTGGTCTGATGGGTCAAATGATTTGCTGCAACCCAGTCCACGGAAGCGACGGGGCGTCACTGTGCGCAAGGAGCGGACTTGGGACTACGGGGTAATCCCATATGAGATAGATGCCATCTTCAGCGGCGCTCATAAGGCGCTCTTCAAGCAGGCGATGCGTTACTGGGAGAACTTCACGTGCATCAAGTTTGTGGAGCGCGATGCCAAGCTGCACACCAACTACATTTACTTCACCATTAAGAGTTGCGGGTGAGTCTGCGGTGCCCTTGGGTCCCATGAGACATAATACTCAACTTGGCCTTTCAAATTCAGCTGCTGCTCGTTTCTGGGCAAGAATGGCAGTGGACGGCAGCCCATCTCCATTGGGCGCAACTGTGAAAAGTTCGGCATTATCATCCACGAGCTGGGCCACACGATTGGGTTTCATCATGAGCACGCTCGCGGGGATCGGGACAAGCACATAATCATCAACAAGGCAAACATCATGCGCGGTCAGGCCTACAACTTCGACGTATTGTCGCCGGAGGAGTTCGACGAGCCACTCCTGCCGTACGACTACAACTCGATCATGCACTATGCGAAGAACTCCTTCTCGAGAAGTCCATATCTGGACACAATCACACCTATTGGCTTGCCACAAGGCGCCCACATCGAGCTGGGCCAGCGCCGTCGCCTCAGCCGCGGCGACATCCTGCAGGCCAATCTCCTATACAAGTGCGCCGCCTGTGGCCGCACTTTCCAGCAGAACACCGGACAGATTGTCTCTCCTCACTATGTCTACACGGAGAATGGTTTGTCCAGCGAGTACGAGGGCAGCGGCGACGATGTGGGCAAGGACAGCCCAGATACCGGCCACAGCAGCTGCGAGTGGCGCATAACGGCCACCAATGGCGAAAGGATCATTTTGCATCTGCAGGATCTGCAGCTGCTCGCCTCGGAGAACTGCACGAAAGACTACTTGGAGGTCCGCGATGGCTACTGGCACCGATCCCCGCTCGTTCGTCGGCTCTGCGGCAATTCCAGCGGCGAGGTCATCACCACCGACACAAGTCGCATGCTGATCAACTACGTCAATCGCAATGCTGCCCTGGGCTACAGGGGATTCAAGGCTCGATTCGAAGGTGAGTACGAAGCACCACCAACCACCACCCACGAGAACGTATTGCTCACCACTTAACTTGCAGTGGTCTGCGGCGGAGACATCCACTTGAGCAAAGGCCAGTCCATAGACTCGCCCAACTATCCGCTGGAGTATATGCCAAGCAAGGAGTGCATTTGGCGTATCAAAGCTCCGCCCAACCACCAGGTGGCACTCAGGTTTCAGTCCTTCGAGCTGGAGAAGCACGACGGCTGTATCTACGACTTCATTGAAATACGCGATGGCAGTGGAAGCGACTCGAAGATGATCGGACGCTTCTGTGGCGACAGGCTGCCGCCCAACATCAAGTGAGTAACATCAGTCATATATAGTCCTAACCCGACATTGATTCATAACTTAAACCTCACTTAGGACCCACAGCAATCAGATGTACATCAAGTTCGTGTCGGACGGCTCCGTCCAAAAGCTGGGCTTCTCCGCTGCTCTGATGCTGGACGTGGACGAGTGCAAGTTCATGCAGCACGGATGCCAGCACATATGCATTAATACCCTGGGCAGCTACCAGTGCGGCTGTCATGCGGGCTACGAGCTCCAGGCCAACGGCAAGTCCTGCGAAGGTTAGTTTCTTATACTTGGAATATATTCTCATTACTTCTCTGCCCTCACCTAGTGAGCATCTCATATATCTTCTCATCTCTTTCGTTCTCTGCTTCGTTGCAGATGCATGTGGAGGCATTGTCAATGCCACAGTATCCAATGGCACCATCTATTCGCCTTCGTATCCCGACTTGTATCCCAATGCCAAGAAGTGTGTGTGGGAGCTGGTGACCTCAGTGCATCACTCGGTGTTCCTCAACTTCACGCACTTCGATCTGGAGGGCACCAAGCTGCAGTACACCAAATGCAGCTATGACTACCTCATCATCTACTCAAAGATGCGCGACAACCGGCTCAAGAAGATCGGCATCTTCTGCGGCAACGAGCTGCCGCCCATAGTAAACTCGGAGCAGAATATTCTGCGGGTCGAGTTCCACTCGGATCGCTCTATACAGCGAAGCGGGTTTGCGGCCCAGTTCATACTAGGTGAGTGGAACAAGCTCATTTACAAGATTTGGGTTGCAATGGCTCCTTCGCCTCATGCTCCTCAGATGCGGACGAGTGCGCGGTGAACAACGGCGGCTGCCAGCACAGATGCCGGAACACCTTTGGCGGGTATCAGTGCAGTTGCAGGAATGGCTACACCCTGAACAAGGACGGGCACAACTGCACGGAGACCAAGTGCAAGTTCGAGATCAGCTCGTCCTACGGCGTGCTGCACAGTCCCAACTACCCGAACGACTATGCGCGCAACATTTATTGCTACTGGCACTTCCAGACGGTGCTCGGTCATCGCATTCAGCTCACGTTCCACGAGTTCGACGTGGAGAGTCACCAGGAGTGCATATACGACTACGTGGCCATTTATGATGGCCGCTCCGAGAACAGCTCCACGCTGGGCATCTACTGCGGCGGTCGGGAGCCCTACGCTGTGATTGCGTCCAGCAACGAGTTGTTTATGGTGCTCAAGACGGACGCCGGCCTGCAGCGCAAAGGCTTCGAGGCAACCTTCGTCTCCGAGTGCGGCGGCTACTTGCGGGCCACGAACCACTCGCAGATCTTCTACTCGCATCCACGATACGGCAGCCGCCCATATAAGCCCAACATGTACTGCGACTGGCGCATCGAGGCCGACCCGGACAGCAGCGTGAAAATCAAGTTTCTCCACTTTGAAGTCGAGTTCTCGGAGCGCTGCGACTACGATTTCCTGGAAGTCACCGAAGAGGGCAACGCGATGAACACCATTCATGGCCGTTTCTGCGGCAAACGAAAGCCGCCAATCATTATTTCGAACTCAGACACGCTGTTAATTAAGTTTCAAACAGACGAGAGCAACGCTCTGCGAGGATTCGCCATATCCTTTGTGGCCGTCGAGCCACCAGATGATGACGGAGGCGAGGACTTCGATGCGGTAACACCATTTCCCGGCTATCTTAAGAATATGTACGCTGAAACGGCACTGGGCGAAGACCAACCAGGACACATTTTATCACCCAGCAGATTAATATAAATTAAATTTTATTGTGTTGTAAATAAACTTGTAAATAAATATGAAACAAAAACAAAGACAATAGTTTTGAATTCGCCGCTAACTTTAAAATTTGCCATTCACGTTGATTTAACATTTATCGAAATTTTCAGCAACATGTGCTAAATAATACCAAAAACGCCTCCGTTCGAAAAGCAACTCTAGTAAGCTGTTTTCAAAATGGCAACGGCGTCGACGGCGCTTCATTTCGACTAGACATTTTGATAGTTGATTCTTGTTCTACTAATGTTTCAACTATTTTGTTTTGCTGTTACGCTTTGTTTATATCTTCGAGTGTGTGAACTGTGTTTATTGTGTCCTTATTACTTGTAATTATCGTTGAAACATTACCACTACTACCAAGATGAGTGCATTCGAGGTAAAATCGCATACAATACAAAGGAGAACCAATATAATTTGTGTGTATATTTATATATGTACATGTTTAGGTAACTGTAACTCCGTCCCGTCTAAAGCAAAAGAAATTCGCCGAGATTCGCCAGCCGGTCGATGTGGTGATGGCGCCGTTTTCGGCAAAGGCGATTGTGCAATTCGAGGAAGTGCCCATTACCAAGACCGCCAAGCGTATTCTGCGCGTCATTAATCCTAGTGATGGGGACATTGAGGTTAGTTAGAAGCAGACACATAGGCTAGATATAGATCAGCGACCGTCAGTCGTCGGCCTGGCAACTTGGCCGGGCCCGTTTATTTGATCAATGGCTGCTAACCCAATTCGTTTATAGGTCAAAGTAACCAAGGCCATCAAAGACGAGCACAATGTCAAGCTCGAATGGACAGCCGCTAATGTGCCGGCACAGGATGAAGTGTCCATGGAACTGGTTTGGATTCCACAGATGGAAATCGCCTGCAAGGAGACGCTGCAATTAATAGATAACCGCAACTTTCGCAAGGATGTCATGATTATACTGAAATCCAGAAGCCTGCAGCCGGCAAGGGTAAGTAGCAGCGGTAGTCGCGTTGAAATCTCAATTCATCCCCTATAATACATGCTCTCTCCTTTCTACCTGAAGACGACACGCAAATTTCCGACTGTTGGCAAAACGCTGCAGCTAAAGTCGCCGACTGGCAACAGCAAATCGCACAAAACGCTCAATGCATCGTTGAACCAAAAGAAACGCATGTCCAGTGCGCCAGCGAACCCAACGGCAACAGCAACTGCGAGGAAGCATTGGGCTAACGTGCCCACAACACGAGCGAAACGAGTTGCGCCTGAAACTAAAGCGCCGCTAGGCGATCGTAATGTATTTGAGGCTGCGCCTCTTAACTACAACAGAACAGAAATGAAAGCGTACATATCGCCACAGGGTCGCAGCAGCAAGGAAAACGTCAGTCCTCTGACACCGGGAAATCTGTTCAGCTTAATTGATAATATGCAATTTACTCCGCTGGCCGACAATGCCACTGGAGCTCTCTTGCCAGATACTTTAGCTGCCTGGCCAACTCCAAAACTGAATGTAGATGGATCTCATATGCACAATGAGCTGCGGCCACGTCGCCTTGGGTCAGCGCTAGAAGACGAACACAATGCTATCGAGGGAGGCCAAATTATTGTGAACAAAACATTCGATATAAAGCTATCGGAGACATTAAACATTTCAGTGGACACTTTGGACTGCTCACCCAGAAATCAGCTAATGCAAACGCCATCGCTTGTTCTGAACAAGACCACAACTATAGTACAGGCAACACATCCGCGTGCGCTGGCCTGTATACGCGAGGAGGGCTCCAGCCCTCCGAAGCTAGAGCCAGAATCTCCACCCCCAAAGGGCAAGGTGAACGATCTTAAGCGGGATGTGAACCTTATTGGCTCGCCGCTGCGCAAATACTCAGAGTCCATGAGTAACCTCTCGCTGCTGTCGCCGCAATCGAAATTCGCCATCCAGGGCTCCATGCCGAACTTGAATGAAATACAAAAGATTTCCTCCATTGCCCAGAATCGGTACTATCAACAACAGCAGCAGCCGTCGTCACAGCAGGCGCCCAAGCAGTTTGTGAATCCGTCCCTCGATAGCTCCTGCAGCAGTGAGACCAGCGCAGTCTCCCAGCATGATGTGCTCTTCAATCAGTGCGAGATTTTGGCCCAGTCCAGTCGCTTTAATCTGCACGAAGTGGGTCGCTTGACACGCAAGGCTAGTCCTGTCATCGTGCACGATAAGGAGGCGAAACAGATCAACGGAGCCATCATTGGGTACAAACGACGGTGCCATGAGCTGAGTTTCTCAGATGCACCTAGCAACGAGTCACTGCATCGCAATGAGACTCTGGCCATATCCCCGCCCAAACGGCAGCGATTTGAGGGTGGCATGACACCTGCCAATGCCTCGGCGAGAGGAAAACAGCTGTGGTCCCAGGCAAAGCCGAAGAAGCCGAAATTGGCACAAACGATGTCGTTGATGAAGAACCCCACCACGCCGAGCAAGAAGCGAGATCAAGTTACAGTCAAGCTTTACAATTCAGACCTCTACATGCAAACATATCTCAATCCGGATCCATTTGCTGCAACCACGACTATTGATCCGTTTCTGGCTTCGACCATGTACTTGGACGCGCAGGCTGTGGAGCGACACCAGGCGGACTTTATAAAATGGCTGAATGCTTTAGTGAGCATACCCGCCGATCTGGATGCGGACACCAACAGCAAAATCGACGTAGGGAAGCTGTTCAATGAGGTCCGCAACAAGGACCTGTCTCTGGCGCCCACTAAGGAGGAGCAGTCTATGAACTATTTGACCAAGTCTCGCCTGGAGTCGCTTCGTCGCGCCGCTGTCGAATTGTTCTTCAGTGAGGAGATGCGCCTGCCCTGCTCCAAGGTGGCTGTCTACGTGCAGAAGCAGGCACTGCGCATACGCAGCGATCGAAACCTGCATCTCGATATGGTTATGCAGCGCACCATATTGGAGCTGCTGCTGTGCTTCAATCCCCTCTGGCTGCGTCTCGGACTCGAAGTGGTCTTTGGCGAGCAGCTGCATCTTCAGTCAAATCGTGATATCGTGGGACTGACTTCTTTCATCTTAAACCGCCTGTTTCGCAACAAATCCGAGGAGCAGAAGTACAGCAAAGCCTACACGCTGACCGAAGAGTACGCGGAGACCATCAAGAAGCACACGCTGCAGAAAATATTGTTCCTCCTGCTGTTCCTCGATCTGGCCAAACAGCGGCGCATTATCAAGCACAATCCCTGCCTCTTCGTCAAGAAGTCGCCCCACAAGGAGACAAAGGACATTCTGCTACGGTTCTCTTCCGAGCTGCTGGCCAATATTGGAGATATAACGCGCGAGCTGCGCCGCATGGGCTACGTACTCAAGCACAAGCAGACTTTCCTCGACGAGTTCAACTATGCCTTCAGCAACCTGGCCGTAGATCTACGCGACGGTGTTCGGCTCACGCGCGTCATGGAGGTTATTCTGCTGCGTGACGATCTCACCCAGCAACTGCGTGTTCCAGCAATTTCAAGGCTGCAACGCATTTTCAACGTGAAGCTTGCCTTGGGCGCATTGCGCGACGCCGACTTTCAGCTGACCGGCGACATCAGTGCAGCCGACATAGTAGATGGATATCGAGAGAAGACGCTCTCCCTGCTCTGGCAGCTCTGCTACAAGTTTCGCTCGCCCAAGTTTCATGCTGCCGCCCGAGTCGTGCAGTCATGGTGGCGCCGTCGCTGGCTGAAAGTCATTATTCGGCGTCGCATTCGCGAACGTGCCGCCGTTCGCATACAGACCGCCTTCCGTTCCTATCAGGCTCGCAAGTATGCCAAGCTCTACAGGGAGGAGCGTCTGCGCGCCGTCATCGTCCTTCAGAAGTATACGCGACGATATCTCGCACAGAAGCGTTGCGCTCACTTGCATCAGAGCATTGTCGTCATTCAACTCTGGTGGCGTGCCAATTGTCAGGCCCGTCAATGTCGCAAGGAGTTCCTCCGGCTGCGTGAATCGACGATATTTCTGCAGCGCAAGTGGCGCCTTCGCATGTTCTGCAAAAAGCTGCTGGCTACTGCCAGAGCTGCGCGTCGGCAACTGGAGCAAAAGCGCTATGCGGCCGCTTCCTGCATAGCCATGGGCTGGCGCTCCTATCGCCTGGCCAAGGAACAGCGCAAGATCTACATTCGCCAACGCGAACTCGTCGTCTTCGTGCAGAGGACCGTGCGGAGCAAGTGGCTAACGCGGGAGCATCGAAAGCATTTCCAGTTGCTGCGGAGCTCAGCACTGGTGATTCAGAGACGCTATCGAGCTCGCTTAGAGATGCTTGAAGCCCGGCGCTGCTACTTAGCTAAGCGTCGCAGCGCCATAGTTGTGCAACGCTACTGGAGAGCAACGCTGGAGATGAAAGCACAGGTTGCCCACTATCAGAAACTCAAGGCGTCCACCATATTGATACAGCGCAGGTATCGCGAGCTCGCCCAGATGCGTCAGCTGCGCAGTGGCTTTGTGCGACTGAGAAATGCGGCCATTGTGTTGCAGAGATGTTGGCGCAGTCGGCAAGCGATGCGCACGGAACGAGCCCAATATCAGCGTCTGCGCCACATGACGATACTGATGCAGCGCCGCTTCCATGCAAACAAAGCAATGCGCCTTCAACGGGCCAGGTATCGTGGTACTAAGGCTGCTGTCAGCTGCCTGCAGATGCATTGGCGCAATCATTTGCTTAGGAAAAGATATCGCCAAGCGTACATAGATCTGCGTGAAGCAGCTGTATCCATCCAGAGATGGTTCAGAAGGTGCCTGGCCATGCAATCTGCTCGCAGGGAGTTTCAGCGACAACGGGCTGCAGTGAGTCGCATTCAGCTCTGGTGGCGAAGTCTGCAAGCAATGCGCATGGCAAAGATGCAATATCAGAAGCTACGCTCAGCTACAGTATTGATTCAGCTTAAGCTCCGCGCCACGCTGACCATGCGCCAAGAACGTTCAGAATTCCTAAAGCTTCGCAAAATCACAATCCATTTACAGCAAAAGTTCCGGGGAAAGCGTATGATGATAGAGCAGCAGACGCATTTGCAGATCATGAAGCGTTCGACTTTGGACTTTCAGTCGCGTGCTCGTGGCTATCTAGCTCGTAAACGCTTCCAGGCCCTGATGACTCCCGAGATGATGGAGTATCTCAGCCAGAAGCGGGCTGCCAAGGTCATTCAGCGCTACTGGCGAGGCTACCGCACGCGCAAGCACCAGCGGCACGCAAGACTTCAGGCCATACGTCGGCGTCTGTTGCAGCTTCGCCAGGAGGCGACCGCTTTCAATTCGGTGCGTGCCAAAGTACAGGACTCTGTACGTATACTACGTGGTCGGTTCATCGCCTCGGATGCTCTAGCCGTACTCAACCAGCTAGGTTAGTAATTAAAATTTGGCTTTTACTAGATCCAAATATTCAAATTGAAATCTGATTTCAGATCGACTCTCCCGCACCGTGCCCCATCTGCTTATGTGTTGCTCCGAGTTCATGTCCACCTTCTGTTATGGCATCATGGCGCAGGCTATTCGCTCGGAAGTGGACAAGCAGTTGATTGAGCGATGCAGTCGCATCATTCTCAATCTGGCACGCTACAACAGCACCACGGTTAACACCTTCCAGGAGGGAGGCCTCGTGACCGTTGCCCAAATGCTAATGCGCTGGTGCGACAAGGACAGCGAAATATTCAACACTCTGTGCACGCTGATATGGGTATTTGCGCACTGCCCCAAGAAACGAAGGGTTAGTTAAAAGCTCTAATCGGTACGCTCTTGTCTAATGTCATATTTGATATTTCAGATAATACACGATTTCATGACCAACACGGAGGCGATTTACATGGTCCGCGAGACAAAGAAACTCGTTGCCCGCAAGGAGAAGATGAAGCAAAATGTGCGAAAGTCTATGGCTCCTGTCAGTGGCTTCGGCCGTCACGGACAGCAGATGCCCAACTTCTCGCCGCGTGCTCTGCCCAGTCTGGAACCAGATTTCGGCATAATACGGGCTCGGCCCTATACGTTTATATCATCAGTGTTTGCATTTGACACGATTCTTACCAAGCTTCATATTGATTTAATTTAAGATCAGGTTGGTTGAGCAGGCGCAAGAGCTCGTCCTAAATCAATAACTCAGTGTTATATATGTAGACTCTTCTTGTCATGTTTGTATTCTGCGTATTAAGTTATGTTTTGTAAATGTTAAAATAAATTAATAAACGATACGTTTTTATATACCATATATAATCCGCTCAATCGACGTGAATGATTTATTTTTGCACGACTTTGCAGTGCTAAGTTTGATGTTTATTTGGATAAAGTTCACAAAACAATTAAATATATTTAAATATAAATAATAACTGTTTCAATAATTTATTAATTACATCAATTTGCCATATACACATATTTCGATATATATTTAACATATATATACTTGGTAAATATATTTGTTGGTTTACGCGATTCGGTTACAACGAATGATCCTGTTCGGTGTAGGGAGACAGAGTGCCCCAGATACATAACATATAAATATATATATTATATGTAATGTAATGCCCCATTAAAATGTACCGTATGTATATATATATATATATATATATATATATATATATATATATATATATATATATATATATATATATATATATATATATATATATATATAATATTTAAGTTTGATTAGATCGAATAAATATGTATAATCGAATATATATATTCTCTGTATGTCTGTTCATATTTCAATTGCACACGCCATTCGGGATTCTTTTAGTTTGCTCTCGTGTTTTGTTTATAAATATATTTATTTAATTTTTTTTTAAATTTTTTGTTGCATTTTTCTATCGTGAAATTAAGATTAAAATGTTGCTGTAGCTTAACGCATTAATTGAGAAAACTGAAGTCAAAGTTAAGCATTTCATTATTTATTTATGTAAAAGGAGCGAAGTCTACGCAGAGTTCTCAGTTTTAGATTAGTTTCTGAATGTTAAATAGGTGCGACTCTTGTTCAAGTCTGAGCCATCCAATAGCTACATATATGTATAATAATTCAAATGTTGTGTTTGTGGCTCACAATTGACATCCGACTAGAGGCGGGTTGACGCCTTAGCGCCTACCCAGGCCAAAGTTGAACGGCTGTGGGCGCGTCGTCCGCTTGTTTTGTCGACTGCCTCGGCCTGAGAAAGCGAGAGAAACAAATACATTTGTTTTTTCAGTACTGCCTTGAGTTTAGCTTTCTCTGTAGGCTACTCACCGATAGCTGCCATGAAGCCAGGCGGCAGAGCCCTGTAGTCGATCTCATTGTCCTGTTCGTCCTCGTAGTCGCCGCGCTTGCCCAATCCAAACGAGTAGGGGCGCGATCGCTTGCCCAGTCCGAAGTTGTAAACCGGCAGGCGCTTCATGCCGGGTCCTCCATTGTTGTACATGTAGGCGCGTCGACCCAGTCCAAAGGCGTAACGCTCCATGCGCTTGTCGATGTCTCCTCCATTCTCTGGCCCATCCTCACTAGCATTCAGCAGCAAGTCGTTGTCGCCATCGCTGGCACTGGAGACGTGGTTCCGTGCCTCCTCCTGCCCTATTAGCGGAGTGCAGCAGACAAAGCCCAGGCAGCAAAGCGCCAGGAAGAGCAGTTGGGTGTGCAGCATATTCATGTCGCAGATATGAACGAACGTGTCCTCTATCTATCAATCCGTATCTGCAAGGTGTGCATCGATTTAGATAGAGCATATTGGTTTTATCCTATTTCTAGTTTCTGTTATCACAAAATAATAAATTCTCGAGAAAATTGGGAATCATTCTATATATAAGGTATAGTATATTAGTCTGTTTAAATAAACGTTACAGTTAATCGTTTCTTTAGGTTCTTGAAAACTCATAAATGAAAACCTATAATATTATAGCTGAGATCAAGTTTACAGACGGATTACCTTAAACGTTCTCTACAGATAGAAAATATCAGTCTTTGAGTACATTTTCAGTCCGTGACTACTAGTCAGTCCGTCAGTCTACTTTCATTCTGCTTAGGTCCAAGAGTTTTGCTCTATTTCACTTAATAAATTGTGCTTAGGATGGTAAATTTGAATTTGAATACTTAATAAAAAAAATAAAAATTCAAATAAAAATTTTATTTTTTATAAAAGAAAAAAAAGAACAATTATTTATATTATTATATAATTATATAATTAAAGATTTTGCAAGACTAAAATCAGATTATTCAGATTATTTTCAGCATTCCGATGCTCCAATGTACTCCAACAGCTAATATGCCCCACCATGCTTAGGCGACAGATGAAACAGGAATTTCGCTGGCACGAGAAACAAATACATGCTCGAACATATGTCAAATGGCAGCAAATTTCAGCACGCTGACAGCCAAGCGACAAGCGCCAAAAAACAGAAGAAAAAAAAAACAGCATATATGAACAGAAATTCACGATGGTACGCTGAAATATGCGGTCTGGCTGTTTAAGGGGCGGCAGCGAGTGCTGGGGAGGACTTTAAGGCCTTAAATGCAGCAGACAATATATATTTTTGCTGTCCTTGCAAGGTGTGCGCTGAAGTTAGTGTTAAGTCTTGAACTTATCAGAATTAGGTTTGCTGGGCGCCTCAGGCACTGTCCTCAGGCGCAGTCCTCGTCATTGAAGTTTGCTGAGTGCGTGGTATGCATAGCTTAATCCTTGGGCGGTGCGACAATTACATTTGCGAGCATCTCAGCTATGAAACTTAAGCAAATTTTAGTAGTAGCTGGCAGCTGTCAGCGCCTTTTACCAGGCAATAAACGGGTTGACTCGCACTCTGTAGTCTCTTACTCAGTGTCTGTGTCTGTGTCTGTGCTTGTGCTTGAGTGACGCAGATGTGCGTCCGTCCGTCCGTCCATTGTCAGTGGCGTTAATGTGACGCCTTGAAGAGTTCGTAATTGAAAGAAAATAACAGTAAACAGAATGGAATATGCCGCCATCTTATTGTCGTGTGGCCTCTGCAATGGCTGCCTGCATTTCCGCTTCCTGGCTGCACGGCTCGAGTGCTCAGGCACTCCGGGCACGTACCAGCTGAAGGGCTGCAGCTGACTGGGAACTGGCAACTGGCAAGTGTTATTGTAGTTCTCCCTCTCTCCCTCCTCTCCTCCTCTTCTTCTTTTCCTGCGATACGCCACTTGTTGTGCTTGCATAAGACAATTTTCAATTAGCCCGCGACTTGGCGACTTTCGGGCCTCTTCGGGCTGTTGTTGGAATTTCTTAGCATAATTTAATGCGCTAAGCGCCGCGAGGCTTAGGGCTCGATAGCAATTGATGGCTTGGCGCAAATCCCCAATACGCGCCCGAACACTTAATGATGTGACAACAAAATGCGTTCAATGTTAATTTGTAGTGCGCGCGGCTTCAGCTTTTGAAATCTACATCTGCGAAATTGCACATACGCCGCGTTGACAGCCATAAATTGCAGCTATGCATGTGTGTGTGTGTGTGTGAGTGTGGGACAACAACAAATCATGCAACAGGTTACACACACACACACACACATTGGCCACAGGCAGCGCCAAGGGCGTAAAAGCGACCCGGCCATGATTTACAATCATGGCAGCTGAAAGCAGCAGCTGCGCCCATTGCCACGCCGCACCATAAAAGCAACGAGCGGCGCTGGTAATAGGCGGAAAATCGTCACATTCGCCGGACTTTATCAGGCGACATCAGGCGAAATAGACATAGACATGGACTGCCGTTGACATTCATACCGCAATCGTAAATCTGCAAAGCAAAACGCTCTACAAAACGTCCCATCTCTTAGCCGACGACTTGCTTGTGCCCGCATTATTGCGAACCATAAACCTTTCGGTGCTGGTGCTGGTGCTGGTGCTGGTCCTAGTGCTGGCTGTGGCGTTGCCGGTGCAAACAACACCTTAGCCGCATTATCTGTTTATGAATTTATGGTCATAACTTTTCGCTGGGCTGAGCTGCCCTGTGGCTTTCTCATATCCGCTTGCGAAAATGCAGCGGAAATTCAAAATGCTCCTTGCGGTGCCCTCTAATTAAGTTGAAAACTTTACAGACCACAAAAATTGCAATACCTGGGCAAATTGGCCAACAGAATTGTCTAAGACGGCAGCTAGGCCAAAGGATATGAGCAGCTTACCAGCTTCAAAGCGAACGCCAGCAGCAATTTCAACTCCAACCCACCCACACACACCCACACACATAGAGCTGCGCAAATGAGGCAAAAATTAACTTTTACACAATTGTTTGTGCATATATTTCTTTTCGTACACCCTCGATTCTCATTTTGAATGGGTAGATTGATTGACATATATATTCCTTACTAAATATCCGTTATAGCAAATATCAACATGATCTGGCTGATGAGCCCAGGAGGCTTATCGCAATGTGTGTAGCTATACAGCTCGTCTATTTATCTATTTTTCTAGCTAGACTTGAAGTTTGAAATATATAATCTAGTTATAGTACATAGTATAAACTTATAATCTATCTCTATCGGATTTATATATTATCGATAAAAATCTATATAATAACTTGGACTTAAGCATATATTGAAGACTGTAAAAGCTATAAAGATCAAATTAGGTCTGCAGTTGCTAATAATGAATTATGGTATACTTCATGAATAAGTGAATGAGTGAATGTGAATATGAGTTGTGAATAATTCAGATCCACACTCGAATTCATTTCAGTAGAGCCTGACAACTACTTTAATGTCTATATCCAGAAGCAGACTTGTTCATCATTTATGCGTGAAACAGTGTATCTGCTGGTTGGGTACTCCCGTTTAAACCACTTGTACTTGCTTCAGTTGAAAGACAGCTGCGCTGGCTCTACCTTCAGTTAGCCGGCTTAATTAAGTTATGCTCAGGTAATGAAGTGGCTAACTTCTTTACGGCAAGTTATGGCGGTTAGGCCGCTAATGAAAAGGCGCTGAGAGCGAAAGACAACGAGAACAGTTAATTTGCTCGGCATGGCCAGAGCCGACCGACAGGAGGCAGCCCCCTCTCTGAAGCACTTTAATATTCCGTTTTCTTTTAATTTACCAATAAATCAAAATAAATAATACATATTCGGCTCGAAACAGCCCAACACATATGCCTTCGGCAACCCTGTTAGATTTCTGTTCTGGCATCCATCACCAAATGTCCTTTGATTTGTTTGTTTAATATTTTCTCGGGGTATATATTGTGGGGTTCTGTCTTATTTATTTAATTGCAATTTGATTGAGGCTTGTCTTTGCTCTTTTGTCTGTTTTGTCTTGGGGCTCTTTCTCTGACTTCAACTGACGTATTCTTCCATCTATCGGACCCATTCGACGAAAGTCGACGCGTCACAGCGTTTCGCTGCGAGCGATTCACATAATCAAATTGGTTTCCATATTCGATTTGGGTTTTGCTTTTCTTTCACATATTTTCACAATCGAATTGACAACAAAATAAAATTGCATACTTCTGAGGGTTTATAGTGCTTACGATAAACATACCTAAAACAAAACAGTGTGACTACGTTTTCTTTGAATTCACAAGAATATTACAATAATAAATAATTGATGTGAACATTTTCTATCACCTTAAAACGGACTTAAGACAGAATTGAATATCTGATTGAAACAGAAAATAATGTGAATTGAATGCGTATGCGGATACGCAATGGGAAAACTGATTAGCAGAGAAAATCCGAATCCGAATCTTGTTGGCAAATAATGATCTAGGAGGTTTAGAGAGATATTCTAACCTAGTTTATTGATACACTAAAACTCCTGTAATATCAATACCAATTTTCTCAGTCACTATAATAGTATCTTAAGGACCTACTGCTTCCCTCGTATATTTCAGTTCATTTTTTAAAAATTAGCCTTTTGATGTTAAGTCATATTTTAAAGCTGTTATTATATATATTATTTATTATTATTATTAATTAATTATGTATAATGTATTTAATAAAACAAAGAAGGTAATAATATAACATAATAATTTAAAATGATTAAATATTGAAACATTATTTAAAAAGAAAAATGTTGTTAATATCCTTTTTTACATCAGTTAAATAGTAATATTTTAATATTTGGAATGTAAACTTTTAAAATATAATTTTTTTATTATTCTGTATGCTCTGAACATATCGAAAAAGGGGAAATTAATGTAGATTTTTTTAAATTTGTCTTTTAACATGTAAATTTCTCAATACGACTTTAAAAGTGACTTTCAACTAGACTACATCCATTTATAACGGCTTTTATCTAGGTATCTAATGCGAAATACTGATGGACCTCAAAGAATATTAAAATATTAAAGAATTTGTAAAATAAATGTCTTAATTTTTTAACAAAGCATTAAAATCATTATAAATGATTTTAGATATATTAAAAAATTTAATTTATGGAAAAAATGCCCAAATATAATAATATATGGTATTTTAAACGAGATTTTTAATATATATTTTATTAATTAGTTTATTTTAATGTTTTTTTTTTAAATTCTCGCATATTTCCTTTGATTGAGAGCATATTATATTTTGGAATTTTGCCGATTACAAAAAGTATGCAAAAGAAAACCAATAAAATTTAAATCACAGCAGAATGCAGAGCAAAAATTGAAGTTTTCTATAGCTAAAAATATAATTATAAATTATAACAATAAATTATTATATATATAAATTATAAACTAACATTCAAGGAATGTGAGTTTAACTCCCTGGAAATATGTATAATTCGTTGTTCTTACAATCTCTCTGAGAAGCTCAATTTCATAGTTCATCCACAGTTTTTTTATATTTTCAGATGTATTGTTCTTGATAAGGATTCTATTTGATGTTTAACTTACATTTGCAGCACTGAAAACTTCCTTTTTGCGGATTAGCAAATGAATCAACTATATATTTTTTTAAAATTTAGTTTTTGCTCGATTGAACACAAACGCGTTCCAGAACTAAACGCTGAAACGGTCCTCTCCCAAAGTTGGGCTCGTTGTTCGTTGCCGTCACTGCAGCACGTTGACAGATCAAATGTCGGTTAACTTTTGAATGCACGGCCGCTGAGGCGTTCGTTCTTATATGAGCAGCCCGACGGACTTTCGCGCGCAGTTATCAGCGCAATACCCACGGGAAAAGCAACAGTCGCTGCCAATGACGACAATGTGGTGGGCTGGCGACGTAGTGGTGTGCACTGTGGTGAGTTTCCACGCAGCGAATCTCAACACGCAGCGTCCTTGCTGCTCGACCGTGGTTGCCATGGCTGCGCCATTGTTGGCCGCATGTAACAAGTGGCCGTGACTTTGCTTGGCGGCAATTCGGTGATTTCGACTTTTGCCTTTGCCTTGGCGCATGCTGTGCTTCGCCTCGAAGCTTCAAGAATGACTTACTTACTCTTTCCTTTCAGTTGCATCTCCGTATATTTAAATTAATTCAATTAGCGAACGAAATGGCATCGTGGAGGTGTGAAAGTTTTCTTTCGATATGTTTTGGCACTGTGGAAGATCGTGCTCGAGTCGTGAGATCACGCTTTGCCCTTCTCGCTAGCCTGGAGTCGCCAACTAAATATGTTCATGTCGGAAACTGGAGTGTTCATAATTAAGTCAGGTGGCGTCAGCCATGGAGGACGCATGTTGGGCAGACCTCATTAGCACCAAACGCGCACTATATGCGCCTGGAGAGGCGCCCACGCATGTTGTACATCTGCATAAAGGGGAAGTAAATATGTGACCAACAATTTCTCAATTTCATTGAAATATTGTCAAGCAGCCGAGTGGCGTATTAGTCAAATGCAGGGCAGCCCTTCTGTTCCTTTGCTCCGCCTTGCTTGCGCTTTGCCTTCCTTTCAAAGCGCCAGTCAGCTGACAGTTTAACTGACATGCATGTTATTTGTTTGTCTGCTCGCTTGTAACTAGACGCCCCCTTTCTCTCTCTCTCTCTCTGTGTGTATGTGTGTGTGAGCCTGTTTATCCTTTAACTGAAACTGTAACATTTCAAAAGCGAAACGATATGAAATTTATGCAGCATGCCTTTATACGCTTATTCCACAATCTTGCGCTGAGGTCCTGCGGCTGCCTTCGGCGACCTCCACAGCTTTTCTTGCTTCTCTTACTAATGCTGTTTTGGACACACACACGACATAAAACTCGAAAAGTGCTTTAGATAAGCTAAAACCAAAGTCAAATTTGAATTTCTTTTCAATATCGTTAATACTTGATCATCAAATTATCAGCCAACTCAGAGTAATAATGGCATTAGCTCTGCATTAGCCAAGCAGCATGTTATCGATACCACAACATCGATAACAATCGTTTTTTTGGGAACTCAAAGCGAAATATCAAATGGCATCCATGCCATTGTGAAGATTACAGGGAATGCTAATATTTTACTTTTGAAATTCGGTCAAAATCGAATAAAGAGAAATAAAATGTTATGATTCCTATCGACAAGTATTAATAATAATAATCATAATTATAATCAAATATATTTAAAGTAAAATAAACAGATTATTTATACTTTCTACACTCGCGGACATCGACTCGTATGGGTCTATAAAGAAACCGTGGAGAGATCTGTCTAAAATTTGTACCAGACTTTACATCTGATATTACATATACTATGAGCACAGCATATGCCAAGTTTTCGGTCTGTACTTACGCTCTTCTAATTTCATTGGGAGCCCTGTGGATTGGGGAAGGTTATATCGTCAAACTAAATTGATATTTGATAGATGCATAGCATTAAAAGTATCAGATGGTTAAGCAGCTAAGATATCATATAGGATAGTCCAGGATATTGCTACAGTCCTAGTGAGTCCTCAAGTTCAGGTAACCAAGTTACACATTCATTGTTTCCGCTTTATTTTAACAGCTAGAGACAAAGCTGTTATACAGACTGGACTTTGGGGTAAGCTTTAGATATTTAGAATGTTTTCTATATAATGATAACTGATCGATATCAGTCTGTGAACCTATGTAGTTAGCTAGCATTAGCATTTACATTGATGCGAATAGAGTGACATATATTACAGTCTAAGTACAGTTTGATACAGTTAGTATATTGAAAGCTCTAGACCGGTTTCGCTAATTAAGACTTATTTTAGTGCCAAGTGTAAGTTTGAGTTTCAATGAAAGTGGATGTAGTGCGTGTGTGTGTGTGTGTGTGTGTGTGCACTAACTGCAGACAGCAGCTAAAAGGACACACGCGATAAAAGTATCCTGGCAAGTCCTAATAGCCATTCAGCGCTGGCCAATTGCCAACTGGCAGAAGCCATCAGCCATCAGCCATCAGTCGCCTCCCGCTGTGCGCTTAATAGTAAATAGTTAAACTACGTAATACGAAAATCGCTCCCTAATTGCAAAATACTGCTATAAATACGTGTTTATAAGTTGGGGCAAGCTTTCGGAATTGGTCCTGGTGCGGTCGTCGCTAATTGCCACTCCGGCGTATACGTAACGCCCTAGCGCTCAGCGTGCCATCATAATTATCCCAAATCATGATGAGCATTGAAATTGCATTGAGATTTACGTGGCAAAGCTTATTACTATTCCAATGAACTTCAATCGTAACAACAACAACAATGACGTCAACTGATTATCGGCGTGAGTCGCTCGAAATACGCCGGAATAAAAGACTATCTATCTGTGCCGGAGTACTCACCACAGCATGGCGATCATAAATCTTCGCATTGATAGCTGACGGCACATGACGAATATGGCATGACATATCCATCTCCCTAGCCACAGCCCGGCCAAGTGCCCGGAGCGTGGTAGGCTAATCTCAAAGGTCGCCGCGCCACACACCGGAACAGGTTCATAAATTTCCCAGTGGTCCGAGCGTGCGGCGCAAGTCATTAGCCGAGTTCCACGGCATATGCTGCTGCTACAGCGAGCGCCGAGGACATCGGATAGCTCCGCTGCCAAAAAATAGAGAAGAAAAGCAAAGCAGCTGCAGGCCGAAAACTCAAGTAATTTCAATTTAGTGCTCCAGCAGACAAGTTCAGCCATAAATCATCATTTGGAGCACTGACTGTGGATCCGGCTGTGGCTCTGGCTCTGGCTCTGGCTCTGGCTCTGACTCTGGCCGCAGCTCTGCGGCTGACTGCAGGCGGGGGCAACAAACCCGCGCCAGCCAGCCAACCACTCTGCCATCCAGCTACCATTCAACCAGTTTAGCCCACACCTACTCCAACACACACTCACACACACACACACAGCTGCACTGTAGACTTCCCACCGAAAATGCATAAGCAGAAAAATAAACGTCAAAGAAAACATTTTTAGTACTTGTAAGATGACAACAACAACAACAACAACAACAACAGCTAAAAGAAGAAAAAATCACGATTTTTATGCAGGTTTTCGGCAAATTTTCCCACAAGTTTTTTTTGTTGTTGGTTTTTAATTGATTCGGCGCATGAGAGAAAAAAAAACTGAGTGCAGCGCCAAATGCACTTGAGATCCAGATGAACTTATGTGGCGTTAGATATCAGCAGCAACAGCTACAGCATGAGCTAAAAGTCAGCGCACACACACGCACGCATACCACGTACACGTATAGGAGCATAGGCAAGCGAGTTTGTGTGTGTCTGTGTGTGTGTTCGTAATTATAATTAGAACAAAGACGTGTGTGTGTATTTGCCTGTTCTTCCATTCCCTATATATGCGTGTGCATGCATATGTGTGTGCGTGTGTAAGGCAGAAAGTCAGCAAAGAATGTTGCTGCTGCTGCTGCTGCTGGCCTCTCTTCAATGCGGCGCTGCGTCTGCCGCGGCTGACTCTGCTGCCGGTTTCTTCTGAGTGACACACTTTTTTCGGACAGAGCCGCCAGTGCCGCTGGCAGGGCCAGAAGTAGGTAAGCAGCGGATGTCAGCGTTATTTTCGTGCGAATGTGTGCATGTGTGTGTGTGTGTATGCGTGTATATGTGTGTGTGTTATCCATTCTACGCTTCGCTGCATTGAAATTTCTTTTTCGCTTTCTTTTCGAACTCTTCAAAGCGCCAGTACTTACGCTCTTCCTCTCTCTCTCCCACTCTCTCGCTCAATCTGTGGTCTTCTCTTCAAACAGCTGCTCTCTTCGCGCCCAAATGCCAGCTCTTCAGCTCTCTCTCTCTCTCTCTCTCTCTCTCTCTCTCTCTCTCTCTCTCTCTCTCTTTCCTGCTTCATTCTGGCTGCCACCCACTGGAACCGCCGCAACGCCGCGTCGCTGCGACGCCATCTTTGCGCCTGTGTGCGTGTGTTTGTTTGTGCACTCAAGTATATATGGGTCAACTTGAAGTTCTTGGAGAAAACTGGTAGTTCCACTCCGTGGCTTGCGAATGGAGGAAAGTGATATGGTCACTTGATCGAAAGCGAATGCGCTGTTGCTGTCGCTCGCGCAGTCGCTGCTGTCGACGCCAACGTCGCCGTCGCTGATCGCTGTTTATGTCATTCTAAATGCGCCTGGCGACCGTTCGTAGAATCGTTTCTAGCTAAAAATGAGGTCAGGTTCAGCAGCGCTGGATGCGTTCGCTGACATTTCCGTTTTAGGGCTCGGCTGCGCGTTGCGTATGCGCAATCGCAATGCGCGCCAGGTGCGCAAGGTGCAGCTGTCCAAACAAGAACAACAAAACCAGCAAGAGGCGACTTCAGGGCACTCGAGTCTATTTGCATTCCAATTATGTAAACTAAACGATTCGGCCACATAGACAAAAGTTTTTTCTTTCTTAAAATATATATTGTGACTGGAGTCGCTGCTGCTGCTGCGGCGTCGGCTGCTGCTGCTGCTGTCTCTGCTGCTGCCAAAAGGTGAATGAAACCTGATGAATGCCAACAAAAACAACAATCATAAAGACAACTATACCTGTGTGTGTGTGTATGTGTGTGAAAGGCAACAGGTGAGCCACTGCTGCTGCGCTTACTGATTTTCACCTGGCGGCGTTCACCGCCCGAAACCCATGCGCGTGCACTTACAATCTACTATAGCATTGTCGTAATTGTTGCTTTTGTTGCCTTTGTTGCTTGGAGCGTGCGCGCGGAATTCGCAAAATGTTATAAGCAAAAGCGAGCAGCAAATAAGCAGCAACAGCGAAAATACAACACAATTTGCTGGCACTCGAGAAACAAAAACAAAACAAAACAAAAACAAAAACCAAAACAAGCGAGCGCAGACGACGACGCAAATATTACACAAGCGCAGCGTCGGCGCAGGCAGCACAAATTACACGCTGCGCTCGAGGGGAAAGGGAACTCGAGAAGGGAAGGGGCGAGGCCATTAGAAACTAAGCTGCAATCAAGAAAGCTCTCGCGCGCAGCTTAACAGGCCGCCGCCGTCGTCGTCGTCGTCGCTGTGAGCGTGAACGTCATCATCGCAGCAGCAGCGGCGGCGTCAGCAGCAGCAGCAGCAGCATCCCAATGCTAGTCACACACTGAATCAGCAATTTAGTTCTACTGCAAATGCAAACAATATATATATATATATATATATATATATATATATATATATATTTACAATAATTTTAGCCAAATGTTTTTCGTTCCTCAAAATAGTTTTTTTATCATTATTTACCTAGGCGAACGAACGATCGATCGATCACGCAACTGACAAATACTTAAAATATTTAAATCGACTTTTGCCTGAGCGCTCACCAGTGTAGATCGACTGCAAAGTGTAGAGAAATTTATCATTTCACTGCAGCGCCCACTAGCAGCAGTCGACGATCGCCGCGGCAGCAAAAGCAACAGCAACAGCCGCAGCAGCAGCAGCAGCAGAGAGTTTTTATTTATTTTATTTTGGCACTCAGTTGGCTCCCATGCGGCTCACGCGCGCTCAGCTGACGCTTGTTTTGACGTTCGCGCTCTGCACGCTCTCTCGTCCGCTCTCTTTGATACTCGACGCTCATCGCTGCTGTCGCCGTCGCTGCTGCTGCTGCTGCTGTTGCTGTGACTCTGGCTGGCTGGCTGGCAACGCCACAAAAACAACACCACAGTTTTTCGAAATTAGTTCTAGTGAGTCTGTGAAAGTGTGAGCGACTATCGGACGACGACGACGACGAGGAGCAGAAACAACTTTACTTTGAGTTTTGTTTCGTGCACACGCGCGTTCGCCAAGCAACCCACTCACACTCAGCGAGCGGATCAACTGCTGCAAGACTTTGGGTCCAACTGGGCAAAGGCTAAACTGAATATATACATATATATATATATATATATATATATATGTATATATATATATATATATATATAGCGTGGACAAGTGGGCAATAGCTGGCCAATATATCAAATCCCCTTCGTTGGCCGCCGATCGATAAGCGATTCTTCAGCTGTAACTAGAACACGTGCAACATGTCGCATCAGTGCAGCTGCGGTCGGGATCTGAACAACAATTACGTGTCCTATACGAGCGCCTACGCCAATGCGAACACGGGCCTGGACCGGGAGGCCAACGCGAATGCCAGCAGCAAGTCCAGCGCCTCGCACCACACGCAGCTGACAGCCAAGGTGATGTTCGGCACAGTGGGCGCCATCAAGGAACTGCGCGACAAGGAGCAGCAGCAGCAGGCCAGGCATGCAGCCGCCCGTGCCGGCGACCGACGTCAATAATAGTGACTGGGCGGCTGGGCAGCTGGGCAGCTGGGCAGCTGGGCGGCTGGTTGCAGGGTTGGCTGATCGACGAGGGCTGTGGGCACACGAATTCCAAATTTGGTTGCTCCGCATAGCCACATAGGTCGGGGCCGGATGCGGTTATGCCGCAAGGACAAGACGATAGCCCAAGGTCCGGGGTCATGTTAGAGGCTTAAAGTGTTTAAGGAACAATGCAATTGTTAAGGCGACTGTGCGAGGCGAGGCGAGGAGAGTTGGATTCACATTCCGTTAACGTCACATCCCTTCAATCAACCCAAACTTCATACAGAGCATCACAATCTATCTCCCTCTCTCTCTCTCTCTCTCTCTCTCTCTCTGTCTCTCTCTCTCTCTCTCTCTCTCTTCCTTAAGTTGTCCCTTTGCCAGTTACAAAAAGTTTTCTCTATTGCTTTGGGGTTTTCTACGTTTAAGCTTTACGTCATTTTCCGTTGTTTCGGGTGTAGCTCCTATACGACCTATGTATGTATATGAGTATGAATTTCTTATTTTCGAAGCGAACTTGTGTAAATTGTTTACCATGGAAATACTATATAGTGCAATACTTTAGCTATATATACATATATATATACTCTCAACACATACACATACACATCTATATATATATATATATATATAGATATATATATATTATGCCTAATTTGTAAGCTTACTTGATATGTTTAAGTACACGACACTTTTGGAACTCGCCTCTGGAAGTTTCCAGACCGAAATATCCATGAAAAAAACTGAATTGAGAAACAACAAATCGAAATGAAAGCAATAAAAGTGACTTTGGATGGAAGGAAAATGAGAAGTGTCTGGATATAAAAATGCATACATACATACATATGTATGTATGTATGTATGTATATTGTATTTATTATGCCTAATATTAATCGTATCTTATACAAATGTGTGAAAACCTAAATTAACATACAATAAACGCAAATAAACTCTAAGATTTTTAATCAACTAAACTCGCGCACAACTTCTTGGGGCATTTCGAAATTCAATTAAAGTTCTGGGACAAAAGGGTCAAGGAATTGCAAGGACTAACTTAACTCAAGCAATAAATCGGGGGGGATTCGTGTGGGCGTTGCCATTGTCGTTATGATTGCGGCGAACCTTTTTCAGTGCGTGTGAAAGTAAAACAGCGGCGAAAGAAGAAATGTGTATAAAAAGCATAAATTTGAAATCACAAAGGAACGGTTAGAAAACAGAACGAAATGAAAGCGAAGTCTGAATCTGTCAAATGCAAACGATTCTTTGTTCAATGCTGTACCCGCTCTCTCGCTGCTGCGGCGCTGCGCTCTCGCTCTGCCCCCCGCTCTCTCTTCTAACTTTAACTCAATTTCGATTCTAACCGCAACAACTGACTATGCTCATCGATAGAAGCAAAGTGTGCGCTCCCATTCTCTCGCTCTCACTCTCTCTCTCTCGCTCTCTTCGTGAGACGATTCGTGTATTCTTGCGCTTGTAACAGTGACCCAGTCTCAGTTTTACAAACCGCCACTGTTCCCGTCTCCCCTCTCGCTCGCACAATCACAATCGCCATCAGCCACATTCCATTTCATTTCGATTTGACGCCTACGTTGCGCGCTCTCGCTTCTTGCTCCTCTCGCACTCTCTTCGCGCGCCGCTTTTGTTGGATCAAAGTTTGTCGCTTGCCCTTTTCACCGTTTTCTTTCTTTACGAACTGCGCACTCAGTTCAATTGAATTCAATTACTCAAGTGCGTGGCTATTGCCAGCAAATTAATTTGCTTACGTACATTTCATTTAAGAGATCCATACGTAACACGTATACGTATAGCTAGAACGGTCTGCAGCGCCATTTGCCGATGGCATTGATATGCTCACAAACATTTGTACATATGTAAGTCTTTGATTGTATGTGTGCATGTGTGTACATAGTGTACAGACTTCGCTCAGCTAAGTTGCAATCGGAATTGATCGATGCCTTATCTAATGCTTTGAAATCATTACGACCTGTTTTTGTCTTCTACTATTCAGCCTTATCTTCGACAAATGTTGAGCATTAGTTATGCCAATCAGTGTTTACAGCACTATTTACAGCGCATAAACCCACATTCTTAACATCAATTAGGAATTTCCATTTTACATATGTTTCTTTTGATTATGTTGTATAATTATGTAGGTACATATTTAACAGTAATTTCTATACAGATCATGTGTTATGTGTTCAGAAGGGATTCTTGACTCGATTATCGGCTATCAAAGGTATTTTTAGAACATCACCTGTGCCCAACTAAACACACAATATATTGTACACACATACACACAAATTATACAAATTTTAGTACCGTCTGGAATTGTTTTAACGTTCGCACGATAAACAAATATTGGCTTAAAATACCTCTTAATAGCTCGGGGTCTAAGGGCAGGCGATGTTCAGAGAGAATCTCAAATTCCCCCTAAGGTGAGTTGATTCCAATCAGAGGGACCTAAATAGGGACTCAGACCCCAGCCATGTATATTGTTTGACAGTTTTAAACTTTGTTTTCAATTTAATTGAAAATATATCAAACTTTAATAGACAAAGAAGAAAATTAGTTTAGATGGAAGGATCTCTGGCTCTATAAAAAGATGTGATATGAAATAAGTTCTAAGTTCTATCTGGAGACTGCAGCAATATAGCCACTTAACATTCTTTTCGAAAATTAATCAAAATCTTTTTCAGAAAATATGAACTAAATATGAGGATGATCGATATAATACCTACAGTCAAGTAATTCAAATAAAGATCTATCTATGTTATTATAAATTATGAAGATTATGAATATAAAGATATTTAATATAATAGATATAAGTATAAAATTCCAGAAGATACCTCGCATATATGTAGGTATGTAGGTAGGCATGCCACAGAAAATACTCGAAAAGAAAACTTTTTAAACAGCTGATATACTCAATCAAATATAATGCGAATAGAATAAAATTGGAGTTTTGAAACATAGTTTTGCATGGGCTTATTCTTAAATCCGGAATATCTTCTAGTTGAGCTCAGATCTGTCCTACAAATTGCTGTTTCACTTAAAGTAAAGTCTTTAACAAATTAAGCTCAATTATTTATTTAACTATAATTTTCTTTCCTTATTTTCTTTCGATATTTCCCAAAAGTGCTTTCTTTGTGGTTATATATTTGTATTGGTTTAAAATATAAATAAAATTTATGTATAAGAATTCATATTAATTATTATTTTATTATTTATTATTAATTTATTTTATTTTATTTTATTTATTTTAATTTTATTTCATTTTATTGAATACAATTAATGTATAAAAATTAATTTCATTCCAAATTTACCATTTGTTCATATTGAATAAAATATACAGTTTTATGTGTCCTAATTCTAGAAGAACTTAATTGACTTTTATCTAAATTTTTAATATTTATGAATAAACATATTTTTCTTAAAAAAAATTAAAGTACACATAAAACAGATATATAAGAATTAATTTTTCTTTTATCTAAATTTTGTTTTATTTATTTGAATTTTTTAAAATAATATTATATTAGATATAAAGTTGATATGCCGGTATTTACTTTACTTTTATCTCGATTTCGTATTATTTTTCATTACTTTCTAACAATTTCGCTTCGAAAAGTATATGTACATTCGTCTTCTTGACCTTTTGGGTAATTTAGTTTCGCTTGCCCAAGGTTTTGGCATTGTTTTTGTTGTGGACTCTCGCTTGATCAGCGGCGAGTGATGATCGGTGAGTCACCTTTTGGCAACAGAGATATATCAACTGAGTAATTTATGAGGTGCAATTTTTAAGATCTTTTCGCTGTTGGGTGAGGCGGCGATGGCAGAGAGTAAGAGCATCTGTGGCCCCCAGGTGAAACAGCGTTTGTGTGCTGCTTTTTCACTTTTTATTTTGTTTTTGTAGCAAGAACTTTCTCTTCTAATTGAAAGCAGTTCGATGAGACGCGAGATAAGCCCACAAATCGGGTTTGCCCCGGGGCCTAGAAGCTAGTACCCCAGCTGTGAATGACGATCAATGGAGTTGCCCAGACATTTTCGCAGCCTCCGGCTATTTTATGGCTCTCAACATATATATATATATATATATATATATAGAAAAAGTATGACTGAAAATAAATAATAAACTAGAAGAGTGAAAAAAAAATAAACTGCTACTACGAGCTGCCAGCAGCAACAGCAGCAACAACAGCAACAGTTGCCGCAGCAGCAGCAGCAGAAGCAGCGAGAACTGGTCGCTCGTCAGGCGTTGATCTTTTTCTTCTTTTGGTGAGCAACGGCGTCGCGAGTTGTGGAAGTTTTTTGTGGCATCGGTACTCTGGCTCCAGCTACGACTCTGGCTCTGGCTCTAGCTCTGGCTTTGGCTTTGGCATCTCTGTCTTTTTGGCTTCTAATGGTAGCTGTATGGTGAGAATCGATTTAGTTCGGTTTACGGCGATCAAAGATACAAACGCGAAAAAGTTTCTATTTTGTGTGCGGCGCGTGGTGTTCAAAAGTGAAACACAGCTCTGAGGAAGAGGAACAGGAACAGGAACAGGAAGAAAAGCAATAACAACAACAAACAGTCACAGTTCGGATTGAGCCAGTGAATAACTGTCGTCGCCTGTTCATGACACAGAAGCGGCCAGCACAAGTGATTAAAGCACATTTACCGCTACTTAATTGCAGCAGGTGTTAATCAATTTGGCTGCTAACTCAATTTAAGGTATTCAATATCAATTTCCGTTTTTCTTTTTCTTGATTACGCCGGCTCGGCTTAATGGCCAACTTGCCACAGTTGGCTAAGTGAGCGTGTCCCAAGCCACTCAACTCTCGCCTGCAAACGCCTCTCTAAGCCAGCCAATTTCCTGGCTAACTCAACTGCTGCAAGGCCAGCGCCGCAGCAGCGAAGAAGCGCCTTATGCAAAATCTTGTCCAATTGGCCCAGAGTTTGACTTGCATAAATTAAAAAAGCCAAAAAAAAAGATTTTTTAATGCACGAAAATTAATTGAAATTAATTTAATTAATTTAGTTAATTATTTTTGTGATTAAAAAGAAAAACGACCTATATATTTTTATTTTATATAATTTAATTACTATAATATTTCCATTTCGTCATATTATTAATATTATATTATTACATAAGTATTTAGTCTCAAGCATCCCAGCAAAATATGAAATAGAAGCTTACTATTTGCAACAATCATCGACATTTCAGTCACAAGGAATCTGGATAAATGAAATAGACTTTCATGATGGTTTCATACATAACATGCATATATCATTCATGCACACATATCTATCAATGATTCTCAGGGCCAAAGAAGCGATTTCAGACTTCAACTCACATTTGACCTTTTCTAGAACTAGAGACGAGTGAGAACGTTGCATTACCGACTGCCGACTGGCTTACAGTTGCGCACCGACTGCTTAATACTCGTTTAAGCTCCACCAACAGATAAGCGAATGCAGTGCAAAACGAACACTCTCCGAGCTATTCCGGTATCTACTATATGTCTAAGTCAGCAGTCATATGTTCTATAGAGAATATATACCGATTGATATCAGTTGATATAGTCATGTTCCATTTAATTTTGTGCAAATTGCTAAATAATAAATATTTTGAAACATGCACGCTATTATTTAGATAGATTTTAAATTTGGAATTTCAACAATTCTCTAAAGGTAGTACATAGGTACATAGGATATAGGTACATAGGTACATAGATACATGGGTACATATGTATATCTTAGATATATTTTAAATTTGGAATTTCAGCAATTCCTTAAAGGTAGTACATAGGTACATAGGGTAGGTACATAGGTACATATGTATATCTTAGATATATTTTAAATTTGGAATTTCAGCAATTCCCTAAAGGTAGTACTTAGGTACATAGGGTATAGGTACACAGGTACATAGGTACATATGTATATCTCCTCCCTAGACTGCCTAAGAATTAGACTCCTGGGCTCAAATTACGACAGAGCCTTATCGTGGTGCAATAAAACTTAACAGATTTTGCCTTTAAGTAACATAATCAAAGTTTACCTATAAATTATAAGCTGTGCTCATTGGAACGTGATAATATTGAAGTTCGAAAATAGCCAGTTATTATTCAATAATATATTTGTGGGCTGTAAACGATTACTATGCAGAGGCAGAAGAGGGCATATCAAAGCTGAGTCTACCATACACCGATATCATGAGTCACTCCCGATTATCGTATTTTATGCATATATGCATTTACCTTCACATACCTATATGCATTGCTATAGAGCTCTGCCTTGATCATGGGTAAATCCCTTTTAATTAGCGCTTCTGATCCAAATAGAATTAAAAGTTGCTTTCGGCTTATATTACAACATTAACAACTGCCCACATATCAATTAAGTTCATATTATCTATATTATATATCTTATTATATTACATAAGAAGGATCCATGGATAGTAAGTCAAATCAGTAAACATATAGAGCGAAACTAAAGCTTTTTCTCACAGCGAAACACTTTGGGAAAATCATTCGGCCAGAGTCGAAAGTAGTCTGACTATAAATAATGCAGAATATGTATGTATATATTAACTATATATATCCATATCGAATGTCATTCCAAGAAATTATTTATACAGTTACATTACGTGGACTAATCAAAATGATTATTAAATAAATAACTAAATATATATACATACATATCGGCCTGCATTGCCACAGCGCTGTTACGCTGATGTAATCTGTCACAATGTTGACAACTTCAATAGACAACAACAACAACAACAATAACAACAACAACAACAACAACAGCAACAATCGGCACTATATTGATGATCTGCAACGCAACTTTGTCAATAATTACAGTTAATTTGCGCATTTATTGATTCAAAGTGGGCTTTCCTCTCTTCATCAACTTTGCACAAAGCTAATTTCAATAAATGTTGACGCTACACTGCAAGTTGACCGACTAAAAATTACCCTATACCAACTTTGCAAATATACTTTTAAATTTGTTTTAGAGGTGGATATGTTTCTAGCAATTTCCTCTCTTTTCAAAAAGGCCAACTGATAATATATATGTTCAAGATCAAACAGTCCCCGTCCCAAACTTCCCGACTATGAGATACCCCGAAAGCTGCGAAGAGCTGATACATTAAACATTTCATGCGTTTATACCCTGAACCCATTGAAAATGGAAAGAACGGGTATAATGTTTTTGTGAAAATCTATGTAACAGGCAGAAGGAGGCGTGGCATACCCCGTAAAGTATATATATTCTTGATCAGGCAGAGAAGCCGAGTCGCTTAAGCCCTGTCCGTCCGTCTGTATGTCTGAACGCGTCGATCTCAGAAGAGCTGGAGACTTCAAAATTTTTTGGAGGTTCGTGTATAGCACGTCATAGTTTTAATGTTATCGATTAAACCCCGACATCGTTATTTAGTTATACAATTTTAACTAATTCATCTTTATAGCTAGAGTCTTCATATTTTGCATTTAGTGTTATTTGAGCCTTGCGCAGTTTTGGGCTTTGTTAAATTTTGTATGCCACACCCTGTTCTCAGGAATCGCGGTTCTTTGCAGGGTTCAGGGGATCTCCTAGTCGAGCAGTCTCGACTTGAGCACTCTTCCTTGTTTTATAAATAGCTAGCAAGCAACACATCTAAATTCTCAGAAGCATAATTGCGCCTGGTCAGCAGTATGGGCTACACATACTATGGGGACCTAATTGTTGAATAACTTTTCTTTTGAATGGACATTCCTAATAAAGCTGCAGAACGTAATAATGATATTTTTATTAATATATTTCCCAAGGCAGAAGTCCATGTTTAAAATTCGTACACAAAATATACAGAATCTTTGTATTCATTACAGCAATCCTCTCAGTAAATTTCCGCTTCCCAAAATGAAATCAAATCATCAATTTTGATAGGTAATTAGAAAATTAGATTAGTTTTCGAACACGAATTATAGACGCCTACTTAGTATGGTATGAGCCATAGACGAACTGAGGAACGGACGGAAAGACGGACTATATCGTCCCAGTTAGTCATCCTGATGAAGTACATATATACCTTATGGGGTTGGCCACTCCTTCTTCTCTCTGTTACATACACTTTAACAAAATTTATATAAACGAAAATCCAATTTACAATTTGCTAATATATATCATATAATCTGACTCCCCTAAGAGATCTAAGAGCTTGAGAAAGTGTACTGCAATGATGCAAAGTTAAATGACTGTACATTAACAGTATTTTTTTATTTTTATGGCATAATTATTGTATTTCCGCAGAATATCTAAATAATTGAATATTCAACTAAATGAGTTATTTTAATAGAGCCACAAGTCTGCGCTAGAACTAGAGCTCAGAAGACATGTTCTCTGATGTTCCCATACAACATTCTGTTGCTTACGACTATTGATCCATATCGCATTGAGTAAAGCGTGAATTTGGATTAATTTCTCAGAGGCCTAATACAGACTTCACATCAGTTCTTAGACTTCTGCCTGAGTGCATTTTTATTGATATTTACTTCGAGTATTATATGTGTTTCATAATATGTAAGATCTAACAAGTAAGAAAACTCTAGTCGAGACCGCTCGACAAGGGTATACCCTAAACCCTATGAAGAACCGTTATTCCAAGCATTCTTTGTTTCTTTTATATACACATGCATATGTACGTTCATTACAAGCAAAACGTACACACACACGCACAGGCGCACGCACACACACACGCCAATCGGTGCGTCAGCTGTTCTTTGGCTGCTTTGCATGGCAATGCTATGGGAAATTAAATGTTTAATAACTTTTTTTCTAGAGTAACGATTTTGATCAAACTTGTTGGGCGTGATCATGTCATCCATATGTATGTATGTGCCAAAGCACAAGTCTCTAGTATTTGAAATACGGGACTTACAATTTTGAGGCGAAGGGGGCGTGGCATCCAAAATTTAGCAAAAACCGAAATTGTGTAATGCTCACATAACACTAAATGCAAAATTTGAAGACTCTAGCTATAAAGATGAATTATATATAATTATATAACGGAGCATCGATTTCGTTTTTAATCGATAACATTAAAATTAAGACAGTTATCGATTTTTTTTAACAAACTCGATCTTTTCGTGCTATACAGGAACCTACATAAAAAATTTCAAGTCTCTAGCTCTTATAGGTTCTGAGAACGACGCGTTCATACATACGGACAGACAGACGGACAGACGGACAGACGGACAGACGGACAGACGGACAGACGGACGGACAGACGGACAGGGCCAAATCGACTCGGCTTGTCTCCCTGATCAAGAATATATATACTTTATGGGGTCTGCCACGCCTCCTTCTCCCTGTTACATACATTTCAACAAAAACATTATACCCTGTTTTTCCCATTTTCAATGGGTTCAGGGTATAAAAACTAATAATAATGCAAAATACTATTTGGAATATATTTCTTCAAGAACAACATTTATAAAATGTTTGAGAAATCTTAAATTCAGAATTTACTGGCAATTTATGTAATTTTACAGATTTAGTAGCTGCTGGACTTCGCGGTGTCACTTGCCACATGAGGCACAAAGCTGCAATGCTGCGGTTGACGCTGCTGTTGACGCTGCTGCTGCTGGCGGGCGCAAGTGCGGGCCGGGACCAGAATCCTGTGGGATATGCTGACAACAAGCCGCCCACTCATGAGTTACCTCGGCCATTAACTACGCCGGCAGAGCTGACATACGGCCAAGGCCAGCGGAAACCACGCTCCCGTCGACCAACTCTGATGGATGTGGCGCTGCAGCAGAGCGTGCAGCAAGGACTCAATGCCATGGCCGAGCTCTACGGCAGAATTCAGCCACAAATGCTGCTTAATGGTGTGCGATATGCTACTTTTATTGCTCTAACCACATTTGCAACTATTCCTTGTTTCTCCCTTTCTCTCGCCTTTTGTCTTTTGTTTTTAAGGTCAAACGCTGCAGGACAATCATCCTGCCGCCCTGCTCTCCCGTTTCAATGCGCCCAACACAGAGTCGGAGCAGCGCGAGATGGCCGCCTATGCAACCATCGAAGCCACCAAAGCCTTTCGTCAAAAGTAAGTTCTACCGACCGGCCAGCAGGACGGGTGGGTAAGTGGTTGACTAGTTGAGTGGGTGTGTGGCTGAGTGGGCTCATCAGCCACAAATATATCATATGGCTTTGCCACATGAACAAAGCTATTGACAATGACGCATCTTTGCAAAAAATATCCAAATGTTTTGTGGCTAACACGAGAAAGTTTCGTTTGAAAGTACAAATAATGAAACTGAACTGCAAAAATCATGGAAAAGAACGGATAAGAAAGCCACGATTTGGCATTATCCTAATCATCATCATTTTGAACTATTTATAGTTTATACTTATTCGCAAAGCTAAACAGAATATTGGGTTTGGGCAATGTCTTGGTGTCCAACCAAACCATTCCGTATCTGTTGAAGCTAGAAAATTTAAATTTAAAATATATGCTCGTGGGGACCCTCGTCTGACAAAGAGTTAAAGACTTAGGGACGTGGCAAATCAGGGAACCCCATATGCTCTATCTTAGATACCCTGTAATTCAAGAGTTGACAATCCAAGATCATAATGAAACGTCAATTACATTTACGCCGACAAGAAGCGTGGTAAATCGATCAAATCAATAAAAGATTTAGAGTTTAAAACTATAAAACTCAATAGTTGAGTTATTGTGGACCTCTTTATACGTCTTAGGTAGTGTGGCACATCTAAAATAGCTTCTATTACACTTATCCTATATCCACCTATAGCCTAATTAAAAACAATTGTTTAGAAATTACGTTGACTTATCCTAATAACGCATTGAAGAAAACAGTTTTATGTTTAGAAACTCAAAATTTACTAAGTACCTAGTCTACTAGGGAGTAGATGTGTATATAGATGCCTGTTTGGATATAGCAAATAGGAATAGGATTTCTTTACCAAAAGGGATTCAATTTTTTACCATAAATGACTGACAGCATCGTTCTCACTTGTTATACTCATTTACGAAACTGAAATGGGTATATTGGTTTTATGCAATATCCGTCTTACTCTCTGACCGTAGACTCAGAATATTTGCCCGTATGATAACGTGTTAGTTTTAAGCGGTGCAAATCGTAACTTAATTAAAGATTTTGTTATGGACAAGACTGAATGAGATCTATAAATTGTGCAATTAAATCATCTTAGAGACATATATACTTTTCATTGAATATACTCTAAGCTTAAACGTGAGTTATCTCCAAAATCCAGATGATTCCTACACATGCACAATTCCTATACATGCGTAATTCAAATGGAGCAAAAGGAAATGCGTTCGCATTTGTTTCGTGTTCGTTTCTCGTGAATGCTCCAACTCACTTGACGAGTCGCGCAGTTGGCAAAAGTTGTCGCGCCTGGAGCGAATCTAATGCGAAGAGAGAAAAATCAACATTATATCAATAATCTGAGCAGTTGAGCTGTGGGGGGTGCCCCACCCTCTGGCCATAGGAGCGGTAACTTTCTCGCTTGATTAACGAGTTCTACGACTCCATGGCACCCATGGCTAATGAGTTGAAGTTGAAGTGCGCTGACAAAAGTGCTCCGAAATGTGACCAGTAGCTGCAGTGGGAGAGGGCGAGGGGGAGTGGGACGGCAGAGAGACACCCGTCAAATTGTATCTAAATCGACATTCAACGACAACGACAACGTCAACGACTGTTGCCGTGACTGCTGCTGAGAGTCAACTTTCACTTTGACATTGAAATGCCACATAATTGCCAAGCCAGCATCGCCGTCGTCACGGTCTGGACCCGGCCTGGCCATTTCGGAGCTAAGCCAAATTGTGCGATACCAAAAGGTAAATTAAAGGTGGGCTGGGCTGGGCTGGGCTGGGCCGGGCCGGGCTGCTGGCTGGTGGCTAAGCTGAGCTGAACCGAACTGAGCTCAGCTGAGCTGAATGCTAGCCAGTGCAAAAGTAAATGACCTCTTTGGTCAGGCAACGGAAATAGCGGTCGCCGCTGTAGTTTTTCCAGTTTGCACGTTTTCACTTTTCACAACGGGTTCAGGTGCGCGCCTGGCCCGGCCTGGCCTAACCTGGCATGGCTTTGCACGGCAGCAACAACAAAATAAAATAAAATCCGTACAATTTTCCACACATAAACAGCATTAAAGTGAAGCTTCAGCAGAACTTTCACTCGGAGACAGAGACAATTACAAAATACAAATACTCGGGCTGCTGCAGGTGCAATGAGCCAGCCAAAGCTGCCCAAATGCTTTTATGTAATTGTAATCAATGAGCTCTGACAGCAATAGCAATAGCACTCCCAGCTGCCATAACAGTGAAGATGCTCCGGCTGCTGCCTCTGCCTTTTACCTCACCATGCTTAAGGGGTATCTGCTCTTCGAGCATGTGGCCAACATCAGATTACAACATTTTCGATAGGTTTGCTTCAATTAAAAGTCAGCTGGCTTCATTGATGATGATGTGACCAAGAGTTGGCGCGCTCATTAATATCGCCAAAAGCAGATATTCAGCCAAATTAGAAGAAAGCGAGTGAGTGTGAGCGACGGTAATTACAGAGGTGCCTCTGTATTGGGTATGCGTGCATTGTATGTATATGGGCAAACGTTAGAAATATCTATTTAGCTCTGTCTCTCCGTCCCGCCGTCGCCTAATAAGTCTCAGTTTCAGTCGCGGTCGCCGTCGCTGTCGCAGCATCCGTCTCAGCATTCGCAATTTGATTACATCAAATGGCTGCGACAACAGCAGCAGCAGCAGCAGAGGCAGCAGCAGCAACAACAAAAGGTTCGCCGGCAACTTTTGTGCCAAAGAAAGATACAAACACAAATAAAGAAAATAAAATAAAATAAAATAAAAAACAAACTTCAAGACGCGACTTTCGATTTCTACAAGCCTCACGAATTCGGCCTCAAGCACCAAAGGCGTATGAAAGCATAAATAAACACATATAAAGGCATATACAGACAGACGATATACACATATCAACATACTACGATATATAAAATATATATTCGTTTGTGTTTGTTTTGTTGCGAAGCTGCTGAGGTCGTTGAACGCGACTTGGACTGCGGCTGCGACTGCGCTTTACATTTCTGAACATAAATATATGTATGTATATATCTATGCGAAGATATAAAGAGATTGCGTATACGCCTCGTTGTCTAAGGTAAAGGGCGATGAGCGCTCTTTTTTCGGGTAATCAAATAAATGAGCTAAATGAAAATAAGAAAACTGCGACACGCTGAGCATTAGAGCAGGTATTTTTCACTTTCACCCAACTAAATGCGCATGGCATGACGACTTTCTGATACTCTTCAATGTTTAGCTCAGTGGAAAATGGTTGAAACCTCGCAAGATGCATTTTGAGTAAAATACTAACAATAACTATAGCCAGTTTCAGTACGTTAATTTACATTTAATTCTCATTTTTCTCTTACTTTACTGAACACCTTTTGCAATTTTATTTCTTATTGACATATTATTAAAATATTATTTTATCTTTAGACGTTTCTTTTGGGGTCCCTTTTTTCCTTATTTAACGTTTCTGTTTCTTTTAAATTATATTGACACTGGATCGAGCTTAAAAAAATCTGATAGAATAATAAGTTAATAGCAATGCAGCTTGAAAATATTTAATTAATTTCATTATCCTCTCTGAATTCTGGTTTCGTTTTGGAAATAAATTTAAATATTATCTAATATCAAATATTTCAAATAAAAAACTTTTATCACGAATGCGATTAGTTTTCTGCATAAATAATTTTGTATAAAATAATTTTAAAATATATTTTTAAAATTATGTTTTTTAAAACATAAGATATAAATTTTGGCAAAGGTATTTTCCAAATCGTTCCAAAAATATATAATTTAAAAAAATTATTATTATTACAAATATTTGCTCAAACATTTTTAAAATCTTTCTATTTAGCAAATAAATAAATAAGAGAGGAAGATAATATTGATTTAATTGTAAGCGAAAAACTTGAAAGATTTACATAATTCAAAAATAATTCTATAATAATTTAATGATTATTTGATGATTCAAAATGCAAACTACATTTCTATATTCGACTTCGACATTAAAGGTGTCTTTAGTACTACACATTTAAATAATTTTACGTTTGAGAAATTGACTGGAATATATTTTCAAATGTTATTTCTTAATAAGAATTGCATGAGCTATTAGTAGTGTTTTGCTAAGCATCGCAGTGTTCATGATCATCTAATTATACCCCAGAGAAAGAGTAGAAACCTTGCAGTAAATGGAAAGCCAAAGCGACTAAATTAAAGTCAGCTGCTGGCGTTTTGATTTCGTATGCGTTTTCCCACCAAACGTGCTCACACTCACACATTTGGTGTACACCAATGAAAACGCAACATGGTTTAATTTGTTGGTGGATCCCTCATCTTGCGACGAACTCGTTTGGGTCTGCGGTGGCCCCCGACTTCGTGCAAGTTGAACGTTTTATAAATAGATGCCGCTAACGTTGGCAGTGAGCACTTGAAAACAAAGTTTGAACGCAGTCATGTCGGCGACATCGGCACGGCGAGGATTAGGATGAGCTAACCAGAAGTACTGTCTCCTCCTCTTAGTTTCCAGCACATCGATGAGCTGGCACGGCAGTCGCATGCACACAAAATCTCATTGCGTCGCACTGCCCTGGAGGGTCTGTGCCCGGTGCGAGATCCTCCGCCGTGCATGCCGGCAGCGGAACGCTATCGGACGCACGACGGCACATGCAACAACAAACGCAGGCCGCGCTGGGGCGCTGCTCAGATGCCCTTCAATCGCTTCCTGCCGCCCGAATATGGCGACGGAGTGGACAGCGTTCGCAGCTCCACGGATGGCAACACGTTGTCCTCGTCCCGCTTTGTCAGCCTGCTGGTGCATGGAGCTCGCGAGGGCGAAGCCCCCCTGACTCTGATGATTGCGCAGTGGGGCCAGATGCTGGACCACGATATGACGTCCACAGCACAGCCGCGGTAAGTACAGCGATTGTAAGTAAGTATGCTAAATTGAGCTCAGCTTCCGGTTCTTCGTACAGCTCGATTAATGGCTCCATACCAAGCTGTTGTGGCGGCAAGGACTTTCATCCCTCGTGCTTCCCCATCAAGGTGCCACTGGATGATCCGTGGCTGTCGCCACTTAAAGTCCGCTGCCTGGAGTTTCTGCGCTCCGCACCGGCTCAACGACGGGACTGTGTTTTATCCTGGCGCGAGCAGACCAATCAGGCCACATCCTACATCGACGCCTCTCCCATATACTCAAACAGCGCAAAGTCCTCGGACAATGCGCGCATTTTCCGCAATGGCCTGCTGATATACGGCCGGGGCAATCCGGCCGAGGACGTTTGCCAACGCGGCGCCATTGCCACGCAGTGCATCAGGTCGGGCGACGGCCGCAGCGGCGAGCAGCCTGGCCTCCTGGCCATGCACCACGTGTGGGTCGGCGAACACAATCGCATTGCCATGGAGCTGAGCGAACTGAACCCACACTGGAGCGACGAGAAGATCTACCAGGAGACGCGACGCATTATCGGCGCCATGTTTCAGCACATTACATATCGGGAGTTTCTGCCGGTGGTCCTCGGCCAGGAGGTGTGCAAGTTGTTTGACTTGCAGCTCATGAGCTCCGGCTACTACGAGGGCTACGATCCGAAGGTCAATCCGACTGTAGCCAACGCCTTCTCATCAGCAGCATTTCGATTTGGCCACTCGCTGGTCCAGAACTCGTACATGCGATGCGATCGCCATCACAACGTCATCAACAACAGTGAGTGTTGACTCACCCACAGCTATGCCTATTGCTAATCCATCATTCGATCCGCAGACGTCAGTTTGCACGAGGAGTTTCAGAACGGCGACATTGGAACGGCTGGATCCCTGCATCGTCTTCTGCGCGGAATGGCATCCCAGCGAGCGCTTAAGCGAGACGAGTTCATTACGCCTGAGCTGACCAATCACTTATTCCAAACGCCAGGGTTTCCCTTTGGCCTCGACCTGGCCGCCATCAATATCCAGCGCGGACGTGATCACGGCTTAGCTCCGTACACAGCGTGGCGAGTGCCTTGTGGGCTCAGCCCGATTCAGAGCTGGGACGAATTCGGTAATGTTGTTCCTCCCCTTGTCCTTCAGCATATTTACGCTAGTCTTCTTTCTATCCATCTCTGTCGTAGCCAATGTGGTGGGTCCAGAGTCAGCGAAGCGAATTGGGCACGCGTACCGCAGCGTTCACGACATAGATCTCTTTGTCGGCGGCATTGCGGAGAGACCTGTAGTGGGTGGACTGGTGGGTCCAACGTTTGCATGCATCATAGCCCAACAGTTCAGCAACTCGCGCCGTGGCGATCGTTTCTGGTATGAGAATGGCGGCTTCGAGAGCTCCTTCACGCCAGCCCAGCTGCACTCGCTCCGCAGAGTCTCTCTGGCACAGGTTTTATGCCGAGCAGTGGGTGGCGGCACTTTCCAACCACATATTTTCATACCCGCTGAGTTTACAGACAATGAGCGCCAGAGCTGCGGCACTGGCATACTGGGGTTCATTGACTTAAGTCCTTGGCTTGAGCAGGACCCATTCTTGCCAGCCAAGCAACAGCCGGAACACGTTTTTAACATTGTCCACTCGGAATTGTCCCAAAGCGAAGTGAGTGCCATGCCAATTGTCAAGGAGGACAAGGCGGGCTTTTCCAACCGCGTGAAGCCCATGCAACCGCACGTTGACTTTAGCCCCAACTCAGCGACAGGCTTTCTCCGACCGACGAACGCAAATATAAGCAAAATAAATGACAAACTCGACCTGAAACGTAAGACGTTGACCGTGACCAAGACGAAGACTGGCAACAACAGCAACAGAAATGGGACCCCAACTCGAGGAGTTAGCAACAAGCTAGATAAGTCCCCGAAAATAACTATCAATATAAAGAACGTGAGCATTAGAAAGCCCGCAGGAACAAGTCCAAAGCGCACAGTGATTATAAACAACGTCCCTGTTGAGCTACGCAGCGCTGGCGATGGCAATATAACTGCATCGACAAAGACAGACCACGAAATACCTTCAGAAGAAGGAACGGAAACAGAACTTCAACTTCATAATACGGAATTACCAGAATTCCGAGACATCGACAGTATGCAGGAAACGAACTTGGACTCCGACCCGACTGTGACTACCGACAGACCAGAAACTACAAGTGAAGACACTATACGATCTCATCGACAGGACAGTAACGTAGACGACGCACTTGACCCACTGAAACAAAACTCCGCCGACCTCAGCAATGTTAGGCGCGTGCAGCGTGAAGTGACAGAAACAACCAAGGAACCGGACGCAGTACCCGACACTAAACTTTTGCACGGACAACGAAATCGCACGACAAGCCGCCCCTCAACGACAGAGACACCATCGAAGACAACGATGAGCATTGCCCGTAGACGAACGACTAAGTCATCCAAAGTATCCAAGACAACAAAGCGTGGCGTGGAACTGCGTAGCCACTACCAAAGTCGACCTGTCTACCCCCAGAAGGTGGTTGTAAACGGACCGAACGCAAATGACCAATACGAAATAGAGATCAATATACGACAGACGAACAAAAGTCCAGTAACGAGACCCCTAGCCGCGGAGTATACTGACTACACGACGTCGACTATTTACAGACCGTACAACAACTACGAAAACAGCTACGCGCCTCAGTACATGGACTATGGCAGCACGACGCCCAGCTACGGCTATTATCCGACGCACAGGGACACAATCCCACAGTTACAGAAAACGAAGCCGCCGACCATCATCTACCTTAACGACAACGACGACAGACGCACCACAACACGAGCACCGAATATTTTTCAAAACTTTTTAAGCTTTGCCACCAATACCTTTAATCCGAACGCCAACAGACGACCAACACAAGCGCCGCAGTCGCTCAGTCCGATTTCATCGATCCACCAAGAGCGCCCCTATCAGGAGACTCACTTAGTAAATAGTCCAATCAGCAGCTCTCACAGTATAACCAGCTCGGCACAATACGCTCCACGCCCACCCTTACCGCAATCCCATTCAACTTCGAGCAGTTCCCTAATTGGGGGAAACCCACAAAATAATTATTTGCATGCATCCAGCTCGGCCGTCAGCTCTGGAAACTATGGCACCATTTCTGGTGTGGCCAGTGCGAATGGTGCCGACAGCATATTCAGCTTCAATATACGTCCACGTCCGGATAATAATCCGGTGTTTAGCTCCTACCCCCGTCCGCAAAGCTTGGGTGGAAGCTACGGTCTGGTCTCACAGTCGCCGTACAAACCCGACTACCAGCAAAGCCAAAGCGAACTGTATTACAACCGGGAGCTAAGCCAAAATTCCAGCCCCTTCTCTACTGGGTCTCTAGTAGGTCACAGACCATTGACACAGACACAAACGTACTACGGCCGTGCGCCGGAACTGAAGGACTTAGGGAGTAACCTTAACGAGATTTCGAGTACGGATCACAAATTGGACTTTATAAAAGACTACGACTTTTTGAGTCGCACGCTAAGCAATATTACAACAGATGACATCACTCCGGATACCACTGACGATTACACTTACGACGATGACGAACTTGGCAAACACATTGACTTTACTAAAGTAAGCAAGCCGTTAGATAATCAAACTGCATCCAATGACAGTGCGCAAAGAAACGTCGAGAGACTGAAGAACTCAACTGCGACCACATTGAACACGACTTTCCTGGACGATAATTTCGTGTTGCCCGTGTTGGAGAACGAGACGCAGACAACGTACGTGACAGAAATGCCCAAGCCAATGCTGAGCACCTCCAGCCGTAGCACAACCAATAGCAAAATTACAGTTTTCTCGGACAGCGTTGGCAAGCAGTTGGGCAGCAACATCCTAGCTGACACCGAGGACTATGACGAGCGAGCAGCAGCTGCTAGCGCTGTTGCTCAACAGCTGACCAATGTGGCCTTTGCCCCGATTAACGTACTGACAAAGCCGGACAGGTAAGTCCATACAGGCACATCCACGGAACGTAGATTAAACTCGGAATACATTTACAGGCCGGACAACTGGGTAATATTCAATAAGACACATGAGGAGCCCCCCCTTCCACAACCGCCAGCAGTGAGTTCGAGCATGGGCGTGGAGCCCGCTGCAGAGATCCCAATGCCATTCCATATTGTACGACAAAAGCAGACCATGCGCGAGGCGGAAGCACCAGATGCAAATCTAAAGCCACAAAAAGATACAATTAATATGAGTACTAGCAATTAGAAATACCAAATTATACATAGTTTATTTATTATATTTAATTAAACATCAATTGATACAGTTCATTTCGGTGTGTTAATCAAACTCTTTTAAATTTCAAATTTTGGCGGCTAACTTGTGCTGCCAGATAGCAAGACACAAGTAATTCAAATGCATGCACTATTATCGATAACTACGAAAACGACGGGCACATGCTTATCGGCAGGCCGCCACAGCCACTATCCACAAACTGCATAAACTGAATAAACGAAAAAATTTTCGCTTCCAATGTTAAAGTTTATTTAAAAAGAAGACTGTACAAGAAAAGCAAACTATGCGAGTGGCGGCGCGTCACAGCCCTCGCTAAATCCTGTGATTAAACTGCTTTTTAATTTCAATGTTGTCAGCCCGTTGTTGCCGTTGTCGGTAAAAAACATATTAAGTCTGATTTTCGAGTCTGTGAGGCAATGGAGACTGATTACCAAAATTACGTGGAGTCATTGTCAGGGGTATCTTCAGATGACGATGACATATCCACGGTGGATAGTTCTGATGAGGCCGAGGAGCCGACCAACTCGCACAACAGTCCACTGCAGCCCCAATCGCGAACGCGAAACTTGGTGCAAATGCTGCACGACAGAGAGGTAAATAAGAGATTGAGAGCTTTCTGCATACATTTGTATGTATATGCGGGCTGAAAAACTGCATTCATACTGATCGAAATAATATTATTTGACAGCGCACAGGATTTTTCTCAGGTCGGTCTCGAGGGGGCCAAAAACAGAAACTTCCATATGACCAGGTGCCAAATAGGTTAAAGCTATATCTCAAGGACGTATTGGCCAGCACTTCGTTGGATGGGTAAGCACGCTCTAAACTGGAGGAAGTGAGTTCCAGTCACACGGCTCGTTCTCTAATCATTTCTTCCAGGCACATTTTCATGGGCCTGACTGCTTGCGGACAGTACATGATCAGCCATCGAGTCGAGTGCAACGACAGCACTACGCTCAACCATTACTCCTTCAATGTAGGCTACAAATACACGTAAGTGATGCGAATTGAATATAAACAGCACGAAAAATCCATATTCTAATTGATTTGTCGTTCGTCTAGTCTTTACTTTTGGCTCTTCCAACCGCACAAGAAACTGCGATACTTTTTCTCGCGCCGCTTGTTCGACGATCACGTGGTCGACAATCTGAAATCGGTCACAATGACGCAGTGGAAGAACGTGGACAAGCGAATCCTGGTTGTGCATGGCGCTGCGATGGACGAGAGTGAAGAAAGCTATATAACATATGTCAAAGTTCCTAAACTTGGTTGTTTGGAGTGCAAAAAGCTTTGCGATGACGGTCCATGTGATTAGCATACTTATAAAATACTCATGGAATTATCCCCATAATCGGATCCATATATTTTCAGATTCCTTTTACAACGCACACTGTCTCGGCTGCCATTTGACAGTGCACACAAAGTATTCCTCGGCCGAAACGGATCCCTGTTTCGATCCGACTATAAATCTGCTTTGCCCCGAACGCATTCTCATCATCTCGAATGGCTTCATGCACATGCTGCGCATCGATGTGGACACGCCGGTCGTACCCAGCAGCAGTTGCTTCAACTTCAACCTGCCCTGCAGCCAGCATACCTTATTTCTGCCACGAACTCCGCTACCCAATGAAGAGGATCGCTGTTCCGTTCCATTTACTGGCTCCGAGGCGGACAGCGAGCACAGTGTTGTGGCGCGCATTATTGCGGACTTCAGTGACATTGAAACTGATCATTCTCAGCGCACCAGCAACACCGTTAACAATAACAACAGCAACGAAGCTCAACAGCGCACCAGCACAGAGCACAGTAGTAGTGTTTGCTATGAAAAGTTAATTTTCTCATCGAACTGTGGCAACGCGTTGGCAACGTCCGGCATGACTCTGCAGGAAACCAGCTTGCCAGTTGCAGTTGGCACCAACGACTCGAGTCAATCGCGAAGACGCAATCAGCGCATTGTGACTAAATCCTACCGCAACGGAATAACAACTATTGATATGCAGGTAGGACTATACTGTGATTGTCGCAATCTCAGTGTCATTAATAATTATATTCTTGACAGCACACAACCACTTCAAGTTCAATGACGGATAAGTCTAACGCATACGAGTTCTCCGAAGATAACGAAAAGTGTGAAAAGATTTCCACATTTCGCAAACGCCGCCTGGCTGACAAAAAATACGAGTTCTCCGAGGATAACTCAGAAAATATCATACCTTTTACTAAGATACGTTCAGCAGGACGAACAACATTTAGTCCATCGACTGCCAGCTCAACCGCTCAACGAAGTTTGCATCGATTTTCTCCAACGGCACATTATTTTCACAACTCTCCCTGTGCTTCACCCTCATCCTCCCCACACCCGGCACAGCCTTCACATACGCCCCCACCACCGCTGCATTTGGGGTTTCGCTCGCCGCCTTCTAGCTCGAATTTGATGCGGTCGCCCAGCCGTAATGCCAATGCAGCCACAGTAGCTGCTCAAATTTACAATCAAAAGTCGCCACCTTTGTCTCAGGCGACCCAGCAGATGCTCAGCTATAAGCCTGTAGGACCTTTGGGTGCATTGTCGCCCCTGCAGGTCTCCATGGCTAAACGCTTCGAAATTGGAGGGTCGATGTCACCTAACGCAAGCTTGTCGTTTTTATCGCCGCGACGCGATGAGCAGCGCATTGTTGAAATGCCAGTCCAAGGCGGAGTTATGCCGGAGAAGCCGGTGTGCACCAAGAAGTTGAGACGTCGCTATGTAGATGAAGACGATGCCACCTCGGTGATCACTAGTGAGGAGGGTAAGCTTATAATCTATTATAAAATATATGCATAGTTATATTGCAATACAAATAATTCGTACACAGACGACTGCATCTCACCGGGCTATCACACTTCACTTCCCATGGAAGTGCATGGTTCTTGCTACTCGGAAATGCAAATGATTTCGCAAGCATCGTATCAACGCTTGCGATGCAGCAGCGTGGTTATCACACAACACTCGTTTGATCTAGAAACTTTTACGTATTATGTGATAAGCATGATCTGTCAGAAGCATCAGAAGATCTACAATGTATTTTACGATTGGGCATACGAGTTCATCAATGTGTGCCCGCTCAGCCAGACTATTAGCTGTATGCTAATGGCACAATTCTCGGCGCGAGATCAAGTTCCAGCGACTCCATGCATGTACTGCTCAGGTCGTTTGGGATGTGTTTTCCACAATCGACAGTACGAGTGTCGCATTCTTTTCACCTGGAATATGGAGAGTGGCCAATGGCAGGTATTAGACTATGGCGAGCTCAAAGAGGTGCACGAACTGTTCAGCCCTCTGAAGCGACCGGGAAAATCTCGTTTAACCTTTGCTCAGGTGGCCAAACAGATGGCTCAGGAAATGGCCTCCAGTTTGAGCCGACTTCCTGATTATACCTCGAATTTGCGCGTTCTCAATTCAGACATAAAGAAGTCCAAGCCATTCATTTGCGATTTGGACAACATGGTGGAGTTTCATCTGAAGCGCACGAATAACGAAGCGCTCCGGTCAGCTGAAACCTAATAATGACTACGACTAAAGTAGATATCGTTCAGTTTTGCCGCAATCCTCGCCACTGGAAAGTGCATCTAGTTCAGTTTTAAAAACTTTATTATTGTGCTGTATTTAGTTTAAAAATAGTTTTTATTTTATTAGTGCAACGAAACGCTTTTACAATATGTTATAACGCGTCCTAGTTTTGACTGAAGTCGTTTAATTCAACTACAAATAGTAGTTAGTTACATGGCATACATAGATATGTTACAATTACTCCTATGTATATATTAATATACTTTTGATATTTCATATAATACTACATTCTATATAAACGCTAGTTAGGAACACAATTAGTTGCGCATCCCCTAGAGGTTGGCGCCAATCTACAATTGAATAATCTTATAATAATGCAAACTTGAGTGAGTAATATTTTGTGGAGGCTATACGACCAACACATTGCTAAGTTCATGACAACCAATATTCAATAATAAAGTATATTTCCTCTAAAATGATTTACTAATTGTTTTATTGAATTCTATTTACACTAGTCGGCATAAATATTTTGACGAAATCGTTTTGTGACTATTGAAGCTGACAGTGCTTATTACCGTTGAATAACGGTGCGAAAATGGGTATCAAAACAAAGAATCTATATATAGATGTTTGCATGCCAAATTTTATGTTGTTTTGCTTTTGCATTTTCTTTCTACTGATAAGAATGCAAGCGAACATCGAATTTTTGCGTGGCACAAGTATTTTGACGAAACCTTTGTGGTTATTATTTCGCGAGTTTGAGCAAGTGTGAATGCAATTTTTTTGCTAGTTGAACTTAGTTGAGCTTAAAACTATATTTCTTAACAATAATAATAGTTGACTATTTGGAAAACATGGGAAAAACGGCAGAATTAAGCCTTTTTGTTAGATCGTCAATCGTAGCGAAGTTTAAAGCTGGGATTGCTGTAAAAGACCTTGCAAATGAATTTAAACTGTCGCGTCAAACAGTGCATTACCAAATTAACAAGTTCAAAAAACATAATACGGTTAACAACTTGCCAAGATTGGGTGCTAAACGCAAGACAACAACGGATGAAGACAGAGTCCTTTTGCGGAAATTCAAAAAAAATATTCTTCTAAAGCCTCAAATTCAAATGAATGAAATGAAATGGCCAAGAAAGCAATTAGTGAACGTACTGTTCGAAGACGTTTAAAGGAAGGAAATATAAAGACTTACCGAGCAAAGGAAATACCTTACATCTCTAAAGTAAACAAGGCCAAAAGATTGGCTTTTGCAAAGGAGCATCAGCATAAGCCAAAAGAGTTTTGGAGGAGTGTGCTTTGGACAGATGAAAGTTCTTTTGAATATAATTCATCGAAGCAGAATATTTATGTAAGACTGCCAATGGCACAACGACAAAAAATTAGGCCCGTTGTTAAAAATGTAAGTCATGGCGGGGGCTCTGTCATGTTCTGGGGATGCATTTCACACAATGGGTTGGGTGACTTGGTTCCCATTGAAGGCTCGATGAACCAAGGCCAATATTTGAGAGTGCTGAATGATAACGCATTCCCTTCTGGAGATAAGCTTATCGGGGAGTCATTTATTCTGCAACAGGATAATGCCCCATGCCATAAAAGCAAGATGATCACAAAATTTTTGAAGGATGTTGGTGTCAATACGCTCGACTGGCCACCACAAAGTCCAGACTTGAATGTTATTGAAAACGTGTGGTCCCTAATTAAACGAAAGCGAATTGCTTTTTTGCATAAAAGCAAAGAAGAAACAATTTGTGAGATCACTTCACTTTGGAACGAGGTTTCCTCGGATATCCTTGAAGCTTTAGTGGACTCAGTTCCAAGACGGCTGCAAAAAGTCATTGAAGCTAAAGGGGACTACACGTTCTATTAATCGAAATAATATTTTGAAGTCATTTTTTGTTTAAGTTGTTATTTAATTAATAATCATCACTCGTCAAAATACTTATGCCAACGGCTGAAAAGCAATTTAATTTTTTTTTTTTTTTTGTTTCCATGAAATACTTTTTGTTAACTTATTTTTAAGTTAGTATAGCCGAGATGTAAAAAAAGAAAAAAAAAATCTTAAGTTCTATAAATTCAATAAAAAGTTATAAGCAAAAACACATCACTTTAATTTCGTCAAAATATTTATGCCGACTAGTGTAGGTGAAAGGCTATAATTCTTATTAAAGATATAATTAGTTAGACTTTAGTTAATATAGTAAGTTGTCCAGCCTGTCTTCTGACCATTTACTTTGTTTCTTTTGAGGATGATCGCGACTCTTTTGGCACCAATGTTACTTCAGTTATTGGAAGCTGAGAGGAATTTGACCTTTTCGAGAGATCAGCTTGTATCTTTGTTTTCCTAAATCTAAAACAACATATGTGTGAAGCTTAATAGTTATTTATCAAAACAATTTATTGATAAATAGAAAACTCACCTGTCGACGAGCTCGCCAAGAACTTCCTTCCTCAAAATAAATACTATAAACAAAAAGACGCCTTGCCCACAAGTGATTGAGTCAAGCACTCTGATCCACATTTGACTATCCTTAATAAATTGAAAAATAAACGATGAAATCTCAAGAATCCAGATCACGCCCACTATTACAAACAGCCGAAAAAATGTTTGGAAACTAAAAAAAAAGCAAATTGAATTTTTATAATGCATGGGATAAACCCGTAAATAATAAATGAGCTTACTGAGTCAGATTTCTTAAATTGCGCTGGCCATCCAGCAACTTTAGTTCCCGACGGATCTTCTTGTTTTGCACATATATTTGCTTTGTCGTTTGAGCAAAAAGTGTGATGTTGCACAGGAGCAAAAGGCAGATCGGCCCATAGTAATAGATCATAGCCGACCAATCATATGCTACAAGGCGGAAGTAAGGCAACGGAGAACAGAGAAATGCATGTGAATGAAATGTACTTACTATTAATCCAGCACGAGTACCGGGCGATGCCAGGTAGCAAATCGATCGGAGCGCCCATAAATTCATGAAGATTATCGACTAAACATGTAACTAGCAGCAAGACGGCAGCAAGAGACCAAACTATGATATTGTACCTCATGAAGCGGGTCTTGTGAGCGACTCCGATCTTTGAACGAGGCCAATGCTTGAACGTACTCCACAGATTATAATTTATAATCGAAAGCCAGCAGAATGTTACAATGACGGCATAATATCCAGCGTAACCTGACACACATATATATATGTACATATTATAAAGCAAATGAGCAAGCGCTAGTCGAGGAACCCGACTAGGAGATACCCTAATGATCACCAAATGATCTAAGTTTTTATATTACATGTTTTTGTTGTAGCAGAGAAAGTGTAAGTTAAGATATTCAATACAATATATTATACTACAGTGAATACTACATGTGTGCTCACATGAACGAAAACTCTTGCACTTTTGTTAACTGGATAATCATTTTATTTACTAACTTCTGTATAACTTGATATATTTTAATCAAATTATCAGCAAATAATCTATGTGTTCATTTGAATGTTTTCCAATACAGAAATATTGAAAAATAATTCACATATTTGCTATACTCGCAAGTGACCTTCAATTTTAATATCCAGACTCAAAAGAAGAATGGTATAAAAAGCATATTAAACTAAATACATCATTTGGAGACTCGTTGCAAAGATGCACGAGATATAGCTTTACAACTGAATTTCGAATAGGGCTTCAATCTATAACATTAATATGCAAGTAGCTATCGATCTTTCTTAAACAAACTCGATCTGCGTGCTTAATAGTAGCCCACGATTGAGTATCACTGGTGTCTTTTAACAGTGATAGTAACCTACAAAAACTGCAAGTCTCTAGGGCTTATAGATACTGAGAGTCACACGTACGGACAGACATGGCTTATCGCTCTGATCAAGTATATAGGCTTACATGAAAATGGGAAATCAGGGTTTGATTTTGTTAAAATATACAAATAAAATTGTGAAAAGTGCTCCAGGAGATTCAAACGTACCAAACAATTTGCAAACGATTCCATCATTGCGATCAATCCATTCGAACACTTCAACGTTGACCATCACTAAGCTCACCGTGAGGCAAGTGAAGTAACAGGTGCAACATTTTCCATGGACAGACTTGAAGTTGGGCAGCAGCAGGTGGGCAATAATTATGAGAAGCAGAAGAAATATCGACACGATTTGAGCTGTAAGCCAAATTAATGAAATGTATTAAATGTACGAATTACATTTTTTTAAAAAAGATTAACCTTTCCATTATGAATAAATACACAGATGATAATGAATGCAATTATTATTTTTCTCTTATGTACGTTCTTTGTTTATATACGTTCAGTCAATCAGTCAGTAACTGTACTCAGCCCTGATAAAAGTGCATTATTCATAAGAAAGTCAAAGTATTACAAATGCGATGAGTCTTACTGTAGGCGTTGGTTCTGTCAATTGGCTCCATGCAATGATGAGGCAATAGTACGAGCTGATTATCCGATTTATTGATTGGCTGAAGGCAATAATCACGCTTGGATAAGCTCGCACCATCATAGTGGCGCAATAACGTTCCGTTCTACTTAATCAAATAGATCTATAGTCGTTGAAGGAGAAAAATTACTCGAAAGCTTTCACCTCATACAAAGTCCAGCCGTGATTTTTGTTGTCGGGGTCGAGGAATAAGGGATCTTTGCACGGCACAGGCAGATGTTTCTGCACTACAAACTCCTGGACATCTTTCTCTACCTGCAGCCCACTGTTCATAGTTACATTCAAAACTGAGCTATAGTTCACGGTGATCAAAGCGTCTTCACAGCGACCTTCTGCATCCACGAATAGCTTTTGAGGGTCACAACAGAAGCGAACACACGACCGTATTTGACAGACACAGCCCCTAGTGTGCTCGGACACTAACTGCTTTTCGCCATCAAATAAGATCTGGTAGTTGTATTGCCCGACTTTTTCTTGTGGTATTATAGCATCCTCATATTGATATGATCCATTGTCGAACTTCAGGCTATGCGTTAGATCGACCGTATCGAAATAATCGCAATTAGGTATATCTCCGGCGATTACAACTATGATGGCACACAGTATGCCGACACCAAGCACCACACTCCCCATTCTCTAATTCAAAGAAATGAAACTCTCTTAAAATTGAGTTAACAATTCAATTTTGTATCCGTGCAATAAGCAGAAAGAAACTGACAGCAAGAATGCAAATAATAATCCGCTCCGATGCTATAGCTTTGATCCAAGAAATTAAACTAAACTTACTTTATTTCTGCATATACTTCACTTTTTCAATTTATTAATCAATAAAACCATTATATATTTCTTTATTGCTTTATATTCCACATCGAATTGAGAGCCTGGCTGCGATAAAAAAAATAATAAATTCTAAATATATATGCAAATACTATCTGCAATTTTACTTAATGAATCGATATACTACAACCAGAAGTCCCTATGCTAGGAATGCTCAGATGAATTTTTCAATCGATGCGTTTTCCAAATTTATAAATTGTTGCTCACGACTATATCAGCACTTTGATCGGATTCCTATATTAACTCGAAACCAATGTTATTTATAATTCCTTTTACTTATTATTCATCACACGATATTGTTTTCTTTTGTATCATTGTTCGCCTTTTGCAAACGTTAATCTCGGGAGTTACTCTCGACAGGTGGGGAAGGTCCCAATTGCAATTAGGAAGAAGGCGAAAAAATGCTCCCCAAATACCTCTCAAATACTTATTCCAATTCGTAGATACGGTATAAGGAATCGCGTCAAAATGTAATCTGCCAAATACGTAATACTCAAGACTGTATACGCCGCATGCAGCCATAACGTATACCCATAATAAACAGACAATCAACATAAGACTCAGTCACAGAAGAAAAAGAAAACAAGTTAGAAAACTCTAGTCGAGTCCGCTCGACTAAGGTATACCCTGAACCCTGCGAAGAACCGTTATTCCATGCACTCTCCGTTTCTTTTATATACACCTGTATATGTGCACTACAAGCAAAACGTACACACACACGCACAGGCGCACGCACATACAGCTGTTCTTTGGCTGCTACATATTTGCATGCCAATGTTAAGGGAAATTCAATGTTTAATAAATTTTTTCGAGACGAACGATTTTGATCAAACTTGTTGGGCGTGATTATGTCATCCATATGTATGTACATATGTGCATTTGAAATACGGGACTTACAAATTTGAGGCAATGGGGCCGTGACATCCAAAACTTAACAAAAACCGAAATTGTACAAGTCTTAGATAACACTAAATGCAAAATTTGAAGCTATAAAGATGAATTATAGAGAATTATATAACTAAGTATCGATTTCGTTTTTAATCGATAACATTAAAACTAAGAGAGTTATCGATTTTTTTAAACAAACTCGATCTTTTCGTGCTATACAGGAACCTACATAAAATACATACATACGGACAGACGGACGGGAAGACGGACAGACGGTCATGGCTATATCAACTCGGCTTGTCACCCTGATCAAGAATATATATACTTTTTGGGGTCTGCCACGCCTCCTTCTGCCTGTTCCATACATACACATTTCAACAAAAACATTATACCCTGATTTCCCATTTTCAATGGGTTCAGGGTATAATGAAGACTCAGTAGAATATGCCCATCACACTTAACCTAATGCTTGATTAATCTTTCATCTCAATATGGAAATGACTCCTCATCTCAGCCAAAACCTACATCTTTTCATCCATTGCTCCAGTTCAAGTGGCGACAACAAACAAGAAAAGCAAATTATATATAAAGTTGTATTTAAACAAGTAAGAAAACTCTAGTCGAGACCGCTCGACAAGGGTATACCCTAAACCCTATGAAGAACCGTTATTCCAAGCATTCTTTGTTTCTTTTATATACACATGCATATGTACGTTCATTACAAGCAAAACGTACACACACACGCACAGGCGCACGCACACACACACGCCAATCGGTGCGTCAGCTGTTCTTTGGCTGCTTTGCATGGCAATGCTATGGGAAATTAAATGTTTAATAACTTTTTTTCTAGAGTAACGATTTTGATCAAACTTGTTGGGCGTGATCATGTCATCCATATGTATGTATGTGCCAAAGCACAAGTCTCTAGTATTTGAAATACGGGACTTACAATTTTGAGGCGAAGGGGGCGTGGCATCCAAAATTTAGCAAAAACCGAAATTGTGTAATGCTCACATAACACTAAATGCAAAATTTGAAGACTCTAGCTATAAAGATGAATTATATATAATTATATAACGGAGCATCGATTTCGTTTTTAATCGATAACATTAAAATTAAGACAGTTATCGATTTTTTTTAACAAACTCGATCTTTTCGTGCTATACAGGAACCTACATAAAAAATTTCAAGTCTCTAGCTCTTATAGGTTCTGAGAACGACGCGTTCATACATACGGACAGACAGACGGACAGACGGACAGACGGACGGACAGACGGACAGGGCCAAATCGACTCGGCTTGTCTCCCTGATCAAGAATATATATACTTTATGGGGTCTGCCACGCCTCCTTCTCCCTGTTACATACATTTCAACAAAAACATTATACCCTGTTTTTCCCATTTTCAATGGGTTCAGGGTATAAAAACAATATCTGATCATACTTCTACTACAATGCGCATATTATAATGACTTCAATATCAATATCGTAATCTATAATCCAAGCTACTCCATCCATCGCGCAGTCTGTGTATGATGTTAGGCCAGGTAGATCACTTCCAGCAAGAGAACTCATGCTCTTGTTTGAAGATATAAATGTTAAATGGTACCAGCTAAAATATATTATGCACATAAATGCTATCTGTGCATAGTTCATGATAAAATGCTAAATATTCAGTATTCTATTAGCTTTCTTAAGTTTTGAAGGAATCATTTTGTCCTCGTTGGTCCTTCCTGTTTTCGTGCTCTTTTATTGTTGATCCTCCGAATGCCCTCACCAATTCTGTTGAATAGAAAATAAAATAGTTCAGATAAATAGATATTTTAGCTGTCAATGTATTCACCGTTTAAAAACTGTTTTAAGCACGTCCTTTCTCAGGACAGTCACAGAGAAGATGACGATGCCCTGAGCCGATGTCGGCATATCGATCCAAGTCATATCCAATTGCGAATCAAACTGGGACGAAAGATACGAAATTACCTCAAGTAGCCAAATGAGGCCGGAAATAATAAACAGCCGAAAAAACACTTTGAAACTGTAAGAGCAATTAGTCAAATATAAAAAAAAAATAAAATGTCTCGTACTTAGCACGATTCTTTAATTTTTGTTGGGTTTCGGATCGCTTCCACACAGCCCGGTTTGACTTGTTCTCCTTGTATATTGTCCAACTAGTCGCCACAAAAAGACCAATATTTACAAGTAGGATAACAAGCATAGGTCCATGGTAAAATAGCATTGCTGACCAATCCACCGCTAAGGCAAAAATAAAACAATTAAAGTTTATGGAATTAAGCAACCAATCGCCAGATGAGACTTTTCCAACTTAATAAACAAATAGAATGTTGCAGTCGGGCACTACCGACTGCGTAATACTCATTCGCAGTAAAAACGCTAGCAACTCCAAAACATTGATAAAGCGGAAGTCAAAAGTCAACTAGTGAAGCATATATTCCAAATTTCAAGTATAGCCCATCAAATAGTCGGAGTTTACTAGATACCAGAAAAAGTATTTCAAGATTTGCCACTCCCCTACTAGGAATTTAATTCAGGCTGTTTAATTCTCAAGCTTCAATTGAGTTCATACGGAGAAATGGACGGGCGCACTCTATCGATATACATTTTCACTTCATGAATTAGTATTAAAATCAGTTCGGACGCCAGGCGTCGGACGAACTATCTTGTGAAATCCAAAAAAGTAAAGTAAAAATTCGACGTATGAAATCTTTAGTTTCTAGTATTCGGAAAAATATCTTGGTTAAGTGATTAATAAGTCATACTCTTAACCCAGCATGAGTATACGGCAAAGCCAGGTCTCCAGGGCAAGAGACTATCTTCGTTTATGCTCTTCATGATGAAGTCGATCGAAATGGAAATGAGAAGTAGCAGAGCTGCAGTGCCCCAACCGAAGAGATGGCATTTCTTGACACTCAGTTCCGAGGTGCCATAGTCCTTGATTGCTTTCCACGAATTGTAGTTAACAACTAGGAGCCATAGAAACGTGCACATGACCGCGTAGTAGCCAAAGCAAGCTGAAAGGTTTGTATAAATATGTCAACAGCCCAACATTTAGGTGAATGTGCAACTTACCAAATACGTAACACGCCTCAAATTCCATATATTTCTGGAGAAAAGTCTCGATGCGGAGCCAAGAGAAGCTCAGTGTTAGGCTGATGAAAAAACATATGCTGAATTGCTTGTGGCGTTGGCGAAAGTCCGGCATGCAGAAGTGCGCAGCAATCGTCAGGAGCATGAAGACCACAGATACAATCTGAACTGTAATGGGTTACCATCAGATAGATACAAGTGAAACCAAGTCCAGTTGTCTTACCCCACGCATCGGTCTTGTCTGGCGGTACATAACATTGATGGGGCACTATTTTATATTGACCATCCGCAGACTTCTGTGGCTGCATGCAGTAGTATTGTTTTCCAAAATTTTGGTCATCATGTTGTCGGTACAGCTGTCCATTCTGGTAAGTAGAGGGGGACATCTTCAGATAATATTCTCAATCAATAAGGGATATATCAAACCTCATATAATGTCCAGTTGTGATTCGTATTAGTGTCCGCATCGAGACTGAAATGGGCTTTACAGGGTACCCCGAAAAGTTGAACTGCAAACTCGTTTACAATATCTATCTCTGCCTCAGTCCCATTTATTAGAGTGACTTTGACCAGAGTATCGTAATTCTGAATATTACCAACACATTGTCGCGCCTCTTTGACCAGTTCCTTCTGGGGCTCACAGCAAAATCGTACGCACGGCATCATGTGGCATATGCATCCTCGCATGTGTGCGGGAATTGGCTCTACTGTCCCATCAAACAGGATCTGATAGTTATATTCTCCTGTCATCTCACGTGGTATGGTAACGCTCTTGAACCTATACGACCCATCACCTAGTTGCGTGATATTCGACAGATCGATCGTATCGAAGTAATTGCAGCCGGGAATATTGCCAGATGTGCCAGCGATAATAACGCTGAGCACGAGATAAACAAATCTCATGCTCTGAAATAAGCAACCAAATGAGAAACTCTACGTCTGGGGCAGTTCTCAGCATCAATGGGGATATATAGATTTCGAATAATAGATTGAAAGGGATCTGGCTTCACTTATTATTTAAGCTAACACTGATAGAATTGCATAATGACTTATATATATTTTCGTATTGTAAATAGTCCAAGCAGCTTCATTTTTATCGCAATATGCAAATTAATATAAATGTAGTAACAACTGAGTATACACATACATATATGCTGAGCTCTATAAAAATATGCTTATCAGGAGAACAAGTTGCGGGTACATTTTTATCGCTATGTGTATGCATATATACATATATTGTATGTGCAAACAAAGTAAGAAGTATTAATATTCTCAATATTTTCAACACAGAACAGAAAATCCACACAAACTGCACTAATTTGATTCTTAGCTGGTAAAGTCGAAAAACTAATCCAAGCTGAGTCTGTTGGGGAGGTTCTTAAAAATCGGTTTAATTCTTGCTTTTATCTATATTAAACTTTCTATATATTACAATTGCAGTAAACTAATAGTTAATAACTGTCACTGAATCGGTATAATGCAATCTTATGGAAAATTCTTACTAGTTTCTTAGTTTCAGCAAGTTTACGCTTCAGGAATGTCAAACAGAGCTCAAGTACTTTCGATTCAAACGATATAAAATAAACTGAACGATTCCGGTTGGAGCAGTTAAGTAAAACCCAGAGAATCACAATTTACTCTTTTCAAAAATATTAATAGCCTTATCGAGGGGTGTATGAATAAGACTTCTACATAAATTTGATTCCCTTGATGACGGAGGTATGTCGATTTGGATTGAAACATGATTTAACTCATCTGAGAACCAATACTCAAAAAATAAAATCCATATTTATTTATTTTATGTTAATAAAATATTCTTTTCAATACATGATTTGTAGATTTTTTCAGTTTTAATTTGCCACGCGCCCAGTGGACTTGGACACATTATTTTTGGCCTGTTTATAGAGTTGGTCTTCAGGAATATAACTATAAAATTTGGATGCTTACATTCCAAAAATGCGAAAATTACAGGCATATTTTTTGTAAGTCACGCCCCAAAAAGGGCGTAACAATAATTTTTGCTGAATTGACAGAGGAGGCCACCAGTAACTTAACAACCAATTTTATATGAGCTGATATTAGTTGCCACGCCCCTGTGGGCGTTGATATATTCGGCATAGCTTTTCGATCTTGGGATGTTAACCTGAGAATATATCCAAGTCTCAAGTGTCTAGCATCAAAAGTGTTCAAAATATAACAGAATTAGTAAAATCCCTATATATTCAGATCCGATCTTCCGAGCCCCAGTGGGCGTAGCCATAAAATTTTTTGAGCAATTCTTATAGGATCGTAACAGTAACCCACATCAATCGCTTAGAAATTGCACGAAACCAATACACTTATTTCACTTCGCGAATAAGTATAATAAAAGAAATTTCGACATGACGGCGCCGGGATTCGAGCCCACACCTCCACACTCGCCAAAGGGCATCTGTCTCCTTTGGAGGTCGGTGTCTTTGCTAAGGTTCTAAACCACAAGAATTTAATATTTATTTTAACATCTGCCAGATGCCTCTATGGGGTGCTGGGATGAGAATAAGTTTCGTTTAAATTTTAGGTAAGTCTAGACAAATCTTCGTTGAAAAGAAAAGGAGCATATAAATTTTTTCAACTTTATTACATAAGTATACATATACATATATAAAATATATTAAACGGTAACGTAGTAATATTATATTAATTGTACTGTAGTAAACGTAATAATCATATTATTAAAATCCCTAAAACATGAATATATATATCTATATATTGTGCATAAACTTGAAGTTTATAAGCAGCAAACACTTTTCGAAAATAATTTGATTTGAATTTGTTTTGTTTTCTTCTTTTTTTTCTGTTTTTTTTTTTTTGTATTTTGTTATTTGTTTAGATAGATGTTAGAACTTGAAGGTCGTTTAACATGTCACAACGTTGGAAACTTATGATTACTAAAACTGATGACGACAACAGCGATGAACCGCAAATTTACACGTTCATCTAAATAAACCCCATTTCGAAAATGAAATTTGGTATAAACTTTAACAAAAACTAACTGCCTTTCCAGCTTTGCCCAAGAGTTTTTGGAAAAAAAAAAACACTTAAATACATCTTTAAGCTAGCTCATCGAACTTAAGAGAAGTTGCATATATAATTTGTAAGAAGATATCAATATGTACACATCAACTTATTCCATTGTTTTTTTGTATTTTGTTTTTGTTTTTTGTTGCTTAAATGTTGATTTGACTAGTGCTTTACGAATATTTGTTTATTTAAAAAACGCACTTGGAGCCCGATTTGAAACCACAACGCTTATTATAGTTGCAAAATATGTTACACATCTAAAAATACATTTAATTCACAATTAATTATAGTTTGAATCCATTAGATTTTTCAACGTGGGCTGGTTCTTGGCATCAGGCACATCGCACATCTCACTGTATATATCTCTCTCACTGTGTGTATATCTCTTAGACGTTTATAGAGCTCTTTGTATGAAGGGGCTACTCTTTAGTTGGCTGACATTTGAATGACGACTCTGGTCATTCGATCGATCGGTCAATCCCAGTTTCAAACTGGGTTGCCCAATGACCAACTCCACTCGCTTCGTCTTATATGTACAGAAAAATAATTGTGTATGTGTGTGGGTGTGTGTGTGTGTGTGTATGAGTGTTTATACTGTTGTTTCCAAGTCGACTCCCAACAGCTTGAATTTCGCACAAAATTAGGAATCAATCATTTGATGATTATTCACAGAAGTAGTGAGGTAGACTTGTTCTCTTCCATCGACGGAGCTTACCAGCTGTTGCTCATGGCCTGCTCCAGCTTGGCCTTGGCCACGGCTGCTGCGGCTGCTGCCGAGCTGGCGCTCAGCGATCCAGCGGCTGAGGCAACCACGCCCTGCTGCTTGCCAGCAGCAACGGCTGCAGCAGCAGCAGCTGCCGCTGCCGCCGCTAGCAGCGATGTCGACGACGAGCTGGGCATGAAGTTGACATTGATGTTGATGGGATGCACCACGGGCATGCTGGTGTAGCTCTTCTCGAGCAGATCGACGCCGTTGAGGTACGGCACCAGACAATTGTAGTCCACATTTAGTGGCACATAGTAGTTGCCCTGGCCGTGCAGCGCAAAGATGGGCACCGTGAACGAATGCCGGGACGGCAGTGGAGCCGTGGTGCTGCTCGGCGTGCTCAATTGAGCGCCGGCAGCAGCGCTGAGCTTGGCCAACAGCGGACTAGAATTGGAATTTGTATTGTGGAGCTCCGCCTTGATGTCCTTTATATCACTGAAGCTGAAGGAGGGCTTGTCGTCGCGCACCAGACCCAAGGGACGCGACGGATTGATGCTGCTCGCCTCACTGTGCACGTCCAGCGGCAGATCCCCATTGCAGGCAGCTGCGGCTGCTGCTGCCTCGGCCAGCTTGCGCTTCTTGGCCATGATGGGCGCTATCTCGGGCTCGGTGCCATCCTTGGAGTGCTCGGACAGGGCATGCAAATGTGAATGATCGTTCTGCAGGTGCGGCGCGTGCTCGCTGCTCGTCTCCTCGTCGTGCAGCTCGTGCACGAAGCGCTCCTTGATGTGGTTCTTATACTTGTAGTTGTTGTTGTGTTCAATTTCATGCGAGGACTCCGAGTAGTTGCGCATTCGCGCCGACAGCTGGCTGTCCGTCGTATGGTGATTGTGGGCGAGGTGCGCATGCTGCTGTAGCAGTGCATCCCGCGGCGGCGGCGAGTGCATGTTGGAGGTGTCCGTGTGGAGCTCATGCGGCTCATGCGATGACTCAAAGTCGTGCTGGCTGCTGTCCGTGTGATGATGAGGTGCCGTCGACGTAATCACTGCCGCCTGATGCGGCTGCTGGTGCGCGGCAATGGCTGCAGCCCCAACAGGCATCTTGGCCAGCGTGTGGCATGTGGACGTCGATGTGGTCGAGCTGGCCGCATTGCTGCTGGTATTAGTGGAACCCGTTGAGTTGCTGGGTATATTGTCGGCAGCGATGCCATTGACGTTCCCAGTGCCCGCAGCAAGCTTGTTCCCGCTGGGACCCTCCATGCTGGCGTTCGACGTGCTAGCGCTGGTCGCAGCGGCAGCAGCAGCTGCGGCTGCTGTCGCCTGCTGGCTGCGATGCAGCTGATTGAGATGGTTGCGAAAGCTTAGATCCTTGACGTCATTGTGATCATTGCTATGCTCCACGTCCGAGGCACCCAGCATATCACGCAGATGGCACAGGGGCGGATGGTAGGCCTGGTGGGGGCTGCCACTCGAAGCGCTCACATTGTCCGGCATATGGCAGCTGCGACTGGACTTGTAGCAGTCGGCTGGCAAAGAAAAACGGAAATTAGCATACAATCCAGATTGAGATAAAGGGATTTTCCCTACCTTTGAACACTTCGTCGATGTGCTCCTGCAGGCGGGCCAGCAGTCGATAGCAAAAGTCCTGCATTTGGCTATCGTAAAGGAACTTGGCCGCCTCCTTCATGCAGTCCATGTAGCCGCTGCGATACTCGCTCTCCTTCTGCAGGATCTCGCTCTGGAGGTGCTTCAGATGTCGGATGGCCATCTCGATGATCTCGGTCTTCTCGATGCGACCGCGCCCCTTGCGCTGATACTGTGGCGGTATGAGGCGAGACAGGTCGGCCAGGCAGGAGTTCATGCGGTCGCGGCGACGCTTCTCAATGATGCGATGCGACAGAGGATCTTGCTGTTGGGGCAGACAAATTGGAGAACAATTAGAACGAGCTCTGCGAGTGCCTGAGCGACAAGTAAGTAAAAGATCGTGGAGTCTCTAGACCATTATGCTAAATAATGATTCGATCCAATCTATTTATTGTTTTCTGTTTTCGTTTCTTTTTGTTCGCATTTATTCAAATTCGCTTTATTTGCATTAGATTTGCTAATTTGGAAATTGTTTTTCTGGTTGTGTTTTAATTTTTATTATCTTTATGCTCTTGAGTACAATAAAAAAGGGTCAAAAGCGGCGGCCAACTTCTCGGGATGATGTGCGTGTGCGTGTGCGTTCTGTGTGAGTTGTAGGCGTGTGAAAGTGGGCGTTGTCATCGACATCACTGCCATTGTCATTGCCATAAGCCAACCAACCGACCAATCAATCGCCAATCAGCAATCATCAATCATCAATCATCAGTCACCAGTCATCAGTCACCAGTAATCAGTAATCATAATGAGTAGACGAGCTATGAACTTGTTACTCGGGCGCTTTGTCGCTTTTTGATCCTTTGATCTTGTTTTCGAATTTGATTAGTGTCGCGATTTGTCGCTCTGAAATTGTAATATTTACCCTCGATGTTTTGTTACGTCTTCCGGTGGCATATTCAGCATCATCCTCGCTGTATGCTGTTGCCGATGTTGAAAAATTTAAGCTAGATTCTGTGCAATAAGGAAAACTGGAGACTGCTGCTTCGCTATAATTCGTATGCGTTTTGTATCATATGCAAAAAGAAGTGGGAAGGATAAGAAACACAAATAAGTCCAAATCTTAATCAAAAGTTTTTCAAATTTTTGTTTTTTTTTTTTTCATTTGTTTTCATTGTTTTAGTAATGCATTTATTAGGCGCATAACTTAAACTGACTTAGGAATGTAGAATTAAAAAGAAATTAAGACTAATTAATCTAAATATTATCATGTACATAGTTAAAGTATGTGTTTGGTTCTTTTTTATTTTTGTGCTCAATTCTTTATTTGTTTCACGCAAACTAAAACTACAACTAAACTAAGGCTGCAATTTGAAAAAAAAAAAAAAAAGGAGAATTTGTATATTATTCAAAATGGGAATACTCTCAGTCTGTCGCGCGTCCCACTCCCTCTGTCTCTTACACTCTCCCTCTTACAGATATCCCAATCTGAACCATTTACAGTCTTATTACGTTCCACAGTTGGTAGTCATGCAGCAGCTAATCCGGGAGTCCCCGATTCTGCACCCAAGTCGTCGCTTGGCTAAAATCAAACGAGGCGATTTGTTTTGTTGTGTGTTGTAGTAAAAGAGGATAAAAGTTCTTTAAAATATAGTTAGCATTCTATGTACATATATGTATTATAAAACATACCCAGCTTGATGTCAAAGGCGACACGCACACACACACACACATACACAATAATGAATATAAAGCACTTTATATAGGATCTTTGTGAGCTAATTGAGGGACAGCGATAGACTTACGTCTCTTGGACTATTCTTCTAGATTCTATATTTAGATCTACACGTTTTTGTCGCATGTGTCAGAAGTCAGAAGCAAAAAGATTGAAGAGAAAAAAAACACATTGAAAATCAACAGAATTGAAAAACAAATTTTATCGTCTTCAGATTTGATGGCGTCGCGGAAAGAATTCTCTAAAAACTGAAACTAAGACGAAAACAGTTGCCAAGTGCGGCGTAAAGTAAATAAATGAACGATTCAAGGGAAAGACAAATTGCAAGCATTTCATTATTAACAATGAGCACCAGCTGCGAACCAAACAAACATCTCTATAGACCCTGGCAAAAGAAGAGCTAAATGAAAACAAAACAAATAAAAATACCCCCAAGTCAGCTACATACATATATATATATATATATATAGTGACATAATCATACCGATCATGTCCACAATATACATAAACATTCTCATGTCAATTTTATTAATGTAACAGCAACATTGGTCACTCACAAGTAAACATTAGATTCCAGCAACATGCATCACAAAAAAAGTTGCAAACATCCTAATATTCAATAGACACACATAAGTTAGCCTTAAGTTCAAAACTGGAATTGATTGGATTTTTAAATCCAGAATAAACTAGATGTCCAAACAGTAAATACTCGGAATCACAAATCACAAGCAATGTCAAAATTCTGAGAATGACGCGGCCGACTGTCGCCAAGAAACAGTTGCATCGACGCGTCATGTTGGTGATGCGTAGTTTCAATAGCATATAAAATAAGCCCATGATGAATTTGTCTTTAGTCTTAAGTTAATAGTGAATAAAGCAAGTTGTCATAAGTGAACCTTGACTCCGTCTTTGAATTTACATTATCGTTGTCGTTAGAGTATATCGCGACATTAATTCGACTCGAAACACATACTCGAATGGCGCAGCCGGTAGGATAGCAATAAATTGTGGATCTTGATGCAATAACTAAGCTATTAATTCTTGTGTCCCTTTTACTGCTATCCGCTAAACAACTAACGCGAAGGCAACCCAAGCGACGGTCAATATCGCGTCAAGTTTTTAACAAAACCTCGACAGTGACGTGTAAACCAAATAATCGCGTATTGCCTAACATTAAAGAGTAAATCTATGCAATAACTACGTTATTAATTAGATTCTCTATCATTAATGTAAAAAACTTGAAAAATTAAAATCAAGAAGACGCTGTAGAATTCGGAGGGAGTATAATTCCAGAAACATCTGGTTCTCTCATAAACATTCGAAAGTGCTACCAGTGCATACAAAGCCACATACCTAAACAATAAGTTAATAAACTAAACAACTATAATTAAAGAAAAACAATTACAATAAAATAAACTGAGTTTAAGTTAAGTGACCCAAAAACAATTTTATAATAAATAAAATTAACTGAAAAAAAAAAAAAAAAAAAAAATATTCATAATAATAATAATAATAAATAAATAAAAAACCAATCAACCAAGAATAAAACAAAATTAATTAACAAAATGGAAGGAGATGCAACAACACCCCTTTCCGATGCCAGTATGACACAAGTGATCAATCAACTAAAAAATGTAGAAAAATTTACGGGAAACAAGAACACTCTCTATACGTTTATAAGTCGAATTGACTACATATTAGCACTTTACACCACCAATGATGCTAGGCAAAGGTCGATACTCTTCGGACTGGTCGAAAGCTGCATCAGCAGCGAAGTCATGCTATCGCTTGCCATGAGCAACCTGACAACATGGACGGAACTTCGCAAACAACTGATTTTGAATTTTAAAACCCAAACAAAAAACCACGTCCTACTGGAGGAGTTCAGGAGCACCCCGTTTAAAGGCAACGTGCGAGCTTTTCTGGAGGAAGCAGAACACCGTAGACAGACATTGATGAGTAAGCTAGAATTAGAAAATAATTTAGACGAAAAAACATTGTATGCACGGTTAATTAAAACTAGTATTGACGACCTAATTCAAAAATTACCTACAAATATTTGCATTCGAATTATAAATTGCGAAATTCCCGATTTGAGATCTTTAATAAACTTATTACAGGAAAAAAACCTTTATGAAGAACCATGTCTAAATTCAAACCAAAACAAAATAAAACAAGATAAAAATTTTAAGCCGTCACCCCCAAATCCCAATATTCAAAAATTTCCCACATTTCTTCAACCAAACCATCCCTATGTCCCATATCGTCCTTATTTTCAACAACCATATCTTCCTCCAACACCTAATTATACTAAAAATAACATTGTTCCACCTAATCAATATTCACCTCGACCAATACTACCAATACCAAATCCAGTCAGGCCATTATACAATACATTCAGACCAATTTTTAGACAGAACCAATTTGACAATAATCGTTTCGGACAACATGCACAAGTAACCCCACAACAATCCCCTTTCAATAGTCCTGGCGTAGCCAATCAACCAACAAAGCGTGTTAGACCTGCAGAAAGTGGACAAAGTAAAATGAGCATCGATGAAGAAACTAGAAACCAAGAAGAAATAAATTATCACGATTATATGCAGCAAGAATATTATAATCAATTAGCTTATTATCCCGAATACTATCCTCAATATTACCAAGAGCAATGTTACCCACAAACCTCAGACGACACATACACACAAACAGCCACAACCGAACATGAAACAGAGCAATCAAATGAAATAGAAATCGAGAAAGCCGAAAATTTTTCAGCTGCCAGCCTCGGAAACCAACAATACATAATTATCACTTATAAGGGCAAAAATTTAAAATGTTTAATAGATACAGGATCTACTGTCAATATGATGACATCCAATGTTTTCAATTTACCAATTCATGATACCGACTGTTTTATTCAAACCAGCAATGGACCTTTAACTATCACAAAAAAGGTTATTGTCCTTTCCAACAACTTGTTTAAAAATAATAGTGAATTTCTTTTACATCAATTTTCACCAGATTATGATCTATTAATTGGTAGAAAATTGCTTTCAGAAGCACAAGCCGTAATAGACTATAAATCCCAAACTGTTAATTTATACAATAAAAAGTATAAATTAATCAACGATATTCCGATCACAAACCAAAATCATTTTGTAGCTCAACCAAATCCTGAAACTAATCAACACTTCAACAATCCAACCAATGATAATTCTAAAAATCAGAAACCTACAAATTCAAGCCCTTACCGATTAGAACATTTAAATGAAGAAGAAAAATTTAATTTGATAAAATTGTTGAAACAATATCAACACATCCAATTCAAAGAAGGTGACCAACTTAGTTTTAGTAATCAAGAAAAACATGTTATCAACACCACTCACAATTCACCCTTACATACAAAACCATACAGTTACCCACAAGCTTACGAACAAGAAGTAGAACTCCAAATTCAAGACATGTTAGATCAAGGTATTATACGTCCCAGTAATTCCCCCTATTGTAGTCCTATATGGATCGTACCAAAAAAACAAGATGCTTCAGGTAAACAAAAATTTAGAATCGTAATCGACTACAGAAAATTAAACGACGTAACTATAAATGACAGATACCCAATACCAAATATGGACGAGATTTTAGGAAAACTAGGTAGATGCAATTATTTCACAACAATCGACCTTGCAAAAGGATTCCACCAACTTGAAATGCACCCAGATTCAATTCAAAAAACAGCTTTTTCCACTAAACATGGCCACTATGAATATCTTCGTATGCCATTTGGATTAAAGAATGCACCTGCAACCTTCCAACGTTGCATGAATAATGTTTTGCGACCATTACTAAATAAACATTGTTTAGTATATCTTGATGATATAATTGTATATTCAACATCTTTAAAAGAACATCTACACTCACTGCAATTAGTTTTCGAGAAACTTTCCGAAGCAAATCTCAAATTACAACTTGACAAATGCGAGTTTCTAAAACAAGAAACTACCTTCCTAGGACACATTATAACTAAAGATGGCATAAAACCCAATCCTGTTAAAATTCAAGCAATTCTAAAATACCCTATTCCCACAAAAACAAAAGAAATAAAAGGTTTTCTTGGATTAACGGGTTATTATAGAAAGTTTATTCCAAATTTTGCAGACATAGCCAAACCAATGACAACAGTACTTCGAAAAGACTCAAAAATAGATATTAAAAATCCAGAATACATTAGAGCTTTTGAGAAATTAAAACAACTTATTTCTAACGACCCAATTTTAAAAATTCCAGACTTCAAAAGTAAATTCATTTTAACTACCGACGCAAGTAATGTAGCTCTTGGAGCTGTACTTTCTCAAGACGGACATCCCATCAGTTTTATCAGCAGAACTCTCAATGACCACGAAACTAACTACAGTGCCATAGAAAAAGAACTTTTAGCTATTGTTTGGGCAACAAAAACCTTTCGACACTATCTTCTAGGACGACACTTCGAAATCAATAGTGATCATCAGCCATTATGTTGGTTATATAAAATGAAAGAACCAAATTCAAAATTAACTCGATGGAGAGTAAAGTTGTCAGAATATGATTTTGATATAAAATACATAAAAGGAAAGGAAAACCACATAGCTGACGCTCTATCACGAGTAAAAATAGAACAGACCTATTTCGGAGAAGAAACACAACATAGCGCTGACGAAGACAATAGTAATTCAATTTGCATTACAGAGAAACCGATAAACACATTTAAAAGACAAATTATATTTTCTAAAGGCATTCCAAATATTACGAAACAAAATTACTTCAAAAATTAATTATTCACATTACATATGACAATATGACCAAGGACAAAGCCGAAAAATACTTAATTGACTATTTTTGTACAAAGACCAGTGTAATATTTATAGACAGTGATGCAGACTTTGAAATCATTCAAAATGCACACAAAGAAATTATCAATACCAGCCATACTAAAATTCTTCGAAGTCTAATTCAACTAAAAAATATTAACTCATATGCCGAATTTAAGGAACTTATTTTAAAAACTCATGAAAAACTCTTACACCCCGGAATTCAAAAAACAAATAAGCTCTTCTGTGAAACTTACTACTTCCCCAACAGCCAATTACTCACACAAAATATAATAAACGAATGTAGCATTTGCAACTTAACAAAAACTGAACATAGAAAAACAGACATGCCTATGAAAATTACTCCCAAACCCGAACATTGTCGCGATAAATTTGTAATAGATATTTATTCCGCTGAAGGCAAACATTATCTTAGTTGTATAGACATTTATTCAAAATTCGCTACTCTTGAGAATATTAAAACTAAAGATTGGATAGAATGCAAGAACGCATTAATGCGTATATTTAATCAGCTAGGAAAACCAATATTATTAAAAGCTGACCGAGACGGCGCATTTTCCAGCCTAGCACTCAAAAAATGGCTTGAAAGTGAAGGAGTAGAAATACAATTAAATACTACAAAAACAGGAATAGCAGACATCGAACGACTACACAAAACAATTAACGAAAAAATTAGAATAATCAACACTCTAAAAGACGAAGAAAACAAACTGAGTAAAATAGAGACTATTCTTTACATTTACAATCACAAAACAAAACATGACACAACTGGACAAACACCTGCACACATATTTCTTTATGCCGGGCAACCAAAGCTAGATACCCAAAAAATAAAAGAAAAAGTTATAAACAAAATCAACAGTGACCGACAAGAATATGAAGTCGATACCAGATATCGAAAAGGACCATTACAAAAAGGCAAATTAGAAAACCCCTTTAAAGCCAATAAAAATGTCGAAAAGATAGATCCAGATCATTACCAAATTACTAACAGAAATAGAATTACACGTTACTATAAAACACAATTTAAAAAATTAAAGAAAATTAACCAAATTCAAATCCCACAGGTTTCTACTTCTTAATCATACTATCGTTTACATTCTTTTAATCCAAAACTACTTACCTATGACAGTCTCAACACCTTCAATAATCGAAACATATGTATTTCTAATCAAAACAACCACTTGAATTAACTACCAAAATAGTAACATTTTAACTGTATCTCATATCCCAATATCGCTGATCATAATGGTTATCAACTTGATAATAAGTATCAATCAATGCAAATGGCAAATAAATAACATAGCTATAAGCGATAAGTATTTTACAATAGATAGTTAAAACATGTATCTTGTAAAATAAAATAAATGAATAACTAAACGTAAGACACCAATTCACGAGCAACTATCAAGATGACACAATCAACTTTACCAAAGCTTTAGTATCACCTTGACTCGCAGGCTCGCCTCCTAAGGAGAGGGAAGTGACATAATCATACCGATCATGTCCACAATATACATAAACATTCTCATGTCAATTTTATTAATGTAACAGCAACATTGGTCACTCACAAGTAAACATTAGATTCCAGCAACATGCATCACAAAAAAAGTTGCAAACATCCTAATATTCAATAGACACACATAAGTTAGCCTTAAGTTCAAAACTGGAATTGATTGGATTTTTAAATCCAGAATAAACTAGATGTCCAAACAGTAAATACTCGGAATCACAAATCACAAGCAATGTCAAAATTCTGAGAATGACGCGGCCGACTGTCGCCAAGAAACAGTTGCATCGACGCGTCATGTTGGTGATGCGTAGTTTCAATAGCATATAAAATAAGCCCATGATGAATTTGTCTTTAGTCTTAAGTTAATAGTGAATAAAGCAAGTTGTCATAAGTGAACCTTGACTCCGTCTTTGAATTTACATTATCGTTGTCGTTAGAGTATATCGCGACATTAATTCGACTCGAAACACATACTCGAATATATGCATATGTATGTATGTCAACTGACTGCTCAATGGAAATAGATATTATAATAGATCGAAGTCCGGCAAATATCTATGTATATCAACAACAACAACAATGAAATATTTCACTCGTAATTATTGTTGATAATAAGCTTCAGTTCATGAGTTGCTTAGACTAGCAAATGTCAAGTCGGGTAAGCATATCCCTGATTGCAAGCGATCCAAGTAGCTATAAACTATATCTTCTGCTTGGGGCGTATAAACATGCACGGAAAAAACCGAATCGGAACACACTAGAAGCCTTGCGACGGCTGCGATAAGCAGCAACACGCAACGATTCGTCGAATATGTAAACAATATTTAAACACGCACACATATGCCCATGTATGTGTGTGTGTGTGTGTGTGTGTGTGTGTGTGTGTGTGTGTGTGTGTGTGTGTGTGTGTGCTTGCACACAGACGTATTGAATACCAGTTCTCGCCAGTGTGCGGCGCTTCGAGCTTGTTTGTTTGTCCCCCGCGCAGTTAAGACTCTCGTGAAGTCTAGAAACTGAGGCACCAGCGACTACTTGGCTTGGCACAGCTTCGGGGCTAGCGCTAGGATCAGCTCTGCAAGCTGGACAATGCTGTAAATGTCACGCACTCTGCTCGGCGCACGTGACGTATGAGTAATGCGGGCTCAGAGCTCAATTAAAGGCTTTCAGCTCTCTCCCTGCATTAGCATCGCTGAGAATCCCGTGTGCAGGGCGTGTTTGACCGCATTCTCAAGTAACGAGCGACCCTTGGACCTAGGAGACGGCGTCATTGGCAAATCACTCGCTTGATTCATGAATAACGACGCGATGCCCTGAACGCTGCACACTGAACATTGATCCCAGTGGACACGCCCCCGTGCATCCGCCCCAACTGGCAAGCATTCGTGTTGGCGTTTTCGAACCTGGGGGCCATTGGGCCAAAAACATTGTCGACGACGATTTCGTAGCCGTCGTCGCACTTTTGAGCTATTAAGTAATTGGCAAGCAGCGGCGCTCGTTTAAATTTAGAGATGAGCCAGCCAACCACCCACCCACCCAGCCAGCCAGAGAGATGCAGAAGTGCAATCAAAATCCGTCTATCGGACAGGTAGTTCGCAAGCCGAATGACGCCAACTGTTGATCAGCCACAAGTTGTTTGCCAACAGCATGAACGGAGATCGGACAGCGGACATCACTCATCGCTCGTCGCACATGGGACGCATCTTTTCAATATCAATCCACGAAGGGGGCAAAGTGTGGGGAGGAAATGCTAAATAGCCTAAAAACTTCTCTCGATTCATTATAAATTTCGTGACAAAATAATTTGATAACAAAGTTATGTACATATGTATGTACATATGTATATGTGCGAATCACCTGTGCACTCTAATTGGAATGTTTTGCACACGCACGCCCTCAAAACTTGTTTTGCGATATCGTGCGTTAACCTAAAAATAATGGAATCGTATTCCATTGATGGCTAGCTTTATGGCTTCCACTTGTTATTTGCGCCCCTAGATAAGATATCTTTACAGCTGCACGTGATATGGAAGCTCTTTAAGCAGCTCAACTTGCATATACATATGTATGTATGTATGTATGTATGTATGTTTGTACATTCACGTATTTTCACAATTGATTCACATGACTTTCAGATAGTATTTTATGTTATGTTCGCTACGAAGTTGCCCAAGCACCACTCAATAGATTGCAACTCTATATATAGTTGGTATTTACAAAGCCCCAAAGATAAGGCGGCCAATCGGAAATATACAAATGTATAATAATATATAATAATATATACATATGTATGTAAATATACGAGTTGATGTGATCAACATCGCAGGTAAAGTCGAGTGCGGATGTGTTCTTCTCATCGGATGACTCACAATGTGACTAAGTGGAAAATTTCTGTCGATTTCGATCGGCGACCGAATCAACAATTATGTAAACGCGACCCAAGAACCCAATGTCAAGCATTTCCGATACGAAATGTGTGTCAAATGAGGGAGACCTTCGCATCGCATTAGAGCATTTTCATATTTCCACACTTCAGTTGCCTCTTCTCAATGGCAATGTCTGCCGCCAATTGTGAAATATCACAAAAAATAAAAAAGTGAAAATCAAAAAGTAAAAAAGACAAATAAACACTAAAAACGATGACGCGCTTCAAAGGGGAGAACAACAAAAAGTAAACACCAATATAAATATAATAAATTCAGTTTGTTTGCTTAGGCAAATTAGCGTCAAGAAATACAGAAATACAAATGGAAAACAAAAGTTGTTCGCGCCGAGAACCTGCACGACGACACGGAGACTAGCTTCAGGCCGATCATTGGCCCGCTTTAACCTTGAGTGCACCTGCAGCAGTCTGCGCCGCTGCTGATAAGATAAATAGACCATATAACCAAATGCTCGTGCAGGCCAGCCGCCGGCCGAGCAGCAGCTCTACAAGTGTTGTTAGAAAAGCTCGTATAAAAACTAGTTGAGCAGTTGCTGTGGCCACGATCGATCACGTGAGATTGTTTTGTTATGCTTGAGGAAACTGGAAATCACACGCAAGCCAAACCGGTCGCAGTTGCCCACCTGAGAGCTTTCAATTAGCATTGTCTGTAGATGCAGCCATGGCTGACTGTACACGTGATATAATGGCCAAAGCGAGCACACTGCAGCAGCGTTGCTTACTCAACAAAAGCCAAACTGCAGCGCGGCGAAACGTGTCCACGTGCCGAAGCCCACTGGCATGGCAACAGCAGCGTGGGGCGAACGCATCTATTTCCATTCCATTGCTCTCATTGCGCTGCCTAAGCAGCGGCAATTCAATAAACATAAACAACAATCAGTTGTGGGGCAACTAGCTCAATTGAGCACAGGCGCTGTACGACTTGCGACTTGCTGCATTACTTATACGCCACATGTTACGCCCACCCACCCACACACACGCACACACACACATTTCTATTTGCAGCTGTATTGCGAACGTTGGCAAAACGCTGATGAAGCAGCGGAAATAAACATTGCTTGACCCGAACAAAGACAAACGAAACAAGTAAGAAAACTCTAGTCGAGACCGCTCGACTAAGAGATCCCCTGAACCCTGCGAAGAACCGGTATTCCAAGTATTCTTCGTTTCTTTTATATTCATATGTATATGTATGTTCATTACGAGCAACACATACACAGGCGAACGCACACACAAACGCCAGTCGGTGCGTTAGCTGTTCTTTGACTGGTATTTGCATGCCAATGTTATGGGAAATTAAATGTTTAATAACTTTTTTCTAGAGCAACGATTTTGTTCAAACTCGTTGGGCGTGATCATGTCATCTATATGTATGTATGTGCCAAAACACAAAGCTCTAGTATTTAATATACGGGAGTTACAAATTTGAGGCGAAGGGGGCGTGGCACCTAAAATTTAACCAAACCCGAAATTGCGTAAGGCCCAAATAACATTAAATGCAAAAAATTGAAGACTCTAGCTAGAAATATGACTAGAATTTTATAGCTGAATTTAGATTTTTGTTTTTAATCGATAACAATAAAACGATAACAGTTATCGAATTTCTGAAACAAACTCGATATTTTCGTGCTATACAGGAACCAACATAAAAATTTCAAGTCTCTAGCTCTTATAGGTTCTGAGAACGACGCGTTCATACATACGGACAGACGGACGGACAGACGGACATGGCTATATCAACTCGGCTTGTCATCCTGATAAAAAATATGTATACTTTATGGCGTCTGTCACGCCTCCTTCTGCCTGTTACATACATTCACATTTCAACAAAAACATTATACCCTGAATTCCCGTTTTCAGTGGGTTCAGGGTATAACAAGTAAGAAAACTCTAGTCGAGACCGCTCGACTAGGATATACCCAGAACCCTGCGAAGAACCGCAATTCCAATCAATCTCCGTTTCTTTAATATAGATAAGTATATATATGTTCATTACAAACAAAACATATACACACATACACAGGCGCAAGCACACACAAGCGCTAGTCGGTGCGTCAGCTGTTCTTTGGCTGCTTTGCATGGCAATGCTATAGAAAATTAAATGTTTAATAACTTTTTTTCTAGACGAACGATTTTGATCAAAATTGTTGGGCGTGATCATGTCATTCATATGTATATATGTGCCAAAGCACAAGTCTCTAGTATTTGATATACGGGAGCTACAAATTTGAGGCGAAGGGGGCGTGGCATCCAAAATTTAACAAAAACCGAAATTGCGTAAGGCTCAAGTAACACAAAATGCAAAATTTGAAGACTCTAGATAGAAAGATGAATTAGATAGAATTTTATAGCTTAATTTAGATTTTCGTTTTTAATCGATAACAATAAAACGATAACAGTTATCGAATTTCTGAAACAAACTCGATATGCGCGCCCTATACAGGGACCTACAAAAAAAATTTGAAGTCTCTAGCTATTGTAAGTTCTGAGATCGACGCGTTCATACATACGGACAGACGGACAGACGGACAGACGGACAGACGGACAGACGGACGGACGGACAGACGGACAGACGGACAGACGGACAGACAGACAGACAGACGGACAGGGCTAAATCGACTCGGCTTGTCATCCTGATCAAGAATATATATACTTTATGGGGTCTGCCACGCCTCCTTCTGCCTGTTACATACATACGCCTTCCAACAAAAACATTATACCCTGAATTCCCATTTTCAATGGGTTCAGGGTATAATAAAGCTGACTATTCGAGGGAACGCCACTTTGTATGCCTTAGGGCAAACATTCATATCAAATAACATAAGCTTGCCAGAGAGTCTTTAATTTCTGATCATCCTTGTTTCGATATTCAACTGTATGCATACAACATATATGCGGACACGCCCACATATTCTTTGTTAGGGTATACAAATGTCACACACACACACGCACGCATCAAATACTTCTGATAACTAGGTCAAAAGACATAAAAATATATCCATTTGAATCATTTAGAGGCAATCAAATGCAATGCGGGCCGCTGACTCACCTGCCCCGCCGCCACAGGGCCCAGCGAATGCTGAGTGCATTAATCACAGCGCGGACAGCTAAAAGATACATTTACACACACACACACACACACACACACACACACACACACACACACACACACACACACACACACACACACACACAGATACACACACACACACACACACACACACACACACACACACACACACACACACACACACACACACACACACACACACACACACACACACACACACACACACACACACACACACACACAGATACACACACATTATGATTGTTTTGTAAGTTTCTCAATATTTGCGGCACGTTTGTCAAACGGCACGAGGAATCTCGCCGCGAGCTCAAATATAAACATGCAGCGTGGAGCGTATATGTATGTATATACAGATATATATGCATATGTAGGCAAATCTGTGCAAATTTATGTGTGTGTATGCGTATGGGTGGAAAGAAGTGCATGGAAGTGATCGTGTGTACGTGCCTGTGTCGGGGATGGCAATGGCCGAACGATGTCGATAAGCCGACGCGATTCCGAATGGCGTTTGGAATCCAATTGGGAAATTTAATCACTATTCGCTCTATTCCAATTGGAAGCGTTTGCTCTATACCTATTAATGTGCGTGAGTGTGCGTGTGTGTGAAATTTGATTTCTTATTTATAGAGCTCAAGCATGCGTTTGCTGTTTATTTTGTTTTGTTTGACTTCGCTATTGATATATTCGAAATAGATCACTAAAGTGTATATACATATACATATATCATATTCGATTATTGCGGCTGGCTTCGACGTGTTGTCTTGCTGAACATTTGTGAGTTGCTTAATCTACATGACGAAACTGCAACATTGATGATGATGTCCAGGTTTCGTCACGTAACACAAACGTAGCCAGCAAACAAACACACTTTCTCAGAATTGTCCCGTTGCAGTCTCACTGAATCGCAAATCACAGATCACAGATCACAAATCACGGAATCATTAATCACTTTTCGCTTATCACTGGGCTGGCTGGGGTCACGTCGTCGCAAAGATCCCGAAATCGAAAACAGCGAGAGACAGCTGCGTTTACAAGTTTGGTGTGATTGCTCCAAGGAGCAGCTGCCTCGTCGTGCAACAAACCCGAGATCTCACATCGTCACACACAACCAAGAGTCCCCCGTTCGAGAATATATATATACTATGTTTATATAGCGCCTATAGTTATCCGGCAACTCTATGTGCGTCACCAGAAATTCGCGTTTATCGCGTGCTTGTTTATCTCCTTTATGGATGACATGATTGTGGCTGAGTTGTTGTTTGTTGATTAAAGCATCGCTAGAGTAAATTATATACGTTGTAAATATATGTGCATATGACGGCTACGCAGACGTGTGCTGTGTGCCTCAAGTGCCAAGTGACGACTTAAATAGACTCGCAAACAATACAATGATATCGAGCACGGCACAGATTGCGATAGCCTTCGTGACGATAGTGCTGGCTACGATAAGAGGGCTACGATAAGAAGACTCCTTCAATCTGCTCAAGTTCTCCTTCCTATTTCCTGATCCTCACCGTAAACATATACACATGGTCAGCAGTCGCCTTCACTTGTCGTGTGTAGACCCAATTGATTGCTCACGTGAGGGACTGAGTGTCTCAATAATAGATCTGAAACACGACATTTGTGTTGAGCTATTGGTTAATGGATTTCTCAATTTATATATTGTATCGCTCGCATATTTAATGAATCTCACTTAACATAGCTGAACGTATAGAAAATATTTATAGAAAGTCACTTATAGGCGTTATTCCAGTGGACGCCGTCCGCTGTAAGCACGAAAATAGACAACAACGACAAGAGAAGAGAAGAACAGTCAGCAACAACAACAGTTGCTGACCTTCAAAAGGACACCGACTAGTAAACACGCACACACACACACGCACACACATGTGCGTGAGTGCTAGTGTGGTTGTGTGAGAGAGCAACACGCCCACAACGGCCACTCAAACGAGCGCTCCAATTGGCTATTTATAGCCTTATAGCATTTTGGCCGTTGACATTTAGTGGCAATATAAGCGGGCTTTGTGAAAACCAATCAGTCCGGTCTCTCTGGCCGAGCTCTTGGTTATTCATGAAAGCTGGCTATATATGCATATATATATGCATATATTATATTGTTTTGACCACTGGCCAGAACGAGAAAACGGAATTCCAAGCGAATTCAAGTTCAAAATATAAATTCAAATTGAAAAGAGGAGAGAGAGAAGAGGTGGGGGCAGGTAAGCCCCCAAAACTGAGCGTCACGTTTGCCCAATCGTGTGTGTTGTGTTTTGGCAAAATGTTTTGCATAAATAAATACATAAACTAAAATCCATTTTAAAAATAGAGTCAAAGGCGTCAAGCGAACGCGGGTCTGTCTGCTGCCCACGTTTTCATTTCATTCGTTTTTCACTTAATTTTTTGTTTTTCTTCATTTCGCTCAACTGCCAAAAATAGCCTCACGATCCACGCCCAATCGCAAACTGACACACACATATATACACACACACACACATATTACTATATGTACCGTTACAATGTCGTCTGCGAACTTAGCCTACAGCTTAGACATGATTTAAAGTTAAACTAACAGTAATTTATGCATAGACTTAAGCGCGGGCAGGTGAAAGTGAGTGTATTTTTATTGTTATTGTCCTAGTTGTTGTTCTTGTTGTTGTAGTAGTGGAGGAGGCTGAGTGCTCTGGCAATACCTTATATTGCATATATGTATGTATGCATGTATATACCTACCTCTCATACTTAACCGGATGTGCTGCATGTCCGTTTGCCTCGCTCCAGTAGGGCTCCATGATGCTGCTGCTGCTGCTGCGATTCCGCCGGCTGCTGCTGCTACTAGAGGTGACGATCCTGGGCAAACTTGCGATTGCTGCTCTGCTTGGCTCTGTCCTCTGCTTCTGCTGCTGCTGCTGCGTCGACGTTACTTGCTGTTGTGGTGGAATGGTGGAAGGTATCGCTCTCTACGTCAATGCAGGAAAGACAAGATAAAATACCGGCGAGTGAGCGCACGAATTCGTATGACAGCAAACAGGTTGTCGGCCACGGCGAATTTATTGCGGCGAATTGCAAATTGTTGCTCTATCCAACTGTGGTGGTGGGCTCACTGCGAATTCCAATTTGACGCAACACGGCACAACTTGATTAGCAACTTATTTGAATATTCTAACAGGGTTTGGCTCCGACTGTAAATATTTACTACGATTTGTATCACACTTGAATATCCAATACTCTCTGCACACTTCGGACACGCTCAGCCGTTTCACTTGTAGCATAACATTTCGGATTTAGCTTCTGTTTATTTTAAAATAGCTTAACGAGTGAACGACTCTTGATATGTGGCGTCAACTATCTGTCGAGTGTTAAGGGATGACTGTTCTGCGCCTTATCAACACTGACGGCCTTTTGTTTTTGTTACTGTGCCGATAACGGAGACAGCAACTGGTGAGATAAGGCTCATTTATATATACACACACTAGGTACACACGCACACGCACACTCGCATATACATATGCATATGCGGCTTAACTTTTATTGAAAGCTGACAGTTTTCGTTAGCCGCACTTGTTGGACCAATGTAATTGTCTTAGACCAGCTTCTGGCTCTGCCCCTGCCTCTGCCGCGTCCGTGCTTGCTTGAGGCCCACGCGTTTTCTGCAGCTGATGATGATTCTACGTTGGAAACCTTGAAATTTCTTTGCACTCACGTCTCGTTTTTGGTCGCGGGACTTGCTCTCTGCCACACACGCACACGCACACACACAGCCACCTGCTCCGCACCGCACAGCTCCAACAGCGCGAACGATTGTCAGAAAACGTGATTCTTTTCCTTTCTTTCTTTTTTTTTGTCACACGGCACTGATATACACGTTTTGTACTTTGAATTATTTTGTATTTATTTTATTAATACACAACTTCCTTCGTTTCACAGTGGAATTTTACCAGCAGCCGCGTATTGTGTGCGCACCGTTTGCGTGTATTTGTATATTTTACTACACAGCACTTTATATACACATATATCTGTATGCTTGTAAGTATGCGTATAATTTGTTGTTGTTGCTGCTGCTGCTGCTATAACTTTGTATTTCTTTTCTTCTTTTTTTCTTGTTCAAGCACTTGCGCTGTCCGAAACGCTGCACACACCAACTGCTCACTACGAACGGTCGAATTGAAATGAATGAAAAATACACGGCGAACGGGCTAAAATTAAAACCAAGCGGTAAAAGCTGATTTCATGCATCGACGACCGAATGCCCTACACAAGCTGCAATATTTGCAGATTTCGAAATAAATGAGCACATTTCATATGCAAACACATTTTCAATATACATCAATATTTTATTAATAATATAATGTCCTCTGATGATTACAAACCTTAAACTTATTAGTTTGCGACTTCAAATATGACTCTGTTACAAACTGAATACCATTCACATTAAACTTTTACGTAAAGGGTGCACATATACACAACACGAGACCAAATACTGTGAGCAGTTCGAGAGAGAAGATGACGTGCCTCGGGTATCAGAGAATCAAAATGGCAAAAGAGCTAGAAAACGTGAGAGAAACGAGAGAGAAACCGCCCCGCTGACACTGAGCGAAACACTTTGTCAAGTCATGTTGGACTGCGGCTGACACTGTGTATGTGTGTGAGTGAGTGTGACGGTATGTGTGCATATGTGTGCGCTGGTATGCGCTGGCTTTCAGATCTATTTGAATGTGTGCGTGCGTGCGTTGATGTTATCGCATTTCGTGCGCGGCGAACGTGATTGCCACAGTGGGTCCAAACTCGGCATAGTCGTGCAAATTTGAATCGTATGTGTTACACTAATTGATTGCTTTGAAAACTGTTGATTAAATAATCGCGTAAACTTGTTTTGTTGCTTAAAACTCATGTATCAAATTGCAACAATTAGAAAGAGAATTCTAACTGGAAAAGCCCTATGGAAATACAATATTGACTAATTGTTAGATAAAAGGCTCTATAGTACATGTTTTGATGACCAGTCGGCATAATTTACGGGCAGCATGCACCAGCAACAGCCCAGATGAGCGGTTCATAGCCCTATTCGAATAATACGAAGGCATACATGGCCTCCCACATTCATGTATTTATATGGAAGAGTGCGTAAGTGTAATATATTAACGGATATATAGATGCATTCACATTATATTATGTTAATGATTATTATGGAGAAGAATGGGAAGCACAACCATAGTTAGTTGTGTGTGAATTACTTGCATGTATGTATGTGTGTGTGCATATAGGTATTTATGTATGGGTGAGCATTGGTGTTATTAATAAGCATTTACTAGACCGACTATAGTACCTATTGTTGACTGAGTGATTGTTAAAAATAAATGTGTACAAACATAGTGCAGACATTCAGGCAAGAAAAAAGTGTTTCGATTATTTTTATTGATAATAAACGCTCACCCACACGTATGCATATAGAGATTACCGTTATACAGCTCAATGGTCATTGGGGCGTGCGCTGCGTGCGTTTTTGCCTTAACAGTTGTTGTTTCTGTTTATGTTTGTCTGACAGCTTTCAAGTCGAAAGGCAGACGCAAACAGCAACAAAAGAAGAAAAAAAAAGCAAGAGAAAGAAAAGAAAAACAACGTAGAAACCCAAGGCAAATTAAGCAAAACAACAACGTTGAGACGCCCAACGGCAACGGCAACGGCAGCAGCAGCAGCAGCGGCACATAATAAAACACGTGAACGTGACAAATTCCAAAGCGATTCGCAGCTGTTACATTGGGCGGCGACAACAACGACGGCCACGTTTGGCGGCGAATTGCGACGGAGCGAGGATTGCCTGGCAACAAAGCGATTGTCTCACAGACACAGCGCGAGCTCTCGCAGTCGGCTGACATTTTGTTTTTATAATATTTAGCCACTCGACGCCTTTATACATGTGCATGCACATACCTACATACATACATATATATGTATAAAGATACACACATGCATAAGTTTTATTATAAATCGAAATAATAATCATACGCTGAGTTGGCCGCACAACGAGCGGAGCGGGAGCAGCGCATATTTCCGTCTCACTTCAACTGGCTTTCTTTCTTTATCGCGCTCGCTCTTTCTCTCAGTCTCTCCCGCTGTTTCTCTGTTTCCACAATGCTCTCCGTCTTTGCTATACGCGTGAGCAGCTTTTTAATCAAGACACGTTGAAAGCGGCCACAGCCAACGAAAAAAATTCATAGCGCATGACGTAATATCTCACGCGAGGCGAGCGTGTCAGCCATTTTACATACACAAATACGTTTGGAAATACATGTACGCATGCATACATCGGCATGTGTGCACACACACACACACACACACACACACACACACACACACACACACACACACACGCATGCCAGTTTGTTGTTGGTCACGTGTTGTGCAAATGTTTCGCCTGCGCTTGTGAGTGTGTTTATTATCAGCACAGCACTTTGTTTATACGTACGCACACATACGTAAGCGAGTACGTATTCGTTTACGTATACCTCTATACGTACATGGATGTGTGTATGTATATAATTTTGTTTATTTCGCTTTATTTTCCAGCACTTTAATTAAATTGAAATGCCAGCGGTCGCCAGCCACAAAGGCATGCAATCTATTTATAGCTCTGCCAAAGGTCAAGCCAAATCGAAGCAACAAGTCACTGCCCAGCACGATCAACAAATGTCACAAACGTGTCCAAGTCCAATGCGCAATGAAACTGGGCGCTGGCTGACTTCGCTTGCGTAAGTTGCATTCCTTGCCGTGGCTGATCTCACACTCACAGCTGGACTATAACCATTGTGTGTGTCTGTGTGTGTGTCTACACATATTCCGTGGCACGTGCAACGCCCCTTAGTCCAAATGGCTCATCACATGCTGTTACGTATACGAAGACAACTCACACGTTACACATACGCCCCGTAAGGCACGTGCGCGTTTATGAACCTTTTCCAAATGACTCGAACTATTCACGCGCTGGGCCCAGCGCCTTATCGCAACTTCAAGTTGTTTCAATTGCAGTTGGAAAACAAATATTTCTCTTTCTATTTTGTTTAAATATCGTCGCTGCTGTATGCTATGGTCACGTGTCGCTAATCCAAATGCGTTACGTGGCCTGTGAATTTCCATAGAAATCAAATGCAATCAAGCGACTCAAAGCTGAGCAGCTAAAACGAAAATGAACAAGGTTGTTGTTGCTGCTGCTGTTGTTGTTTCTTATAAACGCGGCAAGCGGCGTGATAAAAAACAAACACTTGTGGATTGTTTGTGTGTGGGCACGGTTCCAAGCGCTGGCTGAGCCGACTTATAGACGCGCTCACACATAGACGACTATATGTTTGTATATGTTATGTATGCATGCGATTATCTGACTGTATCTGTCTGACGCTGTCTGTATCTTTAGAAGTCTGTCTGTGCTCCCTATATACATACATAGTATTGAGGTGTTTACAATTAACCCATGAGCTGTGTGTGATGTGAAAATATTGTGAAGCCGCCGAGCACATGCACGAATCGACAGCAACAACTCTTAGCCCGTCCACAGCATCAATTACCCAAGAATAAAATAAAATACTCATCAATAAGCGGACGAGTTAGCTTTTTTTAATATCTAATATCTGCATGTCTTTATAGTACTCATAAATTCGAAATTTACTAGTTTTGCTCGCTTCTTTGTATATTAAGAGTTTCTACCATAGCTTTACTGCTATACTTTTCCTTCAGGCTCTGCATCCGATTCATAAGATTTCCTAGTGCGGCTTTACTACGATACTTTTCCTTCTGCATCCGATTTTAATAGATCATATCCCGCAGATAAAGAATACGTTTTATTAAATATTAAAGCAATATCGTTCATGGCATTACGAACCATCCCCTGACGCCTTCATGTGGACTGTGGATGAGAGTATTGAGGAATCTGGGTCCATTCCTAACTTTCTTCAAGTAGAGAGTCATTAGCTATACAATTGAGTATGGTAATAATGGTAATAAGCTAACTCGCACACCCAAATACAAGTTAGAATATCTTGCAGATCCAATTAATTGAATTATTCTGCACTTCGACTCAAGCCTAAAGTGTATTTTCCACAATTATGCATTAACCATATCACTCCCACACAAACTATTACAATAATACGAAATTCGACAGAGTAAACACACCAGTGTTTTCAGTTCCGTTCGAAAGTAATATTATACAGTTGTAATCTGTCATATATATATATATATATATATATATATATATATATATATATATATATATATATATATATATATATATATATATATATATGTACAAGTGAAAAAGTTTCTAAATTGAGTCACATTTCGCTGCGCTTTACTAAATTAAGTTCGAAGAGTAAAGCAAAATCCCAAAACACTTGCCTTCGACTCTTAAATAATTACATAGACTTCCCAGACTTATACTAAATTGTTTATGTGAACTTACATATATACTGCGCAGTTCGAAGAATAAGCTTATGGCATACTTTTCTTCATTACATTCCTTACTATTTGTTGATGATTTGAGTCCAGACTCAATCCATTAAAATATATTAAAATCAATAATTACTTTAAGTTATAGAAAACCAAAAAGTTAAGATCTCAATCCAAAAATATTCCAGACTTAATACGGATTTCACCATAAAAGTTCGTTTATGATGTGCTAGAGAGCATCACCATATTTATATATAATGTTCAATTATTAAACTATGATAATTATATGTATAATAAACAACTAAAAAGCTCTAGTCGGGCGTCCCGACTAGGAGATACCCTGAACCCCGTGCTATCTGCGCTTTTTAAAATATTGAATAATTAGCATTTTAGTCAATAGCGCCATCTATGTTTCGATAGAATAATATTATGATAATTCGCAAATCATAGCGCCATCTACTGGAAATATGTACACTAAAACTTGCGGTTCTTAGAACTTTCTAGATGCGTGCAGTTCTATGTGTGTATGTGTATGTGTGCACATGTATGTATAGGAAAACAGTTTGCTTTGCGCTGCTGGTCACGTGTTTTCCGACTGGCCAAATGTTTTGTTTAATAACTTCTGCGCGAATTAATGGATTTGAATGAAATTTTCAGCTTATGATCAGCATATTTTATTAAACATTTTCAATTTAAAAAATGCAAAGTCATTCATATATTGGATTTCAATGCAACTAACCTCAATTTTAATATTTAGGGGAATTTGGAGCCGGTATCCAAAATTTAACAAAAATCAATATTAGATAAAATAGATATAAAACTAAAAAAAATTTGGGGACTCTATTTTCAAGTCTCTAGCTCTTATAGGTTCTGAGATAGACGCGTTCATACATACGGACAGACGGACGGACATGGATGTATCAACTCAGCTTGTCACCCTGATCAAGAATATGTATACTTTATGGGGTCTGCCACGCCTCCTTCTGCCTGTAACATACTTTCAACAAAATGATTATACCCTGATTTCCCATTTTCAATGGGTTCAGGGTAAAAAAATTAATTTAATTAGTTTCTCAATCATATTTTGTGCATGGGAGAAAGGTTCACTCTCTCCATTATTTACATGCTCTATATTATATAAGTTTATTCTATTTGCACAATAAATATATAATATAAATAATAATTTGAAATTAGTGAACTGCAGTTGAACACTTCCCCATCACCACTCGAATCGCTAGCAGTGAAACTATTTTGCATATAGGTATGTATGTGTTGTTTGCATATGTATTTGCATCTATGCATCATTTGCACAATTTACACTTGGAATTAGCATAAGCTAATCAAATGGCTCGGCCGAGGGGCGGGGCAAGCCAGCCTGGAACAGGCCAGGCCAGGCTAGGCCAGGCCAGGCCAGGCCCCGCAAGAGTCGCTCGAAAGAAAGGCCCCGAAACGGCGCACATAAAATGGGTGTGTGTGCTGAGCAAGCGACTTGCTTCATAAATTTACTACATTCGATTAGCATCACATATTATATTTATATGATTTCTGTACACACACTCGAATTTCGTTCGAAATATACGACGCTCAGTCGAGCACGCTTTTGGATTTTGCTATAAATGAACTCAGATAAGCAAAAAAAATAAAGAAACTGAAACAAAAAAAAAACAAGTAAGAACGTTGCTGTCGGACGCAACCGACAGCGAAATACTATTTCACGCCCCAACAGCACACAGGGGAATCTATCACATTACATTTTTTAAAATTTAACCCTAAATCCCCACTGTCGCCGCTTAAATTAGCTGCAGATTAAAACTTTTCATTGGAGGTAGCCAGACAGTTTCAATTAGAATCGAAGCTTAGAGATGCCACCTCTCTCGATTTATCTCGATTGCCTTACCTTAGCAAGAACACGCACCTAAATCGAGAGAGGTGGCATCTCTCAAAATAAGAGAGGTGGCAACTCTCAAAATGAGAGAGGTGGCAACTCAGAAAATGTGATATACATAAGTTCGTTGGCGAGCGTAGAGGTGTGGGCTCGAACCCCGGTGCGGTCATGTTGATATTTTTGTTATATTTTCTTTATTTAGTTATTTTGTATTAATAAAATATTCTTTTCAAACACATATATATAATTTGGCAAATCAAAAGACAAGGTCAAAGGTCACAAAGTCATTATGTGGCGCGTTATTGGCTCAGAAGTTGCAGATGCTTCAGTTTTGATTTGTCACGCCCCCAGTGGCCGTAGACAAATAATTTTTGGCATGTGCATAGAGTGGGCGTTTAAACATAACTGTAAAGTTTGGACGCTTACATTCGAAAAATGCGAAAATTACAGGGTATTTTTCTGTATGTCACGCCCCTTTTGGGGCGTAACAATAATTTTTGGGGAATCGATAGAGGAGGCCCCCAGTAAACTTGCATCCAATTTTGAAGCTTCTAGCACTAAAACTGTGGGAGATATAAGCTGATATTTGTTGCAACGCCCCCTGAAGGCGTAGATATATATCCGCCATACCTTTTCGATTGTGGGATGTTAACCCGAGTATATATACCAAGTCTCAAGTCTCTAGCATCAATATTGCTCAAAATATAACGAAACTAGTAAAATCACTATATATTCAGATCCGATTTGGCACGCCCCTAGTAGGCGTGGCCATAAAATTTTTTGGGCGATCTTTATAGGATCGTAACAGTAACCCACGTGCTAAATTTGGGCGTTCTAGCTTTAAAACTGTAGAAGATACAGTTTGACCCGATTTGCCACGCCCCCAATGGGCGTAGATATATCCGCCATAGCTTTTTGATTTTGGGATGTCGCCATGAGTGTTCAGTTAAAATCTCAACACTCTAGCCCTTCTAGAAGTAGTGTTTCTGAGATACGGGAAAATGAATTTTCCAATTTGCCACGCCCCTAGTGGGCGTATCGGGAAAATCTTGACACTTTATCAGACGAGGGTATACACGAGTATATATTTCAAATTTCAAGTCTCTAGCTTCAATAGCGTCGAAATGGTTTGCGTTCATACGGACAGACGGACAGACGGACGGACAGCATGACGGACATTGCACAAAACCAATATACTATATCACTACGTGAAATAGTATAAAAACACATATTTTCTTATCGCTTTGCCAAACTTTTAATTTCAAAGTCGAGGTAAATCTAATTAAAATGTGTATGCGTATGAGCATAGTACACTGATATTGCCTGCCTGATAAAAAGCAGAAGCAAAACACATACATATACATACATATATTTATAGTATGTGATTACACTATATAATATATATTTATTCATGGCCATACTTATTGCATAAAGCTGCTAGAGGTCTGCTCTGTGGGTAAGCTGCAGTGAAACGAAAGCTAAAATTTGTACTAGCTTTGCTCGTTGCAATTGAGTTTAGAGGGAACTCAAGTGGATTCTGAGCGAATTGCTAGGAAATATACTAAATAAGCAAGCAACAAGTGAGTCCATCAAAAATAAGTAGGACCGCCGGAATCGTCATTGGCGACCAGAACTCCACATTGTTGGATACAGCTTGCCATGTTGTATATATATTATTATACTATTATGTATATTACTTTAAACAAATCTAATTCGGAGGTCAACAGTAACATTTATAGCTTATAGCCCGAAAACTTAAGCAGTTATAGTTTTACCCGATTTGCCAAGCCCCCCATATATCCATTACAATTTAGATTTTCGTATTTTACGCAGGAAGTTCACAACTTTTTTTCTTTACCTAATTTCAATTTTAAAGCATGGTATTTCAAGAGCCCCGCTCGGAGCCCAGAAATCCGCGCAGTTGTCGCTTGCGCTCAGCCACGCAGTCAGCTGATGGAAGGTTAGAAAAATATTTAAATCGAAAAGAAAAAATTGAAATAAATAAACAAATGGCGAACCACGACACGTGTTGCGGCAGCTGAACAAATAGAAAATAGAAAACTCGCACACACACACACACACACACACACACACACACACACACACACACACACACACACACACACACACACACACACACACACACACACACACACACACACACACACACACACACACACACACACACACACACACACACACACACACACACACACACACACACACACACACACACACACACACACACACACACACACACACACACTCATACAATTGCGACAATCTGTAAGTGGAAGATGTGTGGCAAAAACAAAATTGCTGCATTAATTAAATGTAGATAAAAAGTAGTACATGCACTACATGACATACTTGAGTGTGTGTGTGTGAGTATATTGACACGTTTGCCTCGCGCAGTTAGAAGGGATGGTCACAAGCGGGTATATTGGCAGAGCAGCTGACTGCTATTAGGTGTTCATCAGGTAAGTTACTGATGGAGTTATGTGAAAACTTGGTAAGAAGTAGTCTCATATCTACTTGAAGTAGTAGTAGTAGAGAGAGAGAGAGACCGATAGATAGAGAGAGTGAAAGAAAGATAGCAAGAGAGAGAGAGATAGGAAGAGAGAGAGAGAGAGAGAGAGAGCGATAGATAGAGAGAGTGAAAGAAAGACTGCAAGAGAGAGAGAGAGAGATAGGAAGAGAGAGAGAGAGAGAGAGAGCGACAGATAGAGAGAGTGAAAGAAAGATATCAAGAGAGAGAGAGAGATAGGAAGAGAGAGTGAGAGAAATATAACAAGAGAGAGATAGGAAGCGAGAGTGGGAGAAATATAGCAAGAGAGGTAGAAAGATGTAGAAAGAGAGAGATAGGAAGTGGGGAAGTGAGAATGAGAGACAAAATCATAGTTTTTCTTCCTTCTATTACAATCTTTCATTCTCTCTCTCTCTCTATTTCTCTCTCTCTCTCTCTCTCTCTCTCTCTGTCTCTCTCTCTCTCTCTCTCTCTCTCTCATTCTCATTAAAATAGTTCAAATAGTTTTCTTTAAAAAGAGACGCAAAACTTAAAATGTCTTAGAGGGAGAAAGAGAGGGAGAGAGAGTGAGAGAGATAATATCTAATATAGTTTAAGTTCTCTGTATCTCTTATTAAAGAAACCCATCGAATAAGAGAGAAGAGAAACGAAAGTGCTTGAATGTGACGAAATTTGACAATTAAGATCTATATTATATTATATTGTAAATATTTATGTACATATGTATTTACAATTAAATATTATTTATATATTATATATATTTCTTTAAACACATACATATGTATGTATATACCTATGCCTAGGTAGCTTCTAGTCGATCACCCTCAGCGCTCTGTCGATTGTTTTTCATTATTTGAATTTCATTTGATGTCGAAGCATTCCGTATTTGTTTACGGTCTCGAGTTCTATTTTCGCTACGCTCCCAACTTATGTAAAAGTTACAAGCTGGGTTACACGTTTCGCATTTAAATGCCGCAGCCGGTTGATAAATCAGATAAAGCTGGTTTTGAATTTCCCATTAGGCTGCTACTCTGGCGACAAGGTGACGCCGAAGCTTTGGACTTTTGTTTTGATGTTGACAGTAATAAACGTTTAAATACACATACACTCACACATACACACACACGCACACTGATACAAAGTGGCAGCTCGAAATGGCTTTAATTGAATTTGCATGCGCATTTTTGGGGTTAAGCTGCGCTGACCATGGCCGGCATTGCCTTCAAGGAATAACGGCGGGCTGACTGTGGGTCTATCCACAGCCACGTGTCTACGGCCGTTAAGTTTCATCCTGTTACGCATACGCCGTGGGCGCCCAACGTAATCCGAGTGCCAAAGACGTTGTTATGTCAATCCAAAGAGGGGAGAGAGAGAGAGAACGCGACAATGGGCCTGAACTGGCGCTGCCAATATTTGTCATGTTAGTTCCATCGGCCCAGTTACGAACTGCCCGTATCTAAGTAGATATATGTACCTCATTATACAGATATATACATATATATATGTACATATATACTGTGACGCACTTTTCGTATGGTAACGGAAATTCATTGGGGCAAACGTGCTGTGCAACTGGCACCATTTGCGAGGGTGTGCCCCTGCGGTTGCCAACAGCAGAACAACAGCGAAATACCGGAAAATGCGTCATACGAAATGCAGAAATGAACGAAAAAACACAAATAAAAACAAAACAAAACAAAACAAAAATATGATCCAAAAATGTGTATCAAATTGAAAACAATTTTTGTTAATAATTAAATTGTGCATGCGGAGCACAAATTTCCGTCGATACCTCTAGAGTTCAGCTGTACTTGGGGTCGCGGGCAGGCGAACTCGCATGCTAATGTGCAACACGTGTGCGAGGGCGAGTGCTCAGAGACTCGCCGGCTGGCTAATTGAGCGAAACTAGACGAGCAGCAATGAACAAGAATTTAAATATCCATATATATTTATATATGTAAACAAATGATATGTGTACTTACATACATATACATGTCAATATACATATTCAATAATTGCACTGAGTATGTGCTCGAGTGCAGCAATGCTGTGTGGGGAGGGAGGAAACATTGCCTTATTTGCGCGTTAATTGACGTTGCTGTTATGCCAGTCAGGTGTTAAAACTGCGAATCGCAACAAATTAATTAACAGGTATGTAATGTGCAGCAAACTGAACACGTTTCGTGCTCGTTAACAGGAAACACATCGAGTATAAGAAAGTAGCTAGTCAAAATAATAATAATTTTGTTTAAATACAAGTGCATAAACAATTTCCTTGATTTAAATGTATTCCAATATACATTTCAAGTTCATCTATTAGAACTTGTTGCTTTGAATTTGAGCGCCAAATCCAAACGAGTCTACGAAGACGTGTGAATGGCAAAAGTGTGACAGCGCTGCCAGACGGCCGAATTACTATCGAGTTTGCAGCTGCTACTTGGTCACTTACCAACACAGCACAACGCCGAGTCAGCTGCTCGCAATTTAGTCAAGCAATTTTACCTACATTTTTATAAATCATATTAAATACGTGCAATAGTTTTAGAATATTTATTTAAACTCCAACGTGCAATACTCACAACTGCTCAACAATTAGTGTTGAGCCGATAATCGTGTTAATTTTAAATGCATCGCGGCCTTTTGGCCAATAAAATGCCATCACTTTGTTTGTTGTTGTCCCCTGTTGTTGCCAAGGAAACGAAAAACGCAAACACAACAAGTTACGTCGCAGCTCGGTCGATCTTTTGAATGTGTGTGTGTGTATGTTTGTGTGTGTGTGCATGTGCTCCACACTTCCTTCCGGTCTAATTCTTATACGAAATGAAGGATATCACACAAAGAAACAGCGCTAACTGAGATATTTATAATTTCAACAAAAATTAAAAAAAAAAAAAAAACAAAATGACCAAAAAAGTGCAAAGAATTTGAATTGACTTTAAGATGCAATTTATTGTCCAGGATACCGACAAGTGTGCAGGATGATATTACGCATTTGATATGGTGAGTACTAGAAAAATCCATTGGGGCTAATTTAAGTGACCGCAGCTCCGCCCCACCTCCTCCTCTCCTTCGCCCTCTCCCACTCCCAGGACAGCAAATGCCACAATTATGTGGAAATGAAAAAACTTTCTTGGCGACAGTCAAAGATCAAAAAGCACATAACTTTATCCATTTGCATTTTTCCAAGCATTACGACGATTTGCAAATGAGTTTTCATTGAACGGGAAAATGAGAAAATTACGCTTCCCACACTTCGGACTCGACTTTTCCTACTTTAAACTTTTCCAGCGCAAGCCATCTATGCAGGGCTTAAAATGTTTAGAGGCAATTAAGACGAGTCCTGGCCGCCGCCACACAAACCAACCAACCAACCAACCAGCCAGCCGACCAACCCCCAAATATCCATATCCAGGTAACATTTGGTCGCAGGAAGGCGCATATGCGTGGCGCAGCCACCCGCGTGCACCTTCGCGTCCAAGTGGCGTGTGCGATTCTCTTACGGCTGCTATGGCCCGTTGCACAGCCGAACGACCACACCAGGTGTAGAACAAGTATCTCGGTGCACATTTCCGCTTTGCTGCCTCGGGGGCGGGGCGAGGGCAGCACATGCCAGGCGAACGCTCGCATAATAACTGTCAGAGCCACGGCTGATTTGATGCCTCATGTGTGATGACTGCCAATAACTTTCACAATGCTCATCATTGGCGACATTCGATCCGGAGTGCTCTGAGCTGGCATAATGGCAGCCCGCAAACGCCACTGCCCAGGTGAACAAAGTGCAATTAATGCGCAACATATTTGATTAAACACCCATTGGAACAATAGCAAGCACTTGTAAGCTATGGCCACAGCCCGAATGCCGACTGCATTTCAATTTGAGCCACTTGACCGCATTTTCCACTCCTTTTGCCTCCAAATCACAATTAATTTGCCCAAGAAACGAGCTAACCAAACTAGAAGACGTTATCTAAGGCACGTGTAAGCAGTCTTACATTATAATCGAAATTATAGTGATAAGGTGGGCCAAATTAAATAAAAGAACGTTCTGTTGAAATCTATTTTGGTATGCAATTAGCCATTTTGCTCAAAAGTATTCCAAGAATATTATTCGTTTTACCTCGCATAGAAATCCTTTTCAATAAGCAACGATATTCAATAAGAGAGTATTTACTAAGCCTCTCTTCTCTTCTTTTTTCAAACTCTCTTATATCTATCGATTTCGGGGTTTTCTCACAATTCCTTTTATCAACTTTTTATGTAGAATCTGCATTTCGTCATCTCTAAATGAATATTCACTCTCTTCTCATAACTTCGTATCTATATCAGATCTATCTAAACAGATACGCAAAAAGTTTGAAAGTTTTCATTCCCGACTTGGGGTGGAACTGATTGCATCTCTTCATATCCTGAGCCCATTAAAATGCCAATTCGTGATATAATAGTACTGTGAAAATTATAGAAGGACGCGTGGTAGACCCTATAAAGTATACACGACGAATTAACTCTAGTTAACCAATCCCAGAGACTTAAAATTTTACTAAATTAATTAATTTACTTAAATTTTCAGTATGAATATCGCCTGAATGAATGGAATATCAGTTCTCCGCAGTATCAGGGTATCTCCTAGTCGATCAGTCTCCACGAGAGCACTCTTTCCAGCTTGAATCATTTTCTGACAGTCGAAATATTAAGTTGCTTTTGCCCAAGCCAGCCAACACAATAGAATAATGCTTCTCAAGATCTAATTCAAACAGCATCAAAGGGTTGAAAGGGTTTGGACTTGATTATCTACGAGTAGTGCAAGGACAAGCTTAAGTTAAGTTAAGATGTGCCTACGTAATATTAGGAATTTACGTTAGCTATTTTTAGCTTAGTACAATAACAAAAACTGATTTTGATGCTGTTCTTTCGTTCCACTTGAATGAAAATGGCATCTGCTTAAGACCAAATATTTCCATTCTGTCCTCTACACACACACATATATATGTTCATATATATACATGTGTATTTAAGCTTGTCTTGTGCCGCGCACTCGCCGTGCAACCCGGTCGAGCCTTAACTGAAATACACAAATGTTTGCCTTTTTGGTAAAAGCGTCACGCTGACTGCATCAGCGTCAGCGTCATCAACTGCTGGCACAGCTGCCGGTATATGCCGGGTGTATGTTAGATGCAAATGCATTCCCGAGAGGGTGTTAGAGAGCACTGTAGGGGCAGAGTAGTGTCCTGCAACTGCAGTGCTCGGTTGGGCCAATGCCTAAAATGCATTTCTGTCTCGCTTGTGCGCTAGACACCACCAATGCAGGCAGCAGGCAGCAGTGGCAAGTGGAGGAGTGTATTGACCAACTCTATTACCAATTAACTACCCCTACGCCCCGTCGGTGGCACTTGAGCACTCGAGCCAGCGGGCAGGTGGCCGACAACAATAGCAGCCTGAACAAGTTTCGTGTTGTAGTTGCACGTTCACGCTCGCACAGCAAGCACAGTTAGCGGCGCCAGCAACAGCAACAACACCACTAGGAGGACGACTCATCGACCAGTGGCAGATCCCACGTACAGGTCCTTAATCAGACTGAACCGAACCGTTTTATGGTCTTGCAAGTAAGCGAAAGCCAAACAACAGCGAAAAATCCCAAACTTATTTGATCAATAATTTGTCGTGGCGCGTCCTTAGTGATTCCTGTGAGTGTTAGTGTTAGTGTGAGTGTATGTGTGTGTGTGTATGTGTATGTGTGTGTGCGTTATTTTCAAGTTGCATTTTTTACACGTCAAATTTATGAAGTTGTCCGCGTGGTTTTTCCGTTTGATTCGTGAACTAATGGCAAAGCACCTTGCACTTCCGCTGGGGCGCAGCACTAACCCTCCACAGAGGCCGCCCCTGCACATTAAGCGACGCGCAATCGCCGCTGGATTCGTTTATTGTTTATAAACAACAACTTGGACGACAAGTTCGACTGACTGCATGACGTATGCCGGGTCGTCCTGTTCCCTCAGCTACATCTCATTTGCTTGACTACTCGGCGCCAGTGCCACTCCAGTTCCAGTTCCAGTCTTCGCTCCAATCCTTACTGCCAGCTGTTGTCTGGATACTTCCTAGGGGCTGGGCTGAGCTGGGCTGGGTTGGTCGGTTGCCAGCGGCCTTTCGGCAAATATTATTTACATTGAACCGGTTGCCCAGTGAACAGTTGCGGGCCAAAGGGAAAGCATTGAGATATCCCAGAGAGTTTAACTTCAGATTCAGAGTGAGAAATTAACAAGTGCATTGCTTGCGGACTTTGTGCAATAATAATGGAGTTGGAGATGTTCAAATTCAATAAAATACAATCAGTTTAAGGTATTTGAAATGAATAAGATGAAGCGCTTGCAGTGAACTGATGATGAGTAAATGATAAAAAATGTGCGATTAATGCGAGATAAAGTGTTTGTGGCATGAGCAACATAGTTTTTTAATGCTGAGCGAGGGCCTAGTGAGATGTCTGGACTAGAAATCGAATATAAATTGAATTAAATAAGATTTAATAATAAGTATTGAGGATTGTCTTACTAATTTATTTGATTTGAGATTAAAACTGAAGAGATCATCATGTAAAGCAACGCTGGCTTAGAGGTTCACTCTCTAGATCCTAAGACTGCAACAAATTGAACTGAATTAAGGAATAAATAAAAAGTTTGCATGCCAAACAAATTCAATGAATAGCTTAAGAGTTGTTGAAGCACTTTTTAATTAGTTCATGCCACACACACACGCACACACACACCTACTCCATACGTATGCTACTTAAATTATATTTAGCGCCTAAATGATGCCACAAACGAAAGAAAACAAAATGGCGTCTCTCTGGAGTACAACAAGAGCTGATGGAAAATTGGGGCTCTGTGCGGGCAGCTTTGCCTTCTGCTGCTGCGGCTGTTGCCGCAAAGAACAAAGCGACGAGCGAATCAAAGTATGAAGAAAATACCTGTGAAATGTTTAATTTCATAGCAACGCCCCATCGGAAGCAGTCAACCCCCAAAAAAGCGTGTAGGCTAGCAACAAAGACATCAAGTGGGAATAACAACAACAAAAACAACGGAACAATTGAACTGCATACAGCAGTCGTACATCCCATAGTAGGAGGCATTTGTATGGCTCTCGACTGTGGATGGAGTCTCAGATTGAAAATCTAAATTTAGCTAACTTATTTTGAGTCCTGTAGCCCTACAAATAATAAAAAAAAATTTACTTTCATTGCAGCTGTTAGGAACTTAAGCAACAAAATACATTTAAACACCGCAATTGCCTTAAACCGATTGATAGACAGAGTGAGCGAGGGAGAGAGAGAGAGTGGAGAGTGATAGAGAGAGAGAGAGAGAGAGAGAGAGATCAACTGCTAACTAGTCAACGAATTTCGCATCGAAAGTGCAACCAACTGGCCTTTTAACTTAACCAAGCGACTGTAGGGAGCTACACCTAAGCTACACGTAAACACAATTAAAGATTAGATTGTAGAGCAATTAGCAAATGAAATGAGCACACGCCTGGCCACCCAGCGTCAATTCATCATCACGACGAGCGCTGCCGTTGAGGGTGCCACAATTGATGCCAGCCAAGCGGATCACGAGGAACACCAACAGCAGCAGCAGCAGCAGCAGCATCACCAGCTTGTGGCCAAAAGCACTGGCGATGTCCTGACAATTGAGCCAAGAACGCCCGTGACGCCCACAACTCATGCCGAGGAATTTGAGTTCTGCACCGAGGATGGCGTTGTTGTGGCTGCCACTTTGGAGGATGTCATGACACAGGTTGCCATCAATTGAACTTTGGCATGTGCAATAATGCATGGCTTTAATTGATTCTGTTATTGTTGCAGAATTGCCAGCTCCTGCAAAAGAAGCTGAGAGACGGCATTGAGGATGACACCACAGCGACCACTGATCAGCTGGAGGTCATTCGGGTTGTGCTGCCCATGGATACGAGCGACTCGAGCCAGGAGGCGCACCTCCATGCCCACGTCCATGCCGTGAACACCATTAGTAGCAGCGATGCCAACGCAACGGGCCCAACCAACAGCACCACGACGACCATACACACTCTGCCCGGCCTGAGTACCATCAAGAGCGGCGTCGACCTGGCCCAACAAGTTGCCAACGGCCAGTTGACCGTGGTGCAGGCCACCGAGGATGATGAGGGCACACCATTCATTACGGTGACCGGTGAGTTCAACTCAAATCTCATCACATTTTTCATATATATATATATATATATATATATATATATATATATATATATATATATATATATATATATGATTAACTTCATTTCATTCCATTTCAATTCAAAATGAACTTGAAAAGACTATATTAGATATAGAGTATATATCTGTTAAACTTAACTTTTAAATACTCTGAATTTTCATAATTCTCCAAAATCGTTCAGCTTCTTTTCGAATATGTTTGGAAGAAGTTTCCCAAATTTGTCTGATTAGTAGCTAGCTTATGTTATTTAGGCAAAGGACTCGCTAACGAATCCTAGTCTAGTATATAGACGTTTGATTGTTGTTCGAATGCCAAGTATACTTTTAATAGTTTCCAATTACTCCTTATAATTTACTTATATAATATATACTTATATAAACATTTTTAGAATTTTTCGAATTCTCGTTCTTGTCTCCAAAACGTATATCATAACATTTATATATATTATTATTTCTTCCATAAGTCTCTTGAACACTATTCTCGGTTCTTTAAAGACATTTTCCGCTTACCCCATTTTATAGACAAAGCATTTAAGTCATGTTTACAAAGTTCTCAGCACAAACAGTCAACGAAATAAATTAGAAATTCAAAATACATTTCAAATTGGAAAATTCCAGAGGGAGTATTAAAGACAATATAACACGCGCTCATATATGAGCGTTATTATAAAACAGTACAGGTAGGCATTATACACAGATATTAAGCTTACTTTGAGCTTAAACTTAATCAAAGAAGGATATGATAGTCAACTGAAATGAACTAACATTCCAAATTATAGTGTTAATTAATGAAATATCCTACCGATTGATTCAGTATGAGGATATACCATCACCCTTTGAGACAAGAATTAAGGAAATAATGGTTTTGCGAAAATGTATGAAACAGGCAGAAGAAGGCGTAACAGACCTCATAGTAGTATATATATATAGTATATATATATATATACTTTTAGTCGGAACGACGAGCTAAGTCGATATAGATGCAGAGTATCTCGCAAACTACAAAAACAACAGGTCTGAAATTTCAAAGTATAGTTGTGTATACTATTCCCATTCTGCTATTACTTATCATTGTTATTATTATTATATCCTCTAGAGGACTCTTACTGATTACGTTTTATGTTCCAAATATTCCTCTATTAATATTTTTGAGCAACGATTGTAAATAAATATCGCATTATGGGAAATTTTCGTGAAAAAACGCATGGAAATAATGTATATATGTATATATATGGAGAGGTGCTTAGTTTTTCTTTTAATTACTGCGAATATGCATTTGGTAAAGAGAAAAACACGCCAGTTGGGGAGCTTATTCTGGCGGGGCAAAAAAGCGCGTTGCAATCGCTGGCGGCCTTAATGCGTTCGCTCGCACTTGTCGAGTTGCGGGAAATCAGAGTGAAAACCAGCGAACAAACAGCAAACGGCAAAAGTCGCGCCTTTGTAAACAAACATAATCACAGGATCAGCATGTCGTCCCCGGGGAGCGGGGTGGGGTGGGGCGTGGCGGGGCGTTCCAGGGCCAGGGCAGAGCAAAGAACCAGCTAAGTCCCTGTGCATTTTAAACGTTTGCCTGATATCACAATTAAAGCGACTTAATTTGAAAACTGAAACGCGCAGAGATGAGCGGGTAATAAGAGGCAAACAGATAGAAACAGACCGACAGGGATTCACCCCGTTGCAGATGATAGTCCTACCTGTGCAGGAGCAGTCTTAGCAACAGGGCTCACAGCACCAGTTGCGGCACGTGCAGCCCAGAATGTAGCAAAAAGTGTGGCAAAGTGCAGCTGTGTGTTGTACAAAGGGAGTGGATTGGGAGTGATATCCTATACAGACGGACGGACGAGCACACGTACACACATAATTATTATATTCCACTTCAGCGCTACACAATGAATTAATCGAGATTACACTTGGTGAGCATTATCTATAGGGCAGGATCGGACGACTGCGACTGTGAACAGCGCAAAGGGGAGAGATACAGAGATAGAGAGAGAGAGAGAGAGAGAGAGACGGAGAGGGGGGCGAAGGACAAACTACAAACTAGAACTGTTTGGCCATGATACTTGATTTTATTAGCACAAATTACCACCACCAGCGGACCTGACAACAAACACGGCAAGTAATCACAACAAATTGAGGTGGGATGAAAATCGAAAAGGGAATGGGTGACCAGGGGGACGACAGGACAGAAGGACAGAAGCGAAGGGAACCCTCACTCATCCAAATCACTCGTCAAATCATTAATAACCGCCCGCTGTGTATTAAGGCTAGCCCACTACTTATGCCCTCCAAATGGGCATGTCGACTTTGTCATCGTTTCCGATTGTCAGCATACATATGTCTATATATGTATATATCATTAGTGATTAGTGATATACTTTCATATTCATATTGCTAGATTATCCTATACATGATGTACATCTACACATGATGTACTTGCAGCTATGATGTATGATGTTTTTTATATACATACGATGTGTTACTATAGGTGAAATACATACATATATCTGTCATATATATATTATATATATATATATATATATATATATATATATATATATATATATATATATATCATATATATTATATACATATCATATATTCTTCCATAAAACAGATGTGGATGAAGATATGTTTCAAGTTTTTCAATGTAACTTTTCCTATTTAGCATACATACATATGCATACATATACTTATGTAAACATTCCATATATTACATAATAACATCCATCATTTACTTGCCAAAATTGGAAAGAGTATTTACAATTCATATATACTATATATATATAGAGAGAGAGAGTATACAGAGTTCGACTCAACTTTCATATGCCCAGTGCAATGCTTGACAAATTAAGGTGGGCTCAGCTCAAAACACAATGTTGAAAGGCTTTATAGAATGCGCCTGCCTCAGCCTGTCGCCCCCGCCCGGCTCAGCTCTGCTTTATAATAGGAATGTTTCAATTGATTCGGTTTAGTGTAGTGCTCATCAAATCGTCGATGCAGAAAAGCTTCAAATTTAATAAAGGCAACAACTAATAAAAACGGAATCCTGGCAAGTTCCGTCCAAGCCAGTCGACCGACCACACAGAGTAGCTTAGCCAAGTAGCCGGGCACTTGCCTAGTTCAGAGGGAAAATCAGCATATGCTGGGCTTCTTTTAATTGGGTAAACAGGCAACTTTTGAAGATCGCAATCAACGGCAAAGGCAAGTCGCAGTGTGTCTAGAATCGTCTGCTATCTCGAAAGCTAAATCATTTATTTGAAGCGCTCCAGATTCGAAGTGTTTGGGCCCTCGGTCTGCTAAGGTGCAGTCTGTTTACAAAAGGTTAATTGATGCTTGTTGATGTTGTTGTCGTTGCTGTTGTTGATTTGGCTGCAGCAGATGCACGGATAAGCTGGGAGCGTAAACACACGTCCTGCACTTGTCGGTCATCCAGGCAATTTACTTTCATTTGCGAGCATAAAAACTTTTTGATTTTGATAAAATCGAAACACAAAGCAGCTCGAAATTTGTACGTTTATTAGCAGCTGGCTGGACGACGGACGTCGGACATCGGGACATCAATCTTTCTTGATAATCGAAATATTTTCAGTTTTATTTGGAATTCTTTTGACTATCGATTTTTGTTCACAACTAATATGAATTTATGCATAATGACATCCCGATTATGATTTTATTCAGCGAAGGGCGCGAGTTTTTATTTTATTCGCACCAAAAAAGTTTGAAAATAAGTAAAAAAGCAAGTGGGATGTTCGGAAGCGCTCAAAAATACCTGAAAATCCCAAATTAGATTGTTTCCGAAATCTTAGTCGGACAAAAAAATATATATTTATAAAAAAAATATATAAACTGCCAGAGCGATTTGACAAATATTTTACTATAAGAACATACTTTTTCCTGATGAACAAGGACTATATTTTCATAAGGGATCCATTTAAAAACATTGATAATGTAAACAATAAGCAACTTTCTCGAGAGTCTCCAGACTAGAGATAAACATAAAAACCTCTCAATCCAACACAGAGCGTTTACAGCGGCTTGAGGACCAGCATTTTAAGGATCTACAAGCTGGCGCTAGGTAACCGGGCTCTGAGCACTCCAATGCGTGCCACACCCTTCGAGTTCTTAAACGAGTTTCAGCTTATTGTATCAGAAATGCTTTTAGACACGATCCACAAATGTTGTCCAAATCGAAACTGTGAATATGATAAGCTGTACTTCTGGAAAAGTTAGTTTCCCTAATATTGTTCCAGCCAATATAAAGTTCTTTAACCAATAATTGTTAACTATCAGTACACTTTTGACCAGCATTTGTATGTACGTAGCGTAGCCAACGTAGGTTCAATAGACTTTCCATCTTATAGGCAGTATTTGACCACTCGAGTTCATTTGAAGTATTTCTTAAGAATCTATGAGTTTCTACAATATTCGTGTTTTTGGCCAGATATATATGAATGCAATATATGAAATGAATGCAATATAAAATACAACAAATGTTATCCAACCACAATTAAGAACTGCAAAAGGTTAAAAACGCAAGTTCTTAATTAATCATGGGCTGATGGCCCCTTGCAGTTCTATTAAGATAAGTTTGGTCACATTGTTTCGAAACATTTACCAACTTTATTTAAAGTTCAAAATGTTCAAAATTGATTCGCCCCGAAACCACAAAGGCATTCTACATTTAACGGTGCGTGCAAAGCCCAAGAATGTTTAATAAGTTGCAAGACCAAAAACGGAAAGAGGAATCAAAGCATCTTAGCGCTCACACATTGGGTCTTGAGCGTATGGACGTGTGCAGAGGCTGCTGCTCCCAGTTCAAGGGACGCAGACCAATGTGACGGGCACCCACAGCGTGGACGACTGGACGCATGTGCATTTTATGCAGGACCAATATTAATAACTGAAATATTTTCTAATACAGGAAAAACTGTATGAATGGAACGTTGCGGATACGAAAATTGATGGGGAAAATTCCGCGTGTGCACGCGGTGGCACAGTGGCAGGCATATGTGTCATCCATGGCCGCCCAGCAGCCCAACCGCCCAACAGCCCACCTGCTGTCCCAACCAGGGGTATAAGGAAAGCGCGTGCCGGCAGCAAGCGTTTTGGTTGGCCAGCAGCATCCGCTGGGGGTTGCTGAGAAAGCGTGTAGCGCTGAGTGTTCGTGTGAGAGACAGAGAGAGAGTGAGAGTGAGAGAGGAAAAAAGACGGAGAGCTAGAGTGAGAGTAAGAGAGAGAGAGAGAGAAAGAGTGGTTGATGTCCTAGCAACCACCAGGCTGTGCGGCTGCTATAGGGTAGGCGCACGGTGGCAGCAGTGCGTCTGAATGATTGGCTGCGTTGCCTTGACGCCGACAGCCTGTCAGCAGTTGCTGTCTCGCTCGCACCAGGCGCATCTTCGGACTGGCGTCGACACTTGTTCAGATCCCAGAAAATACGACTTTGAGCCCGGAATTAGCTGGCGCCGCTTGAAAAATAAAGCGCTGCTACGACCATCTCCAGCTCCAAAACCGATGACTAAGGGTTTGAGTTGGATTATTTGCTACGCGACTACGGCGAGGATGCTGCCTGCGAGGATGCTGGTTGCCAACTGCCAAGGGTGGTTGGGTGCGGGCGGGCACAAATCATAACAACACAGCATCACAGCACCAGAGCCAAGCACCCATCCACCCACCGACACCGACAACAGTAATGCCTGTACCACCACCACCAACGCCACCACCACCGCTGTAATTTAATTCGTTGCTGCGCCGCCGCCGTCATCGCCATCGCATCATTATTTTTCGGAGGCATATTGCTAGGATAACATTTGATTTTGAGTTCAGTTGTAATTCTACCGTGCATACGTTCTGGTTGCTCTTGCTCCGTTGCTACGTCACAGCGTTGCCACGTCCTATTACCGCCATTACATCGCCGGGGGCCACCCACCGCACATTGTTACTAGCAGTAGCAGCAGCAGCAACAGCAGGAGAAAATTGTGCGGGCCTCTTCCGAATTTCACTTTCAGTTTTCGTTGTCTCTGTGAAACAGTTGCCCAAAGCAACCGGTCGACAGCATCTCGGCTTACAGTCAGCGGTCTGCTTGCGCTTCCGGACATGTGACTGCTGTTGCAGCAGCTGTTTGAGGCACCCTGACCACACGTCCCACATTCGGCACCACAGTTTACTCATTTGCGAGCTGCCCACTCGAATTAAAACTAAACGAATGCATTCGCGATTCGGCTTCGACTGCCAGACGCGTCACCAACAGCAGCAACACCAACACCACCAGCAGCAGCAGCAGCATCAGCCACTGCAACAGCAACAGCATCAACACCACCATCAGCAGCAGCAGCGCCACCATCAGCATCATCATCTGCCCGAATTGGATATCACGACACCACCGCCGATCACCGCCGCCGCATATACGAATCTACTGGAGAAGTGTCGCTGCAAACTGCAATCACAGTCCCAACACCACCACCAATATCAGCAACACCAGCAGCAACAGCAGCAGCAGCCACTAGCGGAACATCACCACCAGTTGCTGTCGCAGCACCAGCAACAGTTGCCAGTGGCGGCGCCGCTGCCAGCGGCCCAGCTTCAGCTGCAACTGCACCACCATCACCATCATCATCACCACCAGACGTTCGTGGCCACCGCCAGCGCCGTTAACTACAGCAGTTGTACCGCAATAGGTGCCGCCGCCGCCGCCGCTGCCGCCTCAGCCTCAGCCTCAGCCTCAGCCTCCTCCTCCGCGACATCCAGCTCAGCAGCAACCACTGCCATGTATCACCATCACCATCATCGACGCCACAACAACTTGTCCTATTGCGGTGGTAAATATTTTGCATGGCCAACAATTTCAGTTCGAATCCTATCAATGGCTTTTAATTGCCGTTCTGTTTACACTCTCGTCTGTGGGTCTGTTTATGTGTGTGTGTGTGTGTGTGCTTGTGTATGGGTGCATCTGTGTTCAGTGCGTTTGTGTGCCAAGGAGCTCGGGCCATCGAACAAAGGTGTCAAGTGTCTTACTCATGCATCATTGTCCACGTTGTGAACTAACGTAAATGCTGTCGGACAAGTTCTCACCTCTAGTGGGAGAAGACAAACTATCTCCACAATCGAATTCAGGAATTTGCTTAAATGTGAATTCAAATCTTAATTATGCCAACCAAAAATTGTTGGGGCATTCACTTGATATCAACTGCTGCTCGCAAAGTATCTGAGAACAGACTAAGGATGATCGAGTTCCAATAATAAGTGGAATAAGTCTCAAATATTAATATCATTTTGCAGTACTCGAAGCCCAGTCAGAATTTATAGATCAAGTTCATTATTGAACAACTAATTTATGATTGGTATCAGCTGCTAAGCGTCAAGGCTTCCAAGTCTGCAAATTTAAAAAAGGGAATAGCCGACTATCAGATTCCGTGAATCTCAAATTCTTCGTGTTAACTGCATAAATGGACATATACAGACATCTGCAACTATATAAGGACTTCTTAAAATAATATTTGAAGTAAAAAAGTATTCCCACGTAGGACTATGTATGTCACTGGGAAAACGTCGACATCCCTAACCAGCATCTCCTCGGCTACGTATCTACCATCGCCGCCACTTGACTACTAGAATACTAAGCAGCAAATCAATAGCAAACTATTGTAGCAGCTGGCAATTCAAACACAATTCAATGACAACTGCGTTCCTATGAATCAAAAACCAATGCACGCTTTGGAATATATGTCTGCGCAATCTTAGAGAAGACGCGCTCTCGGCAATTGATCATAACTTATAATTAACAACTATCGTTATATTACGTTATTTGATCTACATATTCATATATTAAATATATACGTAATTTAGTGAAAATCTCTATAGTTAATGAGCTGATTTTTTTTCAGGGTTTCGGTTCGATTTGAATCCAAAATATTTTTTATTCAAAATTGTATTTCAAATACATGAAGTGAAATAATTTGAGATTCTTCTCTTTTTAAGATCTATGTCTTCATACACACATACGTACAAACGTACAGATGAAGAGCACTGATGCAGAATATATATATACTTTATGGAATCTGGCACTGATTCGTCTATTTTTGAAAATGTATAATCTTATAATCTTAGCTTGAATTCCTGTAATGAATTAAATTTGAGTTTCACATTTCAGATACTATAAAATTCTTCTTTGGCGAATTTTTCGAATCTAGAATTAAAGTATAAAAAATCAATTTACTATAAATCTAAAGCATAGGTTCGGGTATCTCCTAGTTGGGCACTCTTAATTGCTTAAAACTGAATTTCTTTGGGATCAAATTCTTCTTATCGGACCGCTGTAATTATGTTTTGAAAATAAAAGTGAATATCTTTTTTTAATATAGCCTGGGATGCACAGATGATATTCTCCCACAGTCGACGAAATGGGAATCAAAAGTTCTGTTCGTTAACAGTATTGAGAAAGAATTTTGGAATATTCCATGAGAAAATGTCTTAATGTCTTCAGGGTGCCGTCGGAATTTTCCTTTTTTTGTTTTTTTGGTTATATTTTAGGTTCGACGGAAGAGAATCTCTTGCGAACCTGTTAATCCATTTTGTTTAGGTGCCTTGTCTTGTCTTGTGGTGTCTTTAATGCTGAATCTTTTCTAATTATCGTTTTCAGTTTCCGGACAGGAACAAAACTACCAAGTGCAATATGTGGACTCGGAGCTGTACCACAGCAATTCCAGCCAGACCCAAATGTAAGTTCATCAGCCTAATTCAGCGTGTTTTCCGACCCAGCTAAGAATAACGTTTCGCCTGCACACAGGACATATCCGTTCTGCCCGGTGGGCGATTATCAGAGCAATGGTCAGACGTATTACTCCACCACGGCAGCGACGGGCAATTATACAACCACGACGGCGGGCGGCACGGGCAATGCACACTCTACGACGCTGCCGTACTTGGTACCCGTGGACGATAGCCTCCTGTTGAATGGGTCGCAGTCGCACAGCCGGGACTCGCCGCACAGCCTGACGGTGAGTAGAATGAACAAGTGAAGCATTGTTTGACATTGACTAACGATGGGGTGTACCTGCAGCATGAGGTTGCCTACATACAGGAGGCGCAGAGCACGCCACAGACGCCCACCTCTACAACAACCACAAACTCGGCCAGCGGCAGCATCGGCAACGGGGCCGATGGGGCGTCGCCTGACAGTGACCAGTGCGCAATGGGCACCAGCAATAAAATTGCCTCGGCAACGGTGAGTATGAGTCTGTTTTTGCTCCGCCTGCCGCCACCAACAACAACGGCAACAGCAGCAGCAGCATCAGTGGCAGCGTTGCTAACATCTCTCTCGCACAATTGCAGATTAAGTGGCTGTCGCGGAACTACGAGACGGCCGACGGAGTCAGTCTGCCCCGGTCTACGCTGTACAACCACTACATGCAGCACTGCAACGAGCAGAAGCTGGAGCCAGTGAATGCAGCCAGCTTCGGCAAGCTAATACGCTCTGTGTTCTCCGGCCTGCGCACACGTCGCTTGGGCACTCGCGGCAACTCAAAGTACCATTATTATGGTATTCGCATCAAGCCAGGCTCGCTTCTGATCCATCAATCCATGGAGGACAAGTCTATGCAGGGATACGGCACTTCGCCGGGCAATGGCAGCATCGCCAATGTCAGCAGCAGCAACGCCAACCAGCTGGGCAGCTCCAATGGCAGCAACGGCATGTCCACATCTTCTGGCCAGCGCACAGCTGGCACTAAGAAACACAACTTCAAGCCGGAAACCTACGAGGCTTGTATACAGGTATGTACTACGTGAATTCTCAAATTCCATGGATCCACAATTCATTTGCGATGTCCACTTCTGATCCAGTACATTGGCGACGGGGCCGGCGCGATGCCCGTTTTTCCGCCTATCGAACTGGGCCACAGCTTTCACAGCGAACTCACGCTGGACGATGTAGACACATTCCGTGCGCTGTATCGTGAGCACTGCGAATCATTTTTGGATGCCGTGCTGAACCTTGAGTTTGGCACTGTCGAATTTTTGCTACGCGACTTCTGGCGCACCTCCGACAACAACAATCTGGACGAGTGCGAGGAGGAAAAGTACTTGAGCAAGACGAAGCTGTATCTGTTGTGCCACTGCGCAGAAGTGCAAAAGTTTGTTCGCGAGGTGAGTACGACAGATGCCACGAAAATGTGAATGTATCTGTGGAATGATGACAACTGTAAAATATGAATCAGACAGATAGGACTAACAGCCAAAAGCATATTGGAAGGTTTTCTAATATATGCCACATAACAAGATCCGATTAGGAATTGCATATCATGAGTGGAATGCCTAATCCAAAGTGTACATTGTCTAAAGTGTAATACAAATATACCATGAACTATGCATGGCTTAGTCTCAGGTCAACTGTACCATGATTATATAGGTACATGAACTAAGTTGTATATCATAAGCGGGAGGGTGGTTAGTTGAGTGTACCAATGCTGACATACATAGTCGAAAGGGTGCCATCTGCTGAGCTACATGATCTAAATTGTGTCACTATATGATCCAAATATATCATATTCAGAAGAGCACAATCTACCGGGATACATGATCTAAACTATACCATAAGCCAGGGCACATGGTATAAAGTACATGATCTAAAATGTGTCTTCAGCGGAAGAGCATAGTCTAAAGTACTCCAGTTCTCTATATGTGTATTTATGTTATTAAAGAATTGAAATTAATTGCATTCCGTCTCCAACCAGGTGGACTATCAATTCTATCAGAACACAGTTGACGTTATAATACCGGATGTACTGCGCTCGATACCCAACGCGCTGACTCAGGCTATTCGCAACTTTGCCAAGAATCTGGAGCTGTGGCTGTGCGAAAGCATGCTGGGCGTACCGGAACAGCTGTCGCAGATCAAGACTAGTGCCGTTTCGGCATTTTGTCAGACGCTGCGTCGCTACACGTCGCTGAATCACCTGGCACAGGCGGCACGCGCCGTACTTCAGAATGGTGCGCAGATATCCCAAATGCTCAATGATCTAAATCGCGTGGACTTTCACAATGTTCAGGTATGTTTTCTAGATCCTTGAAGCCCAATTAGCTTAAAAATAATTGTAATCTCTTTTTGACAGGAACAAGCTGCTTGGGTGAGTCAATGTGCACCAGCTGTGGTGCAGCGTCTGGAGAACGACTTCAAGGCAGCGCTGCAGCAGCAAAGCTCATTGGAACAGTGGGCCAGCTGGCTGCAGCTGGTGGTCGAGTCCGCGATGGAGGAGTACACAGGGAAGCCGAGCTATGCACGCGCCGCTCGTCAGTTTCTGCTTAAGTGGAGCTTTTACAGCTCAATGATCATACGAGACTTGACACTGCGGTCGGCGTCGAGCTTCGGCAGCTTTCACCTGATACGGCTGCTGTTCGACGAGTACATGTTCTACCTAGTGGAGCACAAAATAGCTGAGGCGCAGCAGAAGACGGCCATTGCGGTTATTTGTGAGCGCATGGTAAGCACATAAGCCCCCACTAACGAGAGTGACATCTATTAACTGTCGACCTTTGATCAGAAGAAAGAAATGGACTTTGAGTTCGAGTGCCAGTTCGCCTACATAACTAGCGACGGGGAGCAACAGACAGCGGCCAGCTCGGTCGGCGGTCCAGCGGCAGTGGCAGCAGCAGCAGCAGCAGCAGCAGGTGCCCCAAGTGCAGGCAACGAGGCCAAACGCCTGAAGCAGGAATGAGTGCCAGCTCTGCATGAAATATATCGTCCTCGCCTGGCTAGAGAGAGTATTTGTATTTGTAGAATATCGGTTAACTTAAATTATTAGATGTGCACGACTCAGATCAAAGTTCACTTCGCCTGTGCATTTAATAGTCAACGAGATGTTTGTATGTGTCTATTTGTGTACTGTTAGGTTGTAGCTTAAGTTATTCTCAACTGTTAACTTAATCGGTTAAAGTATACATACATATATATGTATATATATACAGTCAGATATGTAAGCAAACGCATAAATGAATGAATTGCCCCCGCATTCAAGTGAAGAACCGTCCAAGCAGCAAGCTAGTCATGCCAACGCAGCGTTGACCTTGTCTGATGATCTGTTTATGTAGTCACACGAGAGATACATTTTAGTTGTTAAGTACATGTGCATTAGTATTTGTGAACCTAGCGTCTAACTGAACTATTATACTTGTGTCTAGCTCTTAAGGAAAGGCCTATTGTCGCAACAGTTTTGTCTGGTTTCAATGATCAATTGTACAGCATAGCGCTCGGCGCATACATGCACACACAAACACAGACACCGACACACTCAAAATATATTTATGTATACAGACGTAGGTACGCACAGGTAAACGTAATCATCCACCATATGCACTAATTGCAAAACTGTATAGATTAGTTAAGGAAACGAAAAGCTCATGCTGAAACGGCTTGCTCAACGCTAAAATAAACCTAGTTTAATCTAAGTGAACAACAGGCCTTAAATGTGCAAATATCAACACTCAATTTTGAAAATGGGAAACCAGAAAACGAAACACGAAACCTTTTACTGCATACCTATGTGCGTGCGAATAACAACACATATTTATTCATATACATATATATAATGAGATATATATTTAAAGTGCAACTGAACATTTGTATGGTAATTCCTGAAGCATATACAAAGAGACGAGAACATATATATATCAGATACAAATTTATATATTTTAACAGAGGCACCCAGAAAAGTATTTTATGCCATTTTAGGTATTTATTGTAGCAACAAGACCTTTTGTAAGCCATTCAACTAGATTAGTTCAAAGTGAGAAACGCAAAGAAAGTCTAGTCTTAAACTGAAACAAGAAAGAGATCACAAAAACATTTTACGTTACTTTCGGCAAGCTCCGAGCTGTAGTCCATATCGAAATTCATAACCAACTCATAATACTCTCGGCATATGTAGTTCGAAAGCCACTCGTGTATATTCGTATTATTCCTCTTGTGCTAATGCCCTCTAAAGTTTTAACTCTATATGTTTCCCAATATTGTGTTGTGTGACCTATCTTTAAGAAGCGACATTTAAGATAACCCCGCGCAACGAAAAGCTCAACATTATTCAACTTTTCTGTCCGATTTTGTGGCTCAGTTTTTATAGAGACCACAAATCGGGCCGGAAACCTTTCGACTGCTCTGTCAAGCTAAATTTATAATAACGAAATAATATTACAAAATTCTTTGCTCAATTTACAATACTAAGCTGAACTCTTGAGCTTTATTGGTTGTAAAACATGAAACAAAATATACCGATAATAATTGAAATATCAATTCAAATCGAATCTACCTATTTATAAATGTGAAATAAAGATGTCTAAAAAACAAAACGAAAAAAAAAAACATCGAACGACTTTGTATTTAGAAAGAGATTTGTTTAGAAAGATATAATTCCCGATATCTTAACAGAGCGCAATACCAACGGATATATGTTTGGCATATCAACACGATGATGAAATGACAGCAAGAAAGATTAGTTTGTTCTTTTTTTATATATATATATATATTTTTTTTTTTTTGGTTTCAATTGTGTTGTACATATTGATTTTCTAACAACTCTATACAAAAATTGTTTATTTTTCTTATAAAGATTCGATATAAAGTATATATGATACACGTAATATTTATATTCCTAATACAAAATATCTTAAGTTCTATTAAATCATGAATTTTACAACAAAAATGTATGCCTGAATATTGTGTTTGCGAAGTGGCTATAAAAGGAAAGAATGTTTAAGTGGAATCGAGTCAAGTCGTTTAATCGTTAATCGTTTATTTTAGTTAATTGACATGTTTGTATTTTATCTTATTTCAGGTAACTTAAAAACTGTTTGTACTTTGCATTTAAAATCTGAGGTCCTGTTTACGCTCATGTAAACTGAGTCCTGAATATTCGGCTGTGGATTTACGTTGATTTCAAGTCTTTTCGTTTGGAGAATTTTGACAATTCGTTTGGAATTCTTACAATGTTGCGCTCTTGTTTTGGTTGCTATGTCATTATCATTATTATATTGTAGTTAACATACATTTTATATACATCTAAAATAGTATACATTGCTTTCATGCAAAAAGAGTATTTACATACACATACATACGTAATATGATGAAATATTTCAAAAATTTAATTGATTCTACATTCTTGTATAATTAGAGAATTCAAATTCTAATAACTCTGTATAGTATATAAAACATTTATACTTGGCAGTATATTCTGCCAATTTCAATGTCTGCCACACGAATACTGGACCGGCAAGTTTTGGATGGTTGTTTTCAACATTACCTACACAAATGTTTATATAGAAAATTCGCTGAAAAATGCTTATAAATTCCATTTCTATGTACAGTTAACAAATATAGAAATACCTATAAGCGACATTTCGTTGTCTGATATTTTGCTTAGTTGCACTTAAATATAATTCAAATTGTTATTATCTTCCTCTTTCTTTTTTTTACAATTTCGTTTACGCTTCCTGTAGCCAAAAGGCTTCAACTTATGGAAAACACTCGTCAAAAGTAACTAAACATATATTATTATATAATGTTATTTTTTTTCTGGAGATCAATTTCAAAGACGCTCGGTTTAGTCAAGATTTTGGAGAACAATTAACATTATTGATGTTTCGTCATTGTTAGATTTGGGAAATTTAAACAATTACAAATACTAACAAATGATTACAATTACTTCTTGAGTTTTAGCTCATGCGTCAAAAATTTATGTTAACAACACTATCTGAGTATGTGTCATATATAATGCGACGTCGACATCCTCATGAATTAATGCTTGCAACATAGACATTTATTTGAAAGCCCCCTTCAATATACATAGAAATGATTCATTGCGACACAGTTGCTAGAAGCGACAATAAAGCGCGCGACCAGATTAGATATATATACAGCATATATATAGGTCGAAACTGCACAGTGCACATACAAAAACTAACTTAGAAATACAGTTGTTAAGCGTAGCTGATGCGTATGGTATACCTTAGACGTAAACCTAACACTTAGTGTGTATGATCTCTATATACATAATATATATGCATGATTATAGAATATATAATAGCATGGCTGTCGAGACCACTGGCTTAGATTATGCGATTAACCAGCGGCATTTTCCGACGATTGTACGTGGGCGGCTGCTGCTGGTGGTGCAAGACTTGGTGCACCTGCTGCACCTTAACTTTCTGGCCATACTGCTGCTCAAGCTCACCGGCAGGGCCGATGGCGTAGTTGATGTCGAGGCGAGCACGCTTGGGCGACCGATAGCCATCATTTGCATTTAGATCGGCAGGGTTGAGCTCAATGATGCTTGTTGTCTGTCCATTGACTATGCCGTGACGCACTGTCCGCTTCTCATTATCAATGTCGATCTCATCGTACAGTTCGTCGACCTGCCGGGTGCACAAGTGCCAATTTCAATTAATACAAAATTCACTTATATACAGTTATATCTTCCAGTCTTACCACAATATCGAATTCTCCGTTCTTATGGGAGACGATCAGCTGATGGTCAGGCGGGTGATGGACTGTTCCGTTGCTTGGGTCATACTCGTGAAGCACATGCTCTTCCTCATCCTCGCTATTCGCCCAGCTACAAATTGAAGTCAAAGTTGTAATATATTTGAAGACACCTTAAAATATTGCGCTGACTTACTCAACATTATCGTTGTCCTCCTCTTCTACGAGCATCGCATCGATCATAGTGTCATCGAAGTCGTGCTCCTCCAAATCGGATGACTCCTCGATTTCCGACTGAGAGTCCAACTCCACATCTGAGTCAGCCGATCCGTGCTTCATCTCACCTCGCTCTAGTGCCTCCAAGTGTTCTGGATAGACCATGGCGCCGCGTATAGCACCTGGATCCTTGCGCGACCATTTCTGCACCTCCTCGTCCATCTTGCAGATCCGTTCGGGATTCATAGCCCAGCGGCAGCCCTTTCGCTGATTGCCATTCGTGGCCGGTCGCTCAATTTTCTCGAAGCACTTGTTCAGCGATAAGTTGTGTCGCACGCTGTTCTTCCAGCCGCTGGGAGCATTCTCAAAGTAGGGAAAATGCTGGCACAGAAAGCTATAAATCTCGGACACGGGCAGGGAGCCGGCGCGCGAATTCTTCAGCGCCAGCGCAATCAGGCAAGAGTAGGAGTAAGCGGGCTTAGGAAATACGCTGCTCATGGCCGCCGGCACCTGCACCTTCTGCTGCAGGGGCTTGACGATGTTGCTGCTGGCATTGTTGCTGCTGCCGTTGACGTTGTTGAAGCTGGTGCTGCTCAGTGTGTGCGGGGCGAATGACAGGGGCGAGGATGAAGTCGTGGGCCGACCACTTGCCGAGGAGGAAGTGGAAGATGGAGAGCCAATGCTGTTCTGCACGTGCATCTGATGGTGGGGCGAATGAGCCGCCGACGCGATGCTCTTTGGTGCATTGCCACGCTTCTGCACGCCATTCGCGTGCAGCGTGGTTATGTTGTGCAGCGGACTCGCTTCCCGGTCACGCTTCAGCACAATGTTGCCGTTGGAGGTGATTGGTGAGCCGTTGGGAGACTTCGCCGACGTTTGCTGCTTCAGCTTGTTATAGGTGGCGCTGTTGGCAAAGGTCAACCCACCAATTCCAGGACCCAGCTTGATGGTGTTCGTGGTGACACCTCCCGTCGCCAGTAGACTGCCGCCTTTGGCCGTGCCTTTTGCCTCTTCCATGCCGGACGATTGCACCTTGCGCAGCTCCGTGCAGAGATCCTTACGCACAGCATCCACTGCCGACGAGTTACGACGCTGCAGTGCAGCATTCGTTGCCATAGATGGCGGCGCGGTGCCGCTACTACCACCGTTCACGCCGGACGATGCCGATGAGGATGATGACGGCAGTGAGATGGGCAATGTTGAAATTTGTTTCGGTATGTGGGCCATCACCTGTTCCCTGCGCATCGAGCCGGCGCTGACCTTCATCTGCGCCGGGGAGAAAGTCAAATGCGACTTGTGCTGATCGCAAGGGGAGGCGGGTGGCGCCTGTCCAGCACCTGATCCCGATCTGTTCTGCGTTGACGGCGCACCACGCGACTTATGTGGCGATCCCGAGCCGAGCAACGAATTCGACCCCGAATTCGAGTTGATCAGCGGCATCACGGATATGGGATTGACACAGGCCCCAATATCCGCATAGTAATCGGCCGTCGACCAGAAGTTGGCGCAAGAGCCCATCCACTTCGCCGTGGGCGAAGCGTGAAGCGCGCTGCTGGCCAGTGAGTTCGCGTTTGCGTTGTACGTGGACAACGCGCTGCTGCCGCTGTTGGTGTTGTTGCTGCTGCTGTTGTTAATGGCCGAAATGGCTTCCAGGGCATGGTCGAGCGAGGAGGTCAAGTCACTGGAGCTGCCAACCACATTTGCGATCTCCGCCCGTATGTCCACATCCAACATATCCTGCATGGAGTCCGACACATAGAAGTCCAACGAAGGTCCTCCGGTCGCATCCTGTTGATAAAGATTCATTAGAAATGAAACAAGATTTTACAAATGTCAGAGCGCGCCCAAGCCACGAATGCAGTGTTGCAAAACTATCAATGTCTTCTGACAGTTTTCCCGTTAACTATTTGAATGAGGCTTCAAATCAAAGCCGTTAATTAGCGGTTATTTAGAAGCAATGATAGAAAATTCAACAATATTTATGTGAACGAGCTGAGATTAACGTGTTCTAATATCTGTACAGTTAGTTGATTTTCTGTTTTAACCGCTTCAGTTTCAATTTTAAACCATAAATTGAGCACAACGAAGTTAATAGCATATTTTTATATATCTTTACTCTGCAATATGCCATAAACATTTGTAATTCAGATATATTATATAGATTGTAAGGAATTGATTACAAATCATAGAGAAAAACAATTATACCCTGATTTTCCATTTTCAATGGTTTCAACAAACAGAAAGGTGACCAAACTTTCTAATTGTTGCGCTGCAGTGTTGCAAAATGCTGGGCAAGGCTACGATCAGCTGTTGGACTACATTTAATTAGGCAACAATTAAATAATTTTAATGCCATTACTGTTTTCGTAGGCATTTACGATTCGCATTCCTTCGGTCCCAGGCAGCAACTTGTTGGCTTTGCTTACAGCAACATGAGAAACTTGCATTCCTTTATAGTTTGTATCCAGCTCCTTACACACACATACATACATACACATGAATATATGGATACATCCATATTTGTTTACGTGAATCATATAGATTAAATTATGCCATCAACGTTATCAGCCTTATAGCCATCATCAGCCTCGATTTGTTATATGAATGTATATGTGTATACATAGGATACACAAGTAGATACATACATATGCATGTATGCATGCATGTATGTATACACTTTTCCTTTTTTTTATGTGCAGCAACAACAAGAACTGACATGTTCATGGGAAAGAAGCAGGAGCAGTGTCCAAACCGGTTTAACGTTCCAAGGCAGACACAGGCTGCATATGGCACAGAGCATACACATACATACATGCATATGTATGTATGTAAGTGTGCATGCATACATACATATGTACATATATATGTATGTACATATAGGCGCCAATGTCCAGCAACAGCAAAAGTGAATTACAACACTTGAATACATATGCATATATGAGCCTGAAATATGTATGTATGCCTCTGCAAATAATGCTGCATATGTATGCATGTATGTCAGCAGTTTATGAATCAAAGAAGGCCACCATCTTAAACCAGATATCAATAAAATTGAAAGTTTTATGCAAAAACAGAGACTAAGGCGACTGCTGCTGCTGGATGCTAACAAAACATAAACTAGACAAGCATTCTGTACTGTACATCCCATACATACATATATTTTGCATAGATCATCGTTCATAATGACTATATATGTACATCGGTCTAGCTAAAAGATCACATACTACATATTACAGCTGCAAGCTAAATGTATACATATCTATGTACATGCATACATACATACATATACGCTGCTCAGACAACGGGCCTGAGCTAAAATCAACCACCGGTGGAAATGTTGCCAATCTAAAAATGTTGCAGCAACATTTAACAGCGAATATACGATAAAAAGGGGAACAGATATATATGTACATACATATGTATGGCACATCTATATATGTATGTAGGTATGCACGTCTGTTTATATGTATGTTTGTAGGTACATCCATTGAAAAAGCAGAGAAAAATAAAGGAATAAAGCCGTACATAAACAACAAACTGCCGCCAGCAGCGGCAACAGCACGAACAGGGCAGTCAACACAAATACACAGCAGTTGTATGTATGTGTATCGTGTATGTGTGTATCGTGTGTATATGCACAACAGCAGGCAGCGACGTTGACGACGACTGCTTCATGTTAAAAGCGAGTGGAAGAGAAACCGCACAGAAAAACTCTGCTACTCTTTATGTTGAAAACATAGAACATCGACATCGGCCGCACAACAGAGTTCTCTGTTGAGCGCACAAGCAGTACAGTTGGCAACAAAACATTCTGCAAAACGAAACAGCAACAGCAACAGAGCAAGTAGTAGAGCTAAAACTGAGCGCTGCTTGCCTGAGTACTTTTTGTGATGTTGCGATAACTTGAATTCTGCTACGAAAAAGGGTAGTAGGCGCCAGCTTAACAGTAGGCCGGCCCGTCGACGTGCCGTACATGTTAGGACACATTCTCAACATTTGTTTTTATGTTTGTTTCTTTTTTTATGCTTTGGGTATTAGGCGCAACTTTACATTTCAACGGCAACCCAAGCGCCTGTTACTTGTGGTTGGGGGTGGGTATGTGTGTGTGTGTATAAATATGTATTTATATGTGTTTAGATGGCAGATGGAGAGGAGCGTGTCCTTGGACACATTCCAACTCATTGACCCGACCCTGGCGTCTGCTCCTGCTGAAAAAATCGATAGATGAGGCATACATACACACACACACACACACACATCGCCGCATGCCACAAGCTGAATGCTCCCCGAATGATGATAAGTTGCATAATTTAGCAGGAGAGCATAAATTTCCACAGGCCTCTTCCATGTTGGCGGCATCGGAGTGCGCCTTCTTTTATCAGCTCCCAATTGTGGTGGGAATATATACATATATATATATGTATGTACATCTAGTGTCTGGCGGGTGTCTGGGCAGCCTTAATGCAAAATGGAAAGATTTGCTGAATGTGAAATCCTTTGCAACATTTTGAGTCGAGTTTGCTTCCCGCTCGCCCAGAGCCCGAAACAGGGCGTGCAACGGCAATTGGGGCACAGCAGGTGTTGCACATTGCGGACCGGCGACAGCTGCCGCGCATCAGCCAGCAGTCATTTGACGGAACAAAGAGATGTAATGAGCATACATATGTATGTATGTACATATGTATGTACATATGTATGCATGCATATGTAACATTGTAATCAATCATACAGGTAAGTTGTAGTTTGTAT